>VWPU01015486.1:0-476469 GCA_013398955.1 Callaeas wilsoni | reverse complement strand
ATATATATATATATAAAATTTCTCAGTAGGGAAATGATTTGAGGAATAACTAGAAGTGAGTCTGCCACACCCCAGATGTTGAGCACATGGTGATATGAAGAGCTTGCAATATTCATGTAACCCTCAAGCATATTTGCAGCGAGTAGTAGCCGAAGTTCCAATACAAAATGCTTGATAGGTTAGCAGGTTAGGAGTATATTTTCTGCAGAATAATTGAGTATAATATTAAAACTAACTGGTACTAAAAGTAAAGTGGTAGTTAATTATTTCTTTAAAATAAATAAAATATTTTACTGAATGCAATAGTTTTCATTCTTTCAATGTGTGTTGATTTATTTGAAGTCTCAAAGAAAGCCCTGTTTCCAAGTTGAACCCATGAAATCTTAATGCAAGGGATAGGAAAGCTAATCAAGGAAACAGCAGAGAATTATTTTTCTTTCCCCTGTCACTTTGTCAACTCTGATAAACATATGAACTCATTTTAAAAGCAGTTCCAAATCCATGAGGTGTTAGTTCATTGACAGGAAATCAGTAAGTTCAAAAGATAATGCACATGTGATGTTTTTTGTGTCTATCATCCTTCTTGCCACGACATGGTCTTTTAGCTCTAAACAGTGTGAGTCTCAGCACTGACAGTGCAAGACCAGCTCTTGGCATTCTCATTCCAAGAGAAACAGAGCAGATGTTTCGAGCTACTGCTTCTCAAAATGCATAGAGCACTAGCACACTCAGCCCTTGCTTGTATGCTTAACACTTAGAAAGTGGCAGCTTCTCTTTCACACATAAAAACTTCAAAATGCATGAACAGTGAACTACAAATCATCTTTTGTGCTCAATCTGATCAATTCCAATTAAGCTGTATATATATTTATGCAGTCATGTCAAAAGGAAGATCTACATCTAACCTCCTCATAGTTGCAGTACAGGGGGTATTTTGAATGGACAATCATTTTTACAGACCCATTGGTCTATGCTTATAGTATGCAACACAATTACTTCAATTATAATGGCTCTGCCTCTTTGTGACCTGGTTCCCTGAGGCTTAGCAGTCACAGGAGGTTAATCTGGTTTTCTGATTTTTGATTTACTCCAAGTTCCAGTAACTTTACTTTTATGTAAGTTTCCTAGAGGCTGTGCACTGGAGTGGATATATGAACAATCTCTCATCCTCTTTAGTTCAAGCATAAACTCAGAACAAAATAAAATACTAGCTTTCCCAAAGTTCAGTTACTAGAGAAAAAGTCTGGAAGACTCACAAAGTCACTAAAACAAAACAAAATCAGGGGACCCAAGAACTAATTAAAAAAAAAAAAAAAAAAAAGCCAAAAATTGTATGACTTGGAAACAGGCATAATTTGGCTCCTCTGAGCCACTGGGGTTCTGAGACCCAGCCTCAGCCTTTCTTCCAAATATTTGCTGAAAGGCACCAAATTAAAAATCCTAACACAAGTTTGGAGGTTGGGGGTGGGGGATATCTCACTCCCCATTAACATTGCTATAATCTCAGTGAGGAATGAAATAGCTACTATACCTTGAGAAAAAACCTCTGGGTAAAAAAGCCTGGAGCTATTTCACTCACACCTTATGAAAAAATAATATTATATGCCATTACGCACACAAGCATTCCCAACACCTGTCTTGTAGCAAATGCATAATAGCTTTTTTTCTGAAAAGTCTATGAACAAATAAAAGATCCTATTAATAGTTTGAGACTAAATTTGAATATATAGTGGGTACATATATATATAAAAGAAATATATTACCTTAAGTGCCATTTCAAGTCCCAAAAGCCCATTTAAATGACCATATGGATATCAGTGGCTGAAGACATGTTTACTTAGCACAAACTATAATTCAGCTGACTTGTCTGCAGCCATGGTTTAGCTGACAATAAAATCAGTACCAAATCAAATGGTTTATCTAGTATCTTATTAGGTCATCCCTTTAGCTGTATCCAGGGAAGATTATTTTATTCTTGAATATGATAAATGGAAAAGACAAATATAACTGGTAAATCTTTTGTAAATTGGCCAGCATTTTCAAGACAGCAATTACAATGAGGAAAGTTACTTTTAAGTGTATGTCAGTCAAGCTGATGTTGATTTTTTTCCTCGTGTGGTGATCACATATTCATCTTCCTATATCCCCACTTTTTGCCTTTCTCATTACTCTTTTGGCTTTTTTTTTATTTCTCGTCATTCTATATAAATGCAATTTTATGCACCATATACTTAGGTATTTTAATAACGTTCTGCAAAACCAAGGAAATTATTAGTAGCTTAGACAAATGCATTCACAATGCATTGTATTTGTTTCTCCTGCAAGCCTTCTAAACACATTTTAGACAATCCTCTTTCCACAATAATAGTGAAGCAAGCTAGTCCAATTAGTGTCATTGGGTATCACTACAACATTAATTTCCATTACCCACTCTTGCATGAGATGATATGGTGATGATACAAAATAATATTACAGAAAAAGGTGTCACCTAGCTGAAAACCCAATTAAACATAGCAGAACTGCAGTGAAGAAAGGTTTATCGAATAACACTCTTGTAGTTTCTTGAATCAAGGACAAGAATTTTGGGGTTTTTTTAAATATATGATGATGATTTTATTTTCTATATTCCGCTCTCTCACAGTTCACTTGCATAGGCTTTGCTTAAAGAAAGGTGAACAACTACACCAAAATGACACTCAGGAATATTAGAGACAGTCAAAGTTCATTCATTCACTGTGAATGTTAACATGCTTTCTTACCACTACATAGTATCTTAATTACCACTTACACAGAGGTTCATCACAAGGTGAAAACTAAGACCCTTTTCTTTAAAAAATATTAGTTTAATATTATTTTTAAATTAATGCAAATATTTGAATGTTATACTTTTCTAAAAGTGTTGATTTAACCTAAGTTTCATATAAAAGCACTGAACTGAGTAAGGTGGTAATTAAAGATCAAGCAATTAGTGCTAGAAAAAGAGATTTAAAAGGCATCAATGGAAGCCTCTTTAAATAATCATTTGTAAGGAAAAAAAAAATAGAAACAAAATAACTATTAAGGTATTCAATACCCTTTTACCTTCCTCTCTGTTAATGACTTTTCATATGTTGCTGCAGATGACTTAAAAATGCATAATTTTACTAATGCATCTGGATTCATTCCTTTGGGATTCAGTGGAAGAATGGTCCAATTTCCCTAGCTGCTGAAATAATTTCCTCTTCCTTGGTTAACAACAGCCTGTTTACTAATTTCCTAGAAACAAAGTATTCTGTCTCTGATTGTTGGCTATTATGAATAACTTTAGCTGAAGGTCCTATTGTTTTGCAGAGCAGTCCTTAGCAGAAGTATACTAATAAGGACTAAGTATGCTAATAAGTCATTTTAACATGGGCACTTTACAGAAGTAGTGTCCTCAAGGCAGCAGGTATCTTGCTGTAAATATTCACCACAAATACGAGTAATGAAATAGATAACAACATACATTTCTTCCTTTATAAATCTTCTTGTCTTTGCCACAGATGCCCTAATTTTTACAAAAGGAATTTCAACCTACATATTTTAACTGGTTAAGGCCAAAATACACAAGTTGTTCATTTTCCTCAAGATATACTCTCTCCTACTGTATTACATGAACAGATTCTTTACCTGAACCTTCCCACCATGATATTACTATGGAAGAGTGTCTTATTCTGCTAAAGAATTTGGTGAATGAAACCTGAATGGGTCATCTGGCTAATTAATCCTATGATCTGTCTTTCGTGATCATGAATTCATATAAAAGAATTACATTTTACCCCTCTGATTAGCATCGGCAGTAAAAGTATTGTGCCTTAAGGCAGAATTCAATCAATAGTTGGTTTCCATAGAGATAAAAAACCATGAGAATTGTTTGTTAGAGACAAATAATTACCATATGCAAAATTTCAATATAAACCATGGGCATATTTGGGAAGAGAAGAAAAAAATATTTTTTGTGTATCTTTCAGTTTGACTGAACCAGAGAACACTTAATGTCAGACTCCCATCCTCCTGTCCTAATAATCTGCTGGCAATGCCCTTGGAAGAACATGTAGGAGGATTACTTTTTGTTTAACTACTGCGCTTAACCTTCACAGCATTTGCTTGCTACGTTGTCGGTAAACACAGGTCTTAAAGGATATGTGCTGCTGGAAGGATAGTTAAGTGCAGCATTAAGCAACTTTTCCTCAGTCCTTGTGTAACTGCAGATGGAAATGAGTGGATAAAACCCCTATATTTCTTAAGCAGAAAAATAAATTTAAAAAAAAAAAAAGAGAGTGGAAATTAAAGACAAGGAGAGCACAAGCAAAAGTCACTTGTTTCAATGGAGATTTCTCCAAGTGGACTGTAAGTCTAATTTATTTGACACACACACACAAAATAAATGTTTGTCATTTATCAAGCCTCCTGACAATTTGGTTTATCGTTTCTTTGTATGACAGTATCCTCCAGAGCTCTTGACTGAGACCATATACCCAAAATTTTTTTGCAGACTTGTGAGGAGAGAAGCCACTGGCTAAAACTACCTTCATACACAAAACAGAGAAAGAATGCAAAGATAAATGGGAACAGAGACCAAATTAATTGTTCTAAGTCCTATTAGTTAGTGGCAGATTTATGAAGAGAATTCAAGATTTCCTAGTCATAATTCAGAGACTTTACATTGTGCAACCAGTCCTACTCACTGGAAAAAAACTGTTAGCAAGGACAGAGGGCTCTGTAGCCCTTATTTTACTGAGAATGGGTGTTTTGCTTCAGCAAGCACTGCAAGATCAAGAGGAAGCATTGACTGTTAAGGAAAACTAAAGTGTTCACAAACTTCACTCTTCTGTTGATAAAAAAGCTATAAACCCAATCACCCCAAGACAAACCCAAAGTAAATAGCCATGCATATGAAAAAAATTGATCATTCTGAAATTTCTGATTATTGCATAGGTCAAGTAATTGATTTACTGAAAGAAACACAAGCTTGAGTCAGAAAATCAAATGCTTTTGCAACACCACCTCACACATGGATGCACTTGAACACAGAGACCAATAATACCTTTTTCTTCTACTTACAGAACATTGACAATTTTGATTTGCATTGGCTAATATTGTAAAAGGGTTCTGTTTAGTTGCACAACCACAGAAGCATGAAAATACTTGCATAGCAGTTATTTGCCCTTGGTGAAATTCAGTGAAGAGTTCAGAAGCTTGCATGCTTATGGCATAAAATAATTTGTGTTCATCTGCCAGAGTCACAGAAAGCTGAAACACACTTTTATGGCATTTATCCATTTTTAAATACCATTTTGTTGGAAGTCAATAGAGTACTCTGCAGAAACTTCTTGGATCTTTTCTATTTTGTCTTCATTTAGTACAATTGCTAAAGTATACATTTTCTAACAAATTTCAAACTAGCTTGTGATGTTTGGCTTCCTAGGCCCTATTGTGTTGTGTTTCTTTATGACACAGAGGAAGACACAGGAATCTGAGAATATTTGCCATTCTCAGCTGAAGAACACCTTTTAAACATGTCACGTACTGACACGAAGGAAAATTTTTTTTTTCCCAGTTCTGGCAATAAGCGAGCGCTATTTCATCTCTGACATCTCCGTGATATTCCAGTAAGTCTTTACAAAAAACTGATGTCGAAGTCAAGTAATCAGGTTTTAACTTGTTCTTGAAACTTTACTAACTCTCTTCTTATAGATTACCACATAGAAACTCTAACAGATTTAATGATAGCTTGTTCAAAATGTTATTTGTGGCATTACTAAGAAGCAACAAGATAATTAAGCTTTAATATCACAGAAAGACAGAATTATTGCTTGTTAGCCTGCTTTCCTGCCACTGAAAAAAAGATGTAAGCATAAAAATAGGATTATTCATTTTAGATAGTTATTCATTTTAAATAGACTCCTATTTCTTTGTTTATAAATTGCAATAGAAAACATACTCTTGATTTCAGCAGTTTGGTTACCCTTGTGATAAAGAGGAAGTTATAGACAAATGAGTAAATACTTATCTCATTTGAATTGAAAAGCCAGTTGAACAAAGTAAAACTGCATCAATATAAAAATATGGCAAAACTTTGTTCCACTCTGGAATATTTAATTGAAGACCATTCGCCCTGAGTAAACCGTGACTTGCCAGAAGCACAACTCCATTAGTGCAGCATATGAACAGATAATGCATCCTCCTCCTAACAGTGACAGGGTTTATATGCACTAGGACTGTATTTCTTAGATCAACTTAGTGAAGAACTCATGTAGCATATACTCTATTATATAAATAGTACTCAGTCCAGAATAATTGCCAAAAGAAATCTCCAAACTTCCAAGAGTATCTGAAGAGTTTATATTTCAGTTGATTGACTTGTAACACCTACTGTCAAAACCCCAACATTTTGTTTAGACCAATACAGTAACAGAAAGTGAAACTAAAGCATTTTTCTTCCATCCCTGTAGATAATAATTAGTAAGCAGGAGCAGGAGAGCATCCTGATCTTCACACGTTTTTTAACTGCAGAATTTTCTCAGAGTTGTACAAACAATACTGCCAGCGCAAATTTAGGGTTCTGCTATACATTCTGTGTAAAAGTGAATCAGGCTCCTTTAAGTGGCTGCCTACGTGATGGGCTAACCTAGGGCAATACATTCCATCCAGCTGAGCAACACAATAATGCACATGCTCAAAGGGCACTGCTCCAGGGAAGGCTGTGAGTCACGCCACTAAGTACAGCTGTCAGCAAGTACATAAGAGCAGAGAGGAATGGATGAAAAGGCAAATAAAATAATTAATGGTATTCTGCATGACTTGAAGAAAAAATACATTACTTTTTGGTGAGACCTCCATAGGTGTTCGTAATGATAAATTGTGACATGATCAAAAGCTCTGTATTTACAAAAAAAAGGAAGAAAAATCTAGGGTATCTTTGTTCAGGCATTGTTGTAGTTCTGACAGCTGCTTTTCTTAGTATAAAAGTCAGGAGTAAGCTCAGTGAAACTAAAGAAAAGACTATCATTCACATTAATAGAATTAGTACACGCATGCATAGATGAGTATCTGAAAAATTTAAATTGATTTACTGTTTCACTATCCAGCAGTTTCTGTGCAAGATCATGTTCTCTATTTTTCATCACAATATTATCTAGCATAAAACTCTTTCAGATATTCAGGTATTTAGTATTGCAGCAACTAGCAAATATCTTCCTGTTGCATTTCAATTTAAATTCAGTACACACATTGAGTGCCAAACTGTGATATCTTCAGGTATAAAAAATTGCATAAACCCACGGAAGATGTAGAAAAGGAATAAAGAAGGCAGAAATGTGCATCTTCTGATGTTATATTTTTTCCGACATGTAATGCAACTGCATTCTGAATTTGATTTTAAATTTTCCTGAAAGCCTATTGTACTCCTGAAAGCCTATTGTATATTATTGGCTACAATAATATGTGTGTTACAGTTTTGTAAAAAGGTCAGTTAGTCTGAAAAACAATCTTGCCATTAAATTAGATATTTTTAGAATTTTTCAATCTAAATTACTTCATTGTTTTGTGTTGACTTTTTTTACTGTGCTTAAATTCTATATTTGTTGAGAGTTGGTGAACAACATACTGTCGGCCTCACACAAAAAATTTCAAGGTTTATTTTTTAAATATTTGTAATGGAGATCCATATATCACAAAACCCCAAACCAAACAGAGAAACAAACAAGCAAATAAAAAAATCCTAAACTGAAAAGCAAGAACTAGATAAAATAATGAGCAATAAAAATCTATGTTGTCTATGAGCCTATAAAAGGGAACTGAACATAATATGGAGAAAGAGACAGGTAAAGGTGAATTGCTACATGGTAATAAGAATTAATTATAGGAGCCAGTTATAAAGCTTTTTTTTTCTAACTGGTAGGAACACCTGAAAGGCTTTACCTACCTTTAGTGATTCTATCTCAGAAGACTAATCTATAGTTTTCAAATATAAATTACCATTCTGAAGTAGTGATTGGAAGAGATGATGTCAGAGTCAGGAAAACAAGTTCAGGAAAAAGACAAGTTCAGTGCTGATAGTTAAGCTGAGGTCAGAATGAGAAATTCTCAGAGTAAATTTGCTACCTGAAGTGTTGCCAGCTTAGAAAGGAAAGCCAGCATCCCCTTCTGCTTCAACTCTATCTTTCTCTCTGCACTCCAACCAAAACATATGCCTCCTGGAAGCTCCTATTCTCATGTCATCATTTCCATCTCATTTAAAACTTGTTCTATTGCTAGTGTTACAAACCTCAATATTCTGTTTGCTTGAGTGGTAGCCCTCCAGGCATGTGGGAGCAACCTGTAAATGCACTGTTCTTGCGTTAGGATCTGCTTTACTGATCAAGTTCAACCCAAAATAATACAGTAGCTAGAGAGATACAGCTGTCACTGTCACTCAGTTACAGTTACTGTAATTATTACTACAATCATTTAATAGTGAGTAATTTATGCCAGGGTCCATATCTTTCCATGAGCCACAGTGCGCAAAATACAAGTTATGATGCTTAGGTGAACATTTATTATGAAAGCTATGGTGGTTCAAACTAAATGCATACTTATTGCAGATCTTCAGCTGAGAGTAGTTCTATCAGCTGCAAAAGAACGAAAATCTATATCCAAAGTATGTCTCAGGGAAGAGATGCTAAACTCCTTACTTGGGTGCTGAAGACAGGACTTAGAAAATGCCTTCGTTTGTCCAATCCTGAAAGCATCCACCTTACATCAACACCTCTCTTTTGGCCGCTGTAGCTGCAGAAACTAGCGCAGAAGTAGGAGGCCAGGGAATATCTCCTGTTGATTCAGCCCTCCCTTACACTTTGAAATCATGAAAGCCTGTGCTCAAAGCCTGTCCTGGAATGCCAGCAATGGAATAGGAACTGTGTGGGGTGCCCCAATGCTACTGCTGATGCCAAACCAATCAGAACATTCAGTTTCAAATATAATTCCTGGCATTGCCAAACGGGGTCCCACAAGATACTCAGAGGCCTGGCCACTGCACCACATTAATTCACCACCATAGAAAAAATGTGAAAGCAGATCAGAGACCATACGGTATTTGCGGCCTTTTGCACAGCTTCTCTTTCATCAGATTTAGAAGTATCTACCACATTCAGGCCAAACAACAAATAAAGCTATTTCCACAAAGAATGTTATAACATTTTTTGTGGATTGAAAAGGAAAGACATTATTAAAAAGGGCTGAGGCCTGCTGTAAATGACACTGCTGTGTGACTAGACCTGAAAGAATAATGAAAGGCCCAAAAGGGAGAGAAGAAGGTAGTCATAGTCCAGCAGGGAAAGACGAAATTCTGGTTTCAAATGGCTGTCATCACAAACAGGATAAATTGCTTGACAGAATTTGCTGGTCTGTTCAGAATGTTTAACATTTTTGTCACAGCCTCCAAGAGTGTTGATGTGTTCTATACAGAAATAATTGACTTCAGAAATCCAGTCCTGGGACCTGGGACTGGAATCATATGTTGGGAAGTTTTGCCATCTTTTCAGTTCTTCTGCGTTTCTAACTATTTCTATATATGCATTTTTTGGAGAAAAAGCAAAAATTATTGTAAACTATGTATCTCATCTTTGTGGATCTTCAGCCTTTTCAGTTTATGAAATAAGATCCTGACTCATATTTCTTCTTCTTTTTTTTCATTCAAAGAAATATTTCAATTGATCATACAAGCACAACAGAGAAAGAAGAAAAGACATTGAGAAAATCTTTATTCAGAATATACCTACAGCCCTGGACTTGATGCAATCTTTTAGGAAACATACATTAAAGTTTCATCAAACACTAAAAAGATCTAGGCAAAAGTTTCTCATATGGTGAATCTTTTCTTAATCACTAAAATGTTACAAAAAATGTATAGAACAGTGCTATTCTCTATTCTGTGGGAACAGGTTGACTTTGAATCCCAATTTCCAGAACATGTTCACCCATGAATCCAACAAGAAGGAGAATACTCTTGCAAAGGTGGGGCATGACACACCTCTCAGTGTTCATTGCAATGCCAAGAATGAATAAGAATCTGGGTTTTTTGTTCCTCTCTCCTGTTTCCCCAGGTAAATCCATGCACTTGAACTACTCAGTAGAAAATACCAAGTGGAAAGTCAACTACTAAATAAATAAAATCCCCTATATATTTAAGTTCTTGTGAATCACACTATTTAAAATCTACTCCTCCTTCTTTCTGGGGCATAGGTAACGCACCAGACTTCCAAAGAATATTTACAGTCTTAGGGAATAAGAATTCCTTAAGCGAACCATTCTCTCTTTATGGACCTAGCCTTACAGCTACTAATATTTCTAACAGCATTTTTCCATGTTTCAGTGTGGTGCTGTAATGCACCTGTATACTTATGATGTGTATTAACATTGGAAAAATTTAGAGATACACATTTTTAATTCCCAATTAGAAATAAAGCATGATATTTAAATTATTGTTTTTCAGAGAGTGAGGGTATTAACTAAAACCAGACTTTTGTTAATAATTGAACTGAATACTTCCTTCTTGAACACTCTAAAAAATTAATATTGAACATTTTTTCTTAAAAGACAGACAAGCCTTGGCTACTCTATCTAAAGATCAAGTCAGTTTAAAGTACTCCCTCCTAGAAGTGTTGTTATGACTAAAGACAGATGAAGTAACAACTTTTTCCCTTCCCCTTCCCCTTCCCCTTCCCCTTCCCCTCCCCTTAAAATCTCAGTACTGTTTCCCAAAACACTGTCTGATCACGTCTTCCCAAATTCCTTCTTCACCAACCCATTCTCACAAGATTTTTCTTAGGCATTTTACAAAACACAGTAGCAGTAAACTAATTGAATGCATACATCCAAATTAAACAATTCTGGTGCAGAAGTTGGCCTTTTAACTGGCTTAGCAATACTCCACTATTCATTGGACCGAAGTTAATTCCTTGATGCTTCCTTTTTCTCTCATCTTAAAATGGAGTTGTCTTAGTTAACTTCCTTGTGGCTAAGCCTGTCCTTCTTACAAAACATCCATGAAAATTGTGACACTTCCTGGCAGTCTGAGCAGCAGTGTCAAGCACCGAATGAGCAAGCATTCAGTGCTCAGCCATGCATAGGCATGGCCTCATGCACAGCCCTGGCCTTGGGATTGCTGCGGGCTGGCTAGGCTATGCAGAGAAACTTGCATTGCTATTTCCCTTTTCAAACTAAATCTCCAAATCTGCCCATCCATGGTCACTTTGCATAATGATGAAGGTTCAGTTTAGTCAGCTTAACTTCAGGTAATTACCGAGAACACAGTAGGTTCATATAGACCTCTATGAAAAGACAGACTCACAGATGAATGAATCATCCTTTGGAAATGCCTATTTCTTCACAGAGAAAAACCTAGTAATCGTGACTCTTATTTCAGTGCTTTTAAGAGCACCAAAATTAACTTCAGTGCTTCAGGTAGCTGCTTTAAATCAGATGGGTAAAGCTAGGCATCAATTTACACTAGCAGTATGCTAAGGCTCCTGTTAGAGCTGCAAAGAGTAAAGCACAAGACAAAAAATGTGTTCATACCACCTTGTTAGAACCAAGATATATCTAAGCCACAGACGACAGAAGACACAGAATTGAATCATAAGAGAAAGTATTTTAGAGAAGTACATAATGTAAATATTTTAAAAGTAACAGTTTTTAGTGAATAAGTGAATTTCTAACTGAAGGAATTTTTTTGTTTGCAAGTTTTTGCTGCTTTTTTTTTGCTGTACAGACAAAATAGGATTTCTATTTTTTATAAATACCAAAGAATCATTATCTGTTCCTATATTACAGCGGAAGTAAATCACAGAAGAATGACACAGAAAATTTCAAAGAAAGACATAAGTTCTAAGATCCAGCAACATATTTGGTGTTTACTTAAACCACTGTAAGGTCAAACATTAATCAAACTGTGGAGGTTTGTTGCTCTCTTTTTTTTTTTAAGGAAGATGTCCCTAAAGAACCCCTAAATATTTAAGAATAGATTTTTTTATTCTCCCTGTTTTTAATTTAAACAAACTCAGCCATAACTGAAGAAGAAAGTAATGGAACACTCTCACATTCTCTATATTTATTCAGATTTGTGGCTAAGGGTGAAATTCTGTCCTCTGATGTGCATCTCAGGAATGATTTAGTGTCCAGAGACTTGAAAGACCACAGTCTCTGACTCATTAATTTTGCTCGAACCCTGACTTATTTCTCAAAGGAATTTTTGTCTTCTGATAGATTTGTAGAGAGATTTCTGTCTTCAAATGGCACACAAATGCATTTAACCTTAAATCAGTGACAATATCAAAGTGAAAGATACCATGAAACACTTCAGTCTTTTCCTACTTAGAGCAAGTCTGGCAATATGTTTCTTGGCTTACATTCTATGAAGAACAAGAAAAAAATATTAATAACAGAAGTCAAGAAGCATATATAGATGTTATATTCTAGATGACACCTTCCTCAACACTGGTAAACACTTGATTTCCCAATCCTTCCTATTAGGGAACATGCAGGAGAGCACCACACTTTCTTTTAACCTAGAGGCAAAGGTCTACTTATCAAGAAATAGGAGCAAATAGCTAAGGATTGCTCCTAGAAAAAAACTAAGGACTTGACTGGAGCATGTAGCCTAACCCAAAAAACGGCACCCTATGTTGCACTGCTTCTCAACGTTGAAACAGCCCAAGAGACAGATTTTTTTTCAGGGAGGGAGTAGAATAATGGTTCTATGCTTCCAGTAAGTTTTCATGTTTTCTTGGGTAGATTTCACAGGCTTTCTTGCAACTTACACTAAAAAAAAATTATGTACTCAAATAATTCACTGCCATGGGTAGTATCTGCTAAAAAATCACTAACAATGTCTCAGGAAGATTTCACAAGTAAATTCATTAATACTTCTGGATTCCAAAGCAGAAGGCTAGAAGTACGCACAACCAGGTATTTCAGATGAGAATAACTCCAAATTAATTATCCAAATTAATTCTGTGCAGAAAATATGCAACCCTAGACTAAAAGAAATTGAGCCACTATTAAACTGCAGAGCTTTTTGCCACCACATAAATCTTTATATATTGCAAATCTTTAATGTGTTAAAGTTAATAGGAATGTAAACATGTTTCCTGAATTTCTCTCAGACACAGTGAATTTCTGATAAACAGACGGTCAAAATATTCCACAGAGATCCCTTTATTTGATTTTTAGGTAGCTGCGAAAGCACTTATTTTTCAAGATTTGTTCTGCTACAACCTGAAAAGACTGGGCTCTCCATCTCTTAGTTTTCTATATTTTATAGCATTGTTAGCATCATTTCAATTATGTTTGCTTTGATCTTGATGCAAGAGCCAGAATCCTGAAAACTAGTAAGGATGTCTTACTTCATGTATACCGATGAATAATTCACTGTGAAGTCACTCACAGCTTATTTATCAGTATATCTCACCTTTATTTGGGTTGAAATGAAATTTTAAAATCATCAAGCAGAAAGTTTGAGAAAAACAACAGTTTCATTTTTTAAATCATTAAAAAAATTAATTAAAAAGGAAAATAAATAATTAATATATGTAGGCTTTACAACATGTGACAATGAAGAGAATGGACTAGCATCAATCTTAAATCTATAGCCTGCTCTTGGGCAGGCCCATGGGAAATGACATTCTGTAATAAGAATCTGCAACATCAAAATATATGCTTTCTCTTGTGTCCCAGTTTGTTTTATCAATACTTGAGTGTGAAGTCTATTAAAGACAAGATATTCCCCGTGTACCATAGACCAGGGAAGTGATTGTCCTTCTGTACTCAGCACTGGTGAGGCGCCACTTTTTAGTACTATGTCCACAAAAATATTCAGGTGCTGGAGCATTTCCAGAGAAGGGCAACAAAGCTAGTGAAGGGTCTGGAGAATAAGTCCTGTGAGAAGTGGATGAGGAAGATGGAGTTGTTTAGCCTGGAGAAAAGGAGACTCGGAGGAGACCTTATAGCTCTCTACAGTTACCTGAAAAGAGATTGTAGCAGGTGGGGTTCAGCACCTTCTAACCAGGCAACCAGCAATAGGACAAGAGGACATAGCCTCAAAGTGTGCCATGGAAGGTTCAAGGTGGACATCAGGAATAATTTCTTCACTGCAAGGGTTGTTAAGCATTGGAATGGATTGTCCAGAAAGGTGGTAGAGTCACTGTCCCTGGAGGTGTTCAAGAAACCACTTAGTGCCATGGTCTAGTTGACAAGGTGGTAATGGTCAAAGGTTGGACTTGGTGACCTTGGAGGTCTTTTCCAGCCTTAATGATTCTGTGATTCTGTGACTGAGAATGTTGCCTACCAGATCAGAGCATGCAAGAAGTACAACCTGCAAAATGCAATCTGATAGAATTTCCCTGATTCTAGTATTCTATCAAACACACACATACACATATATATATATATATATATTACATCTAGAAATCTTTAGGCATCTAATGATGCTACAATACAGCAATTTCAAATATGTGTCTTCTCAAATTCCTTCACAAAAATCCCATCTGAATGCAACCAGGACAGTCTTGAAAAGTACAGTGTTAAGAGAAAGATTCGGGATTTTTAATTCTGCTTTTCACTCTTTCTCCTAAAGAACTAAACTAAAAAAACCCCAACCCTTCTCCCACTCTGAAAAGAAACCAAACAACCAAACAAAACAAAAATGCCCACAGTTTTCCTGCGGAGGCATTAAGAGCTTATTTATATTTTCCTGGAGGAACCTGGAAGCCCAGTTGTCTCACTGAAGAATTAGATGGGCAGCAAAAGTATCAGTTCTAATTTTTTTTTGTGTACCTCCAAAATATTAGATTTAATCCTCAGATTATTTCAGCAGCCTGTGCTGAGAGAGGAATGATTTCAACTCTCCATTACTCTTGGCTCTCAAATTGTTGAGCTAGAGTTAAGCTATTGTAACAGCTTTTTCAATCTTTTCAAACGTGCACTTGAATTAAGAAGTGCAGTCAAGTTGCTAAATTTAAATTGCCTTGACTCTGAAAATGTCAGTTCAAGCTGAAACAAAATTGTTTTGAAAACTAGTAATTTAATACAAATTGACTATATTACAAAGTAAGCATATATTTGACTATGCGAGCCCCATCTAATACTATTCATTACACTCCCTGAGAACCTGTGAAAAATTAATATTCTATACCAGTTTTCCCTAGGAAATAATATCCAATATAATATCAAATGAAAGGAGAGAAAATGTGTGTCACAATCTGATTGAGTATTTTCTTTCTTGTGTTTCCAAATAGCAACAGGAACATAGTACATCTGTCCCTTTCTCCCTTTGTCAAGCAACCAAGATTTATAAGGGCCCCAAGTAATTTCCAAGCTCCAAATTACACTAGATACATAAAGCACTTAGATAATTTTAAAGAAATGCATTTAAGTTAATCTGCCTTCTCTGTACAGTCATTGAACTAAAAGAATCACCTTAAGGGCATTTCAGAATAGAAATGGGTACAGTCACTGGGAAAGCTTGTCTTTCTTCACTGTCTGGTCATTAGCACTGATTAAATAAAATAGAAAAGGTCTTCTGGATGGCAGTTCCTTTGGGACTCATTGATGATATTCTCAAAAGATCAGCTTACCTATGTGATACTAGGCACTCAGCAGCTGACTCACACTGTCATCTTCATCTGCTAAATTCAGTACCCACTTCTGTCAGATTTTGCAAGTACATTGTAGCATCTGGTCCGGCACAAAACCCTGCAGCACAGTCTATTTCTTTAAAATGCTGCATTTTCTCCCATTTTAAATAACTCAAGCAATGGGGCTTCCACCTCCTCCTCTGAAAGACTATTAGCAGTGAGTTTTCTCATACACTATTTTGCTTTCTATATTAATTCACATATTTTATTATGTTCATTAATAATATGCATTGCTGTAATAATAGTTACTTCATTCTTCTTTCCTTCAACTATCAAATTTCTCATTGTGAGCATGTAGTTACTAGTGTTTTAGAGACTTCATCATAAGCAGAGTATCCAAAGCGAGTATTTTTTCACTGTAGTGTGAGTACACTTTTCTAGTATCATTTAGCCTTTCCTACATGTTTCTTCAATGAATATTGGCTTTGCTTTGCTGAATTATTATTCTTACTGACACTGTAATTGCCATCATATATAGCAATCTCTTTATAAATAAACATGTGGATTAACATTCGAAAACAAGCCACTAAAATAATGTAATGAGGAGCAATTTACATTTAGCAGAACACCACAAAATTGCAGAAAGCAACAACAGAGAGAAATAAATATTTTTCATATTATATCCAAAATTCTAAACTTCTCTAAAGAATCTGTGGCTAATCAGTCACTTACTGGGAGCAATTTCTGAGCTGAGATAGGGACACACCATGGCAGTAAACCAGACTTGACCACAAATAGTGCTGCCTGGGAAATTATTTTCCCATCAATATTTACTTTTTAAGTTTTCACAAACTTTCTTATTCCACAATTGAAGAAACAAAGTTTCTCAAGAGTAGAGAGAGATCTGCATCCATTCTGGAATGAGAAGCAATGGGAGAGAAGAGGCTGACAGGGACTGGAGCCATGCATCCCTCAAGAGGACTATATTCTAGTTCCTTACGCTAATGAGGCAAAGCAGGGGCATGAACTGTTCTCTACATGCCAGTGAACGCCAGTTACCTGATATTGCAGAGTAGGTGTTTCCTCTCTCTTTTCTGAACATGATCGATGGATGTGGAAAATATTTCTTGGGACAATCCTCACTAGAACTGACATGTTTCTGAACTTTTTGCTGAATTTGAGTTTTCTAACAAAAAATCTCCACCTTCTTTCTTGAAAAATCAATTCTTAGAGTCCCAGTTGTATACTAGAAAACAAAACATCAGCCTTGACAGCAGACCACACTGGGCCAGATCTCAGCTCATGAACTCTTGCCCCAGTGTAGCTTATCATTACAGAAATGGTACATCTTTATTTCCTATTTGTTTCCAAGCTATTCAGTACTTGTGTTTCAGAATATTTTCCTCCATTTAGCATTTCCCTCCTATTTTTAAATTTTTTTGTCCCTTTCCTCTAAACCCCTACTTAACTTTGTATTATCATTGGCTGTTGAGCATTTTTAGCTAAATAATAATTAAAAAAAAGGCTACTTTCAGTAGCCTTTCACACGTTCTTTAAATTATTTTAGAAACATATTTCAACCAGTAGTATTTATTGAAAAAATGCCTAATGAATTTAAGCTAGTTCCTGTTGATTTATGCAAAGAAAAGGTCTGACTTCAAGTCATTTCTGTAACAGCGAGAATGATAAAACCAAGAAAATACTCTTTACCTGGACATACATCAGTATATATCAAATACTGAAAACCTGGAAAGAAGCATTTCACTCAGATTTATATATAATTTCCATTCACTATGTCTCCTTAGAAAAATCCAGGAAATTAAATAATTAGATATATAGTCGTGGTTGACAACCTAATTTATTTTAATGAGGACAGCAATATACCTGGTTTTTAGCACAAAGAAACATTGTGCTTTGACAAAAGCACATTATGTTGTCTCACAATGGAAGTGCTGCAAAAACAAGTATTGAGAGTATAATAATATAAAGTGAAAATATGACAAAGATCTTTTTACTAGTGTCATTTTATTAATGAATCCTACACATCAGAGGTTGCTGGGGCATGGTACTCTTTTCTTTACAGATTCACTAGAGAAGAAAAGGATCATAACTGAAAAACCACAAAGTTTCAAATACATTCAACAGTTCCTCTCACTCATGTGTGAATGAGTAAGTATTAATTTACTTTCAGCTATTATTTTAACAGCTAAAATGATAGTATTCTTCAAGTCATTTTTGTTGCAATTTTAGTAGTGGTAAAATAATAGAAAATTAATAAAACCAAAGCCATTGCTACCGGCAGTTACCTTACAGCGAGCCAAGTCTATCAGAACTAGGGCAGGCCAAAGCCAAGGTCTGTTTCTGCATGTACTGACATGACATCTTATGCAAGCCCAAGAATTTCATCATGGCTGCAGTTAATATGTGTTGAGAATCATTGAACAGTAGATAAGGTAAACTCAGCTGAAACAGATTTATCTACTAAACTCTATTAGTATCTGCTGTAGTTTATATATACCTTCATTTCAACTTCTGTGGAAAAAAAACTACCAATTAAGTAAGAGCCTGAGAAATTTTGCTACTCTGGTTAAAAAATATTTTTTCCCATATGGCGTTCCTTAGATTATGATAAAATCCCCTGCTTTCAATATTAGGTTTTTATCCTGATATTTCTCAAGGGTTTCTGGTACTGCTTATGGGATTTGAAGCTCAAATACAGTAAGATTTGCACCATTTTATTCCTCTTGGTCAACTTCCATAGCTGAAAAAAGTAGTTGTCCTGGGAAGATAGGGAGCCACCTGCTTCTCCATCCACCTCTGCAGCTGGAAGAGGAAACTCACAGGCAAAGATCATCATCTGCTTAGTCCTTCACCTGATACACAGCAACCACCCTGGGATGGTGAAAACACCAGGTGGGCATCTTGGACCATTAAAAAGGACCCTTGCTGACTTCCAAGTCAGGTCAGCTAGAGCCAGGGGAATTTAGCAAGTGGCTGAGTCAGCTATTTCCTTTTTTTATTATTTCCTAAAAGAGATTAAAAACAGCATGAAGCATGATCATCTCAGTATAATTGCACTGCTGGACACTGTCTTGAGAAATCAATCTTAAACAGCAAAGCTTTGAAAAGATTTATATAGTTTAAACAATGAAAAATCAAAAGACACTGTAAGTTGACAGAATATAAACAATTTGATTTTGGATCATTCCCAGTTCTCAGTTTCCTAGTCCACAGATGGAAATACTATTTGTAAGCAAAATTAGGAGGAAATATGCTGACCATGTCTTGTTGAGAATTAAATCCCTAGTACTTTTTGCTGGAGCAGAGGAGAGTTATGCAGTCTGAAAGTAGAAATTACATCTTTCATGGCTACCTTTAAAAAATGATGATTTCAAAGTACTGTTAAAAAAAAATCCAACTTACAGATCCAGAACAGTAAAAAGGAGTAGGAATTTTAGAACTGTCAGCAATAAAGTATTACACAAGATTTAGTGAAAAGCAAAGAGGACCTTGGTTCTTTACTTTGTTAACTTCTGACAAGGCCCAATTACAGCACAATGTTCTGCACCATTAGCTAAAGAGATTAGATATAAAGACAGAAACTAGTATTTCATGGAATCATAGAATGGCTTGATTTGGAGTGGACCTTAAAGATCATTTAGTTTCAATTCCCCTGTGCCATAGATGGGGTCACCGTCCATCCAATGTGATCTTGACCACTTCCAAGGATCATCCACAGCTCCTCTGGGTAACCTGTTCCAGTAATTCTTCTCCAGCTTCATAATTTCTTCATAATACCAAATCTAGACCTACACTCTTTCAGTTCAAAGCCATCCTCCCCTGCCCTATCACTACATGCCCTTGCAAAGCTTCTCTCTCCACCCCCCTTGTTGGCTCCCTTTTTAGGTACTAAAAGGTTGCTACAAGGTCTCCTCAAAGCCTTCTCTTGTCCAGACTGAACATCCCCAGCTCTTCAGCCTGTCCTCACAGGAAAGGTGCTCCAGCCCTCTGATCATCTTCATGGACTTGCTCCATGTCCTTGTACTGGGGCCTCCAGAGCTGGACACAGTACTCCAGGTGGAGTCTCACAAGAGCAGAGGAGAGGAGGAGAATCACTTCCCTTGACCTGCTGGTAACGCCTCTTTTGATGCAGCCCAATCAGCTTCCTGAGCTGCAAGTACACCTTGCAAGGTCATATTTAGCTTATGGTCCACCAACACCCCCAGGACTTTCTCTGCAGGGCTGCTCTCAATCCATTCTCTGCCTGCAGAATGTGCCCTCTGCACTTGGCCTTGTTGACCTTCATGAGGTGTGAATGTGCCCACCTTTCAAGCCTGTCAGCGTCCCTCTGGATGGCATCCCTTCCCTCCAGCATTTCAACAGCACTACATAGCTTGATGTCATTGGCAAACTTGCCAAAGATGTACTTGATCCTACTGTCCATGTCACCAACGAAGATGTTAACCAGTGCTGGTCCCAATATCGACCCTTAAGGAATGCCACTTGTCACTGGTATCCATTTGGACATCGAGCTGTTGACTGCAACTGTTTGAGTGCAATCACCCAGCCAAATCCTTATCCACTGAGTGGTTCATCTGTTAAAACCGTGTCTCTCCACTTTAGAGACAAGGATGTTGTACAAGACGGTGTCAAATGCTTTGTATATGGCAAGGATAGATAGACGGCATTTGCTCTTCCCTTACCCACCATGGTTGTTACTTCATCATAGAAGGCCACCAGCTTTGTCGGGCTTGACTTAAGCGTAGTGAAGCCATGTTGGTTATCACCAACCATCTCCTTGTTTTCTGTGTGCCTTAGCATAGTTTCTAGGGGGATCTACTCAATGATCTTGCTGAGCACTGAGATGAAACTGATCAGCTTGTAGTTCCTTGGGTCTTTGGGTTTTTTTCTCTTTTTGAGAATGGAAGTTATGTTTCCCCTTTTCCAGTCAATGGGAATTTCACCAGATTGCCACAACTTCATAATATGATGGATAGTGGCTTGGCCACTTCATCTGCCACTTCTCTCATGACCCTCAGATGCATCTGATCAGATCCCATGGACCTTCAGGTTCCTGAGGTGGTGTCAAATGAGATCTCCTACAGTGAGCAGTTTTTAATTCTCCCAGTGCATTCCATTAATAATTAGTGCATCCTATTAACATCCAGAAAGGTGTCATAGTTCTGGAGGATTTCTCACTAATGAAGTTAATAATGGATATATGTTCAGGCATCTGACACTGCTCAGAAACTATAGCCCTGTATTACTGCTTCTTTCCCCTCACATGAAAAGTTATGGAACCAAATTCTTGTTTGCATAACACCTAAAAGTCTCCTTAACCCAACCTTTACATAATTTTCAGAACACTGTTACTCTCATTTCACATTAAAAATTTATTCCAAAACTAAATTACACAGCTGCTTGCTTCCACCAATAAAGTTGTTTTGCTATGTGTTTGTTATTTTATTTAGTTGTTAGAGTTTCTTTGTTTTGTTTTTTTTAGGGGGGTCTTTTTTTCTGTTTCTCTCTTATGTAATACTGACAAGCCTTAATGAACATATGCTGCCTGTTAATGTTTGAGAACTCCTACTAAAGTTAAACTTGAATTGCTTGATCAGAACCCCACCAATAACTCCTGAATAATGAATTTATTAGACTCCCTACAGTATAACCTATAATTTTCTCTATAAGATGTGATAAATGACAAAAGATGAACTCTTCAGAATATTTGGAATATCATTCCCTATTCATTTCACATTCTCTCTTATACTAAGTACCTTACAACACTTACCAGTCTTGGAAAATAAGACCCAGCTCTAGTTATTAATATCTTTATTTAAATGCAGATCTTGATTTCCCCTGGAGACAAGACTTAGCATTGAGCTATCAGGAGAAAAGAAGACTTTGAGTCATATATTATCCTCAAAGAAAGGATTTTTCTAGGGTTTGGTGAGTAATCCTTTTTTTCCTTTTTTTTTTTTTTCCTAGTGTGCTGGCAATCTATAAATGTACATGTTTGCCTTTAATACCATATTGTACTTTCAGTCACAGGACCATATGTAAAGCAATCACTTTTGTATCATGAGTCACTATGCAGATTACAGTCTATAAATGTAACAATAATAGTAATGTTAATAATACTTGGTTGTCCTATGGCATTTTCTTTTCAACATAATTCAATAAGTTTTAAATGGAGAGATAATTATTCTTGGTTTATGGATGGAGAAACTGAGGCATTGAAGGAACATAAAGATTGGAATTCAGTGTTTGCAAACCAGTTTATTAAGTTCTGCCTCTTCATAAATTCTTTATTCCAGGAGACTCACGCTGTTTAATTGAAACAAAAGTGTTACAAAGGCCTATAGCGGGCGCTGACTCAATGCAGTTTCTTCTCAGTGTGCTGTCAGCTGATTAAGAACTGGTACAGAACAAGAGAATATATTTTAAATGTCTTGTTCTAGGGCATTTAAAAATTGACTCTTTTTTCCCCAGATTTTTAACATAGACACAATGAAGTCAGCCAGTACAGGCACTGAAATGGAGTCACAGGTATTTCTCCTGACTATGAACTAGACTGTAATAACTACTTCTTTAATCACATCATAAGCTTTAATTTAATCACAGTACATGTCCCCCCCTCCCTGCCTTGTACATTCTAAAAGAAACGTTACAAAGCAGTAGAGAGGGAAAAAAAAAGTTTTGTGATTTAAATGTAAAATCAGAATAACCCTGGAGGATATGCCCTACAAGAGGCTTTGGTGCTCCATTTTAGTTCTTTTCTGAAGTCATAAGGACCTTTCTTCACACACAGGGGCTGTGCTGAAAAAAAAGGCAGGTGATTTGAAGAGATTAGGGTTAGTAACTATCTTCTAATAAGAAAGAGAAGTACAAAGGAGGAGAATTTGACAAGCTGATTTAAGAATTATGCTCACTTCATACTGAACAAAAAATGCAAACCAGAGGAAGAGAGTGACAACTTTCCCTACAGGTTAGGAGATATGGAAATATTCTAGATGTTAAGAGAGAGATGAGTATGAACATGGCACGACAAGCACATGCTTAGAGGTCCAGGTAAAATTCCACATGTGGAAATTTTTATAGGAAGTTACCCCTATTTCATTGAAAATAAGAGAAAATAGGTGAAAACAGTTGTTTGGCTGGTCTAGTAGGATAACCATGGCTGCTCACAAACCTAAAGAACTTAATGAGCTGGAAAAAGAGGAAAAAAAAATATTTTTCAAGGACTCATTACTGAGGATAGAAAGAGTATTCTGCATTAACAGACAGAAAGTAGGATGAATTTTTTCCCCATTGGGTAGAATTCAATTGTCTTCAATTAGGAATGGCAGCAACGTGCTGGAATGTGAAGTGAATGAAAAGAAATAACCATTTCCAGATGACTCAGCTAATCATTAAACGAGCTCTATCCCTGAACATGAGAGATGGTATTCCAGGTGGGAAAACTTTATCTAGGCTGTTTCTTCCGTCAGCAAAGAAAGTGCAGATGATTACTCATTTCAAGACTGCTTTTAAATTTAGAGAATGGAGATACCTTTCTCCACAGACTATGGAGAAAGTCTATGGAGCAGGTTAGACCAGATGCCTGACTTACATTACTAAAATAAATATTAATCACAACATAAATACAGGATTATTTATGTCTCTCTAGTCACTGTGCAAGAATTTATTGGTGATAGTCCACATCAGTACACGTGCTATTTATCCATCTGAATTCATAGAACTTGTGGGGAATCAGCTGACTCAGCCAGTTAAAGAACATAAACAAGCAACTACCAAGGAGGGTGTAAAGGAGAAACAAATGAACACTCATTTAGCATAAAAATCAAGATGTCAGGAATAAAATTAATCAAGGCACCAAGAAATTGGAACAGAAATACTTTAGTTGCCTATATATGAATGGTAGAAGACTGGATAATAAAAAAAAGAAATTGGAATTGGAATTGCTCTTTTATGATCTAGCTAGTATTATCGAGACCTGATGGGAAGATTTGCATGAGGAAAATGTTAAAATCACCGATATACTGGATTTAGGTAGGATCTTGTGAGAAAAGAAGAAACAATGTCACTGTCTATCAAAAAAGGGATATTACCTGCAACTGAGTTCTCTAGTATTTCAGAAGAAAAATATTTTGCATGTTCATAGATTCATGTTCTAACAAACAAATCAACAGAAAGCTTAGACAAGGCATTAGTTATTGTGTTTAATAAACCAACAACTTAGCCTAGGACAAGAATGGCTGATTTCTGCTGCAGAAATGGAAAAACTGCATTACAATGTGTGACTTCAACTTGAAAGGCACAGTTGGAAGTCTCATGGTCCTTATGATTTCTAAAAATTATTGAAGAAAAAAATTTAATAAAATTAATGTTTCATCCTAAATGTTCTATGCATGTTTCAGTAACTTCAAACAACCAAGGAATTCTAAAAACACAACATACCCCACTCTAGATGGTGCTTTTTTGAGACTTTACAGCAGCCTTCCCGTACCTAAAGAGAGTCTACAAAAGAAGCAGGAGAGGGACATTTGACAAGGGTATGTAATGATAGGGCAAAGGGGAATGGCTTTGAACTGAAAGAAGGTAGGTTTAGATGAGATATTGGGAAAAATTTTTCACTGCAAGAGTGATGAGGCACTGGAACAAGTTGCCCAGAGCAATTGTGGACGCCCCACCCCTGGAAGTGTTCAAGGCCATGTTGGATGGGGCTTTGAGCAACCTGGTCTAGTGGAACTTGACTACACACATGGCAGGCAGGTTTGAAACTAAAGTATCTTTAAGGTCCCCTCCAACTCAAACCATTCTATGAGTCTTATATCTGTAACAGGTAAACAAGACGAAGTCCAAACAAGTATGGTATGTATTCTCAGCAAGTTTGTAGATGACACCAGACTGGGGGGAGTAATGAATATGTTGGAGAACATGACTATCATTAGAAGGATTTCTACAGGCTGGAAGAATGGGAATGTCCATTCATTCTACAAGTGATAGGGAACTGAAAAACGACAAAGTCACAGACATGCATGTGCAATGGCAGAATCCCCTGTGCTGGTACAGACAGACTGGTTTGGTAGCACCTCCGTTGAACAGGAGCTGTAAATCCTGATGGACTGGAGACTGAACTTACTTTGGTAGATATTTATTATACCACTTGACTATTTTACTGTGGCACTCTCAAGGACTCAAGTCAAGTACAGAAGTTAATGTTAGAATATGGCATCTTCACCCGCAAAATTAAAGCTCAAACATTCAAGGCCACAAAGTAAGGAAATATATATATATATATATATATATCTATCTATCTATAAAACTTAAAAATTAGGTAAATTACATAAGTCGGTAAAAAACATCAATGGAACTTGGCATAGAAGTTTAAAAGACAGTTTTTAGGACATGAACATGCTGCATTACTATTTTTCTTTTCTGATCTGAAGTACATTGTCAAAATGACATACTGCTAAGATTTAGAAAACCTTCTGCCTTGAAGGAAGAAAAAATGGTTTCCATCTTAACTGGAAGACTAGTATGAAACAGATTCAATAAAAAGAACATGAAACATTCTAGGTGAGCTATGTTTTGGAGATTAAAATTAAACTAAGGAAAGGCAAGGACAAAAGTTTAGTGTTGTGGTGTGTAACACTAATCCACAGATCATTCTCAGAGGAGAATTAACCTTTTTTTGTTTTTAAGTCTTGTAAAAGGAATTCAACAAAGCACCACTAAGCTGTCAAATGAAAGTACTAAATACACAATTTATCCTTTTTATCGATGTTTATCTTTGTAGGGCTTTGTTTTTGTTTCCATTTGCTTTGTTTTTTCCTTAGGGAGTGATCCTATACTAATACAATTGCGTGCTTTGTAACAGTGGGAGGCTACTTAAGAAATAAAATGGCAATGATTGAACTTAGAAAAAAATAGACACAGAAGGGAAAAGAGAGATACTCTGAAAGATTTTGAAAATAGCTTCTTGCATAGCTGGTACAATGCATATGATGGAACTCACTGGTTTGAACTGGATTGCTTTCCTTTTTCTGAGATGGATAGATTTTATTTATTACTATTTTAATTATTTATAATGGAATGTTTCTTTCCTTGTGATTTCTGAATCTTGACTGAAAAATTCATGTTTTTTTAGAAAAAACAATTTAATTTGTAATAGAAAAATATTTTTAAATTAGTTTTTTGTTTGGTGGTTTGTTTGTTTGTTTGGGGTTTTGTTGTTGTTTCTTTCTTTCTGTAGTTTCAGTCAATTTAATAACAGCTTAGGTATTCTATAACATGCAATTTGAAGAGCCTTATAATTATACTAAGATTAATATTAAAACTTTATTACCTTTATTTATAGATCTGAAGTTTCCATAATATTATTTCATTATGCTACAGAAAAAAACCCAAAATACCATCTTATTCTAGATACTCCTCACAGAAATGGTCAGTAATGGAAAAAAATATTAGAATACATTCAGAGCTGCGAAAGGTTACTGAAATGCTTGGTTCCATAGCTGCATGTGTTCTGCCATCTGAGTTAAACAGTACCAGACAGTAACAGTAATTGTCAGTTGACCTTTTGGTTAGACCTAGGCCTATTAAATGCTATGAGAGTAATCAATTGGTACTAAACAATGAGTAAAACAAGCCAACAAAATTATTTCATTACATGACATTTTTTTAAACAGTATTAGCTCAAGAAAGGTATTTTTTGGTTTTAGTTTGTTTGTGACAGAAAAGAAAACCAGAATAATTCCCTCTAAGGGTATTCAACTCAATAAGAACAAAATAACAATGGTTTTCTAAATCCAGTAATACTCTTACAATGGCTGCTGCATTTTCCTGTGTAGCCCTTGCCCTTCCAGCACCCTTATCCCTTCCACCCCAATAGTGTCGATCAAATGCCAAGGTTAAGTGCAGAACAGGAGACCAAAGAACTGAATGCAGGTCAGGATATAAGGACACTTTGCATAAGGATGCTTTGTCTTACAGAACCAGCTCTGGAGTGGACTGTGTACAGTGATGCAGATATCAATATCCTTTATGGACAATGTAGGGGGTTCCAGTCAAGAGCCTTTAACTCTTGCAAAAGTCTCTTTTATTACAGAAAAAAATGCTTACTTAACATCCATATAGTCCAGCACCCAATTTATTTGGTTATTTTGTTAGCTATTTTTCTTACAGTATATTCAATTGCCATGGTAATGAATTTTTATGCTGACCTGAGGCTAGCTATTTTTATTGCAGGGTGTTCCATTCACTCTTTCTCCAAGATAGGTACAACTATTCAGCTTTGCTTCACAGTCCCCTAACTCTGAAGCAGAACTGCTCACCTTTTAAAACAAAAGTCTTTCCCCTCCAGGTACAATAACAAAATAAATTGATGGTACAGCATATACAAACTTATTTCAGCTTTCAGAGACTTGCTTACTGCCTTTCATACTAAGACACATATAAACACGGTAATTCACTCTGATTTTATGAATTGCCTCCTGACTATCATTGGGGAGTGATGGCTAGGCAGTGCTAAATGAAAGCATCTAAAGCAGGTTGAGAATGACTGCAGTGTGCCTCTAAAGATCGATGGGTTGGCAGGTACTGTTATAAATTACCATCGGGTGCCATTCACAGACGATAAGAGCTTCATCCTGCGTGACAGCCATTGATCTGATTCAGAACTAAGATGCAACCTTTGATGACACTCCTTGAGGATAAAAGGTTATGCTTCACATTTAGTTATGAATAATAAGGTCATCTTTTAATTAAAGTAGTATCTCAGAGGAATATTAGGGCAGTGAAACCGTACAAATTAGTATGCCTTGTATAGCAATTGTTTCTGGAAAATCTCCTAGTACTGAATATAATAACAGAGAATAACAATGAAATTACATTAATGAGGCAAATAAACCATGTTATTAGAAGGACCTTAAATAGTCAGACCCCAAAATTAGAAGAAACAATAGTTTTTGAGTTTATGTTTGACACTAAAGCTGGCAAAACAAGAAAATTGGCATTAAGGTAAGAAATATTTAATCTATGCACCTATGTTTTGGTTACAGTAATTTCAATACACTTCAATTTAAAAATATTTTGTGCAAAACCTAATATTCAAGCTTAAAACAAACTTGGGATTGACTGCTCAGAGATTTTTGAGTCTTCTTTTTTGGGAAACTCGAAGAATCATTCACAAATTTCTTTTTTTGGCACAGTCCCAACAACATTCCTGACCAAAGTTTCTGAAAATAAAACTGGCTACATAATGAACATGTATTCAGAACAGCTATTAAATGGAACAAATATTATTTGTAAATATTTATGAAAATTATATTATATAATATAATAAAATATAATTAATAAATATGTGTGCTGCTGATCCAGCAAAATATCGAGACTTGTGCTTAAGTAAATTATCTAACCAATACCAATCTAAGAAACCGAATTAAGCAATGTAGGGTGGGATACAGATATTATGCAGCCTCTTCCATAGTAAATGAATAGCACATATTCTAACTCACACTCCAAAAGGCAATTTCACTCACCCAAGATTCAGAAATTACCCTTTCATATAGAAAGTGTTGTAAAAGTTCAGTCACAAAGATTTATCAAGAAAGTACAAATGCTACCTTGTGCATTCTGTCAGCATGGCAAACTTTATTTATTTATTTACTTTGACATACTGCAGAGCATGTACAACCAAGTCTTTCTTCACACCCACAGCTGTTGCAGCTTATGGTGTCCTCAATCCAATCTAAATGTTCATTTTGTAATTTCTCTGTTGTCAAATGATAAGGGAAATATAGAATATATACACAGTAAGTACTTAATAGCTTTAAAAATATACTTTCTATCATAGTGTCACCAGTTGCTTGTCAGAATTCATACATTTTAAAATGTTTAGTGCTCAAACTAGCAGAACACATCCAGATCAGAAACCAGGGATAGCGGCTCTGCAGGAGATCATCTATGCAAATGCCTTTAAAACATAAATTGCTCTGAAAAGGCTGAAAACACAAGATCAGATTGGGAGGTCAAGAGATTATGGAAACGAGCTGTCCACCTCCCATGGTGCACAACAGATTTTCTTTTCCCTTGCTGTTCCTAATACAACTGACCAGCCATAAAGAAAAACTCACTTACTACAGACACAGCAATGCTTGTTGCGGTGCTCTTAGCAAGTCTGGGTACTTAGAGAAATGCAAAACCTCAAGGCAACTACAGGACCAGACCAGTTACTTTGAACTGTTTTTAATTAAACCAAAACTGGGTTTGAAACTGTTATGAGCTTGTTTATAGATGTTTTACAGTAATAATCCACGCCTTTACAAGGCAGATATAGAGCTTTCTCATTCTTATGAGAAATAAGTGACATTCCATATGAAAAATGTAAATCTACTGAATATTTATTTTGCTTGTGTTCTATATTGTTACTGATATCAGACTATAGCTAAAATTCCTACATTAATACAAAGCACGGGCAGAGAATTTTCTTCAGAAGATTCTGTCTCCAGAATCATTACCTAGGCTTTTATATCATTATTTGTTTACAACAATTTTTATGCAAACTTAAGAACACAATTTAGCATAATGTGGTTCTGATTTTTCTTGCTTCCAGATTTAGTAAGGAAATGCACATTCCTTGCTTAAAGAAAAATAAAAATAGAATTTAGCATGTTTCAAGACATATCCTGAGTACTGACAGTCATATGCTATAGACTTCTGCACTATGAGGAACACAGAGTAACCTTACTTTTAGATCAAAGTCTTTTTTCCAAAATCTTACTAGACAGCAGTACCTTCCAGAATAGAGGAAATATTCAAAGTAATCGTGAGTGTACACAGGCATTGGTAGAAGAACAAAACAGTTACAGCTGAGATAGATACACATATATATGTTGACATAATGCAAACATCTAATATGTAGCTATTCCATTTAATGGGTGGGAAAATTAAATTGCACTAAAGAGACTAGTTAGGAATAAAATTATGTTTTCTGGCAATACTCCCATTACAAAAGCCTATTCTTTCTGCTTTTTTTCCTTTTTTTTTATTTAAAAGATTTGCCTGTTTCATACTGGTCTGTCCTTGTTTTATGCAAAAGTATGAATCAAAACAATAACTGTGGTCAGCATTCTTCAAATAAAACCAGTAGAATTACATTAATAGTTTTAAGGGATGAGCTCACAATCAATACCTGGATGATATCTGAACTACCAATTTGGTTTTGAAAAATGCTCAGAAATTTCAATTTCTGAGCCAACATAAATGTATTGCATTAGTGGGGCACAACAGCATACTATCAGTAAAGGTTCTTAAGAAGACAGACTATCACAAACATTAAAATCAAAAAAAGAAAGTCACATACAGTAGTTCACCTGTCACCTAAAAGCTCACGGCCTCTGAAATGTTAGAGTTTTATCTGACAAACAACCTGGATTTGATTCCCAAATACTTCATGACAGAAGCTCAAACAACCATTTTCCAGCAATCCAACAAAACATATAAGGAGGAAATGGAAGCAGATTTCTATGCTGTTGAAAACACTTACATAGTATGTGGAAAATTAACAGACACCTGAGTAGAAAAGAAAAAGAAATAAAGTGATAGAGTAAAACAAAAGCCAGTAATTAAAAAGAAAAAGCCCAATAGCATATGCTTTTTCACCTGCAGGCAAAGGAGTCTTGATTATAAATTTCCAAGTGCAACAGCACAGTCCCAGTAAATGACAATATTAATACAAATTTCCTGAGAGCAAAAAGGTTTCTGAAGGTACGGAATATTGTTTGAAGCTCTTCCTGGTTACATGTCAGTAGAACATGTGTAGAAACATACTGAAGATCAAAGGTCTAAATAATTATCTTCTTTATTAATTAATTCTGAAATTATATTTTATCAAGGTCCCTAAGGTATGTGTTTCAAGGTTATATTGCTAATACTGTAATGCATTCACTTCAGTGCAAATAGTATTAACCCTTTGGTGACTGATTGATTAATTATTACCACATCAAGAAGCCTCTGTCTTCCTTTATCCTTTCGGCAAAAACAATATTACTTTTTTTTTTTTTCCTTTATTTAGGCACTTAGCCTTCAAAGAGGTAAGACAGAGCATGGTCTCAATACATTTATTATGAAGAAAACTGACTTCTTGAAGTACAAAATTGACCAATGGGATTTGGTAAGAAGTATAAAAAGGAATTATAAATCACATCAATGATAATTTTTAAATGCTTCTCTAGATTTACTTATGTATTCACCTTTATGCTAGAGTTTAAACTAATGCTATGTTTAAGCCTCTTTTGAAATCTAAAAAGAGTGTTCTAGACTGAAGGCTGCCACCTTCTAAGTTCGTTAAAATGTATTAAGATTAACAGTAGCATTTCATTTCTGCTCCATTTCCCTTTTGGGTTACATACATTTTCCTTTAATGTGAAGCACGCAAGACCTATTGTATTGACAGTCATCTACATTTGGTATGTTAATTAGGAAACCACCTGATCAGTGGACGAGTCAACAAACATTCTTGTACTCTACACATTAGAAATCTTCTCAAAATGAGTATTTTGCAGATTTATGTTAGAACCAAAAATAATTTTAAAATATCAAGAACAATTATTAGGGGATGAGGGAGGGAAGCTTGGGGTTTTTTGGTTGTTTTTTCTCACTGATATTCAACTACTGGTTTCAATGTTCTGTGTTTATGACTTCTGAGACTCTGCTAAGTGATTAGGACCATATCCAGCAATGCACTTAATATTTAGTTTTGAAATATAAAAGGATATCCACTGATCTCAGTAAGCTACAGCAACCAATCTAATAGAATCCAGTTGTAAAAAACTAGCACATTTTACTTCATTTTATTCATCTTACTAGAAAAGTGAGCAAACTATCCCCTGAAAAATATTAAAGAAAATTGCATACAAGCTTACCCCCCCCTACACAGATGCAAATAACTGTATACAGACAAAATACCATTTATGAAACCAAATGAAGCTAAGCAGGCAGTAAGTGAAAATCTGAAACTGTTCAAAGACACATTTCTAAATCAATTTTAAAAACATAATTTATTGAGTTCTCATTGTTTTAGACAGAAATACTATTTTAACAACTCACAGCTCATTGCTATTTTATTAAACACAAATAATAATTATTTATGCACTTTTGTGACACTTCAAGACACACTGCAACACTGCAGCTGAATGACTAAAAGACTATATAATTATTTTACTATAACTACTTGTCAGTGTCAGATTTATGCCGTGATATTGCACCATCAGGACTCAGTTATGTCTCTTATTTCTATTATATCACAATGAAACTTTGCAAAACCAAGCACAGTGTTAAAATTACAGTGACTTGTGGTGTCCCTCAGGGGTCTGTACTGGCACAAGTAGAGTTTAATGTCTTCATCAATGACATAGACAGCAGGATTGATTGCACCCTCAGCAAGTTTGCAGAATGACACCAAGCTGTGTGCTGCAGTTGACATGCCTGAGGGATAGGATTTAATCCAGAAGGACTTAGACAAGCTGGAGAAGCAGGCCCATGGGACCTTCATGAGGTTCAACAAGGGCAAGAGCAAGGTGTGATACGTTGGTAGGGGGAATTCCAAGCAGAAATACTGGCTCGGCATTGAATGGTTTGAGAGCAGCTCTGCAGAGAAAAACTTAGGGGTGTTGGTGGATGAAAAGCAGGACACGACCCAGCAATGTGCATTTGCTGCCGAGGAAACATACTGTATCCTGGGCTGGATCCAAAGTAGCGTGGCCAGCAGGGCAAGGGAGGAGATTCTGTCCGTCTACTCTGCTCTGGTGAGACCCCACCTGGAGTGCTCTGGGGTCCTCAGCACAAGAAAGATGTGCACTTGTTGGATCAGGTCTAGATAAGGGCCATGAAGATGATCAGAGAGCTGGAGTACCTCTCCTATGATGACAGACTGAGAGAGCTGAGGTAGTTCAGCCTGGGAAAAAGAAGGCTCTAGGGAGGCTTCATTGCAATCTTTCAGTATTAGAAAGGGGCTTATGAGAAAGAAAGATGGGGACAGACTATTTTTGTGATGACTGTTGTGATAGGACAACGGATAATGTGTTTAAACTAATAGAAGATAGATTCAGACAGGAAGTAAGGAAGAAATTTTGTAGTGAGGGTGGCAAAACACTGGCACAGGTTGCCCAGAATGGTGGCAGATGTCCCGTCCTGGAAACATTCAAGTACTAGTTGAAGGGGCTTTGTGCAACCTGATCATGATGATGATGTCCCTGGGCTTATCTGTCATTGCAGGGGTTTGTACTAGTTGATATTTAAAGTCCCTTCCAAACCAAACCATTCTATGATCCTATGATTATATTCTTGCTGTTTCAACTCCATGTAATTTATTGTCAGTTCTCTTTTTCTTTTTTTTGGCCAGAGTGACAGGTCCCTTTTCTTTGCACCAACCTTTTTTCTCAGTCATGGATGCAGACACGCTTAATGAAGGTTCTGCCTAAGAAGGTAGAAGTGATGACAATTGCTTGGCTAATAGGTTCCACTATGCTAATTGCAGAAGTTGGTCAACCGTGTTCTGGTCTGACCCTAGTCCTAGAAGAGGCAAGGAGACACCCCAAAGAAAACTTACAAGGGTTTGAGATAAATGTGAGTAATTCTGACCACAAATGTGAAAGTTCCAGGAGTGGATCGTGAGCCTTCAGTGCTCATATCTGAGTTGCAGGTGGAAATAGTAACGCTCTGAATCATTTATAGTGAACAAGTCATAAACTGCAAACCCAGGAAAATGTGAAGAATGCATTTCTCCATTATCCTCAGGCACTAGCTCTTGGTATGATTTTACATATGCTGCTTATTATGATGATATTGATTACTTAGTCAACAGAAGCTCTCGCAAGGGAGTGCAGATCTCTTTACTCTTTGTAATATTAAAATATCATTACTGAGACACCAAATTTTTGTTTTGCTGTAATGTTATTCTCTGATGGTTGCCTGTCTGAGCTGAAATTTGAAACTGTCACCCACAGACCTGTAGAAGTGATTCGACTTCACTTATACGGGAAGTGAAATTAAATATTCATCCTTGGACTGCATTTCAGGTTCAAACTGACTGAAGTTCCTCAAGGCAAAATGTACTTAAGTCACAGAACATTTTTTTTTAGTTTTAAAAATTTAGAATGTCTATTTATCAAGGCTGGACAGTCAAAAAATCATTTGTCTGGAACTTCTGTACAAAGATATTCTTTTCCCTGCTTTGCAGCATGGTTTTAATTATTATGACTAGGTAAGCTACTTCCTAACCTGGATTAATTTTATACACATTTTTAGAACATCCAGAATGAACTCTTCACCATGTAGCTGTTCAGATCAAATAACAATAAGTGGTGGAAGAGCTTAAGTTTGAACCATCTGACTTTTTTACATTGGTGAGCATTTCTGCAGGTAGCAGCCTTTGAAATTAAGGTAAGCAATTACAGTAATGACAAAAGCCCAGTTAAATGGATGTAACATCTTGAGACTTAGTTTCCAATTTACAGATTCACTTCAGGGTTTACCCACTCTGGAACCAAAATGCTCAGAGCAAATAAAGATAAAATACTATAGTCCCCCCTCGACAAGATCTCCTCTGAATACTAAAAGTGATAAAATTCACCGATCCAGAATGTAGAAGCAAAGGATTCTTCATCACAAGGGAAATTCTTTTTTTGGGCAGACAAATTAATTGAAAATGGCCCACAGACATGAAAATTGGTACCTTTACAGAGCTCAACTGAAAAAAACCCACTATGTTAATTAAAATTTTCTTGTTTTATTCTCACTGTTCTCACTCTAACACTGGCAATAGAGCATGGAATTTGGTCATTTTAAATACCATATTAATAAATTCTACTCAGATATACATTACCTTTCAGGAGTGTCCCAAAGCCATATATACTCAAACAGCAAAGAGTGAGCCAGATACTGCAGGAACCAACACAGGCAAAGCCATCCAAAGACTTTGTAAGCTCTAAGTTCCACACAGGCTCATGCTACCCAGGCAGCAGAACAGAGGGGAGGCAGAAAGATTTGGGAAAACATTTATTTCATGGCTGTTCTCCCATGACTGCTGTCAAATGGTGCTGAGATATATATGACAATATTTAATATTTTCCCTCCTTTGGCTACTACCATCATTTAGTCAAAATAATAGTAAGCAAATACAAGCTTTATAGAATCACAAAATCTTAAAAAAAACCTAAAAGCAAGTATATATGCTTATACAGTCATATATTTTTCTAAAAATTACAACCATCTCAGACACCCAACTCTCGTGTAGAAGGGCTTTCCCTTTTAAAATTCATTAGTACAGTGTTTCTTTCTCTCTGTGTAAGATGAATTTGTGATAAAGACACTTCTGGACATATTTTGTGGGGTACCTCCTTGCTTTAATACAGATTATGTGTAAAGGTTGAGGTGGAGTATAAAATAATTGCCATTATGAAGACAGTAGAAGCGGAAATATATTTTTGGAAAATAAGCAAAATACATGGCAAATATTCAAGGATAAGGCTGGTACTGGAATGAAAGAATGAGAACCACTGCCTATAATGGACAGTTGGTGCCATTAGTTAGTACCAGCCACTCTAGCTCTGGAGTAAAACTCCAACTTTCAATTAAAAAAAAAAAAAAATCAAGTACACACTAGGAAATATCCAGATTCAAGCACAAATTCTAACCCTTGTTTTGGAACCTATGATTTCAGCCATGAGAAATTTATTCTAGTAATAAAATGTGGGTTTTCAATTTCTACTGTTTGGTCAAGAAGACTAAGAAAAGCACTGAAACCTAGTTTAGGAGTCTTTGGGTCAACTTTTCTTTTATAATGGAATTTTACTTCATATTTTAATGCAGGACTCAGTATGATTACATAGCATTTAGTTTGCAGGCAGAAGTTCAAACCAATGAGACAGCATAGTCAGCAAAACTTTTCTTCTATATTGCATTCCCATTTTTACAGGAATTCCCAAGTTCTATTGAATTAATGTTCTGCTTTGTCTTTGATCCATGTTGTGCACACAACTTCTGCTTTTCTAAGATTTTAACATTTCAGACACGTTCTTGTGTTTAAATCTTTGACACTCATGGTTATCATCTTTGTAAGATGCAACAGTATGTCTCTCCCTAGGCTTCTCATCTGTATGAAAGACAGTCTTGGCCTCATGCTTTTCCTCCCAGTACAAAACACTGTGCAGGAAAATTACTTCTACATTAAATTTGGTTTCTGTCTAAGCAGGTGTCAGAACCAAATTATGAAAGGATCAACTCAAATTACTAATTGCAGAAAACATGTTTTATCTCTGCTTCTTTTTGATGAACAGCACAGCTAGAAATATTTAATTATTGTTTAATTATGTTTACTAGAAGTACATACAAAAGCTATAATATTCCAGGAATAAATTCTGAGAAAGAAATTTTAGTCAATGCTGTCAAGGTGGAGAATGCAATACTTAAACTTATCTATCATCAGAGATAATTCCCCCATCCTCATCTGCCCCCCCCCCCACCCTATTCCCCCAATAAATTTTTATGCATAACAGGAACAAAGAAATTTCTTGTTGCTCCTCATGGATCAAAATTCCTACTTAAAAGAAAGGGAAACTATTTGAAGAGGATACAAGTACCAGTAATGTGATTGAATTCTTTATTCCTTGGCATCATGAGTTGTCCCTGAGTAATGGCTTAGGCTTTGAACCTAAATCCTTAGCACATTGTCTTAAACTGTATGTGTACCTGAAATCCCAACAGTTTTCATATCCAATGTGAAATAATAAAAAAAGCAACATCTAGCTATCAAAAGTCCATTTCACATACCAAACAAATTAATTCTCTCATTCTGGGACTAAGCCTAAAGTATCTAAAGATAGGTATTTGGAAAAAAGATTACTTGTTTATCATGGCACTACTTATAATATGCCTCTAGTTGATTCAGAGAGATTCAGCACAGGATTGTACTTTACCGTGCAAGAAGAGGGGAAAAAAATGTTACAAAAGGATTTCATAAAAGATAAAATGATTCAGGGTTTCTGAATTTCATAAATAATCATTTTGAATGGACACACTTGTTTCAATTTATGGAATCATCTTCTATTTTCACTCCTTTAGAAGCCTCAGAAATGATGCTATGTTCAAATGCAATGGTGAAGAAAGATGGTACCTAAATATCATAAACAATTATCAATGTTTTACATAATAAGCATATCTTTATCATATCAATAACAAACCTAAGTTAAATTTTGAAGGTTTTGAAAAGTCCTTAAAAAAAAATAGGAAAAAAGAGAGGATCATTTTTCTTTGAGGTTTTTATCAATAGAATGGTTGTATTTTATCTCTTGGTATAATTCATGCTCAGAATAAATTGAGAAACGCTTCTTTTATGAGGGAAAAATAATACATGTTGCTGCTATTTTAAAAAATTGTAAATTGAAAATTAAATTCATGAACTTATGGATTCTCTGCTCTCTCAGATGTGCTACAAAACTCTTATTAGTTTAAAGTGATAGTTTACAACTTAAAGAGAGAATCATCTCACTTAGCTTTAGAACTCTTAAAAGTTACACATGTAAGTGTGAAGTAGTCATGAGAGTGTCCTTCCATGTGGGGTATCAGAGTACAAAGATGTAGTAAATACTTATCTAACAGATTTGAAGAGTTATGGTGCATAATTCCTTTTATTTCATAGTAATATGGTTATGTCTTCTTCCATGACTGACATCTATATTTAAGAAATCTACCTTGATATAGATCAATCTATTCCAGGGTGTATAAAACACAGATATGTAATGCATATGTTATGAAATGCAATGTTCTGAAATACCAAATAGAAAACTAATGGCAAAGAAGTGGAATCTCCTTTGCTTGTACAAACGTTTCAGTGTTTTATCTTAAGAAAAAGAACACCACTGAAAGTTAAGCTATTGAAACCAGTACTATGGTTTTTAAAAAAGGACTAAAAGGACTAAACAAAGTTTTTCTTAAGAGGTATGAATTCATCTCATTCTATGAGAGTTTCATCTCATTCTATGAGAGTTTCATAAGAACTCACAGATGCCTTGCACTAGTCCAGAATCCTTGTCCTTAGTTCAGAATCACACTAACTGTCTGAAAAAGGAACTGCTTGCATTATGTATTGTTCTTTATAATTCCTTTAGCATTACAATAAACAATATATGAATTCAAATGAGTACTTGAAAAAAAAATCAAAGTACCTGACATATCTCTGAATTCGCATTTTTATACTAGGACTGTCCAGAGGTGTGATTTGAGGGGGAACAAAAAGGCTTTCCCTTTCTTGAAATCTAGTGGAATGGACATGCCTAATGAGAACACAAGCAAGAGTCAGCTTCCTGCAAAAAAGCAATAGATGGGGATTAATGAAGCATCCAGATTTCCTAAACTCTGCTAATAAAACATCTTTTGCCTAAATAGATTGTTCTCTGGCAGAGATAAGATATCTTACATGTAGGTCTGCCTAAATTCTTTCATACAAACTGCTACTAGATCACGAAGGTGTAGGTTATGACTCTGGTGTTAGAATGAACATTGTTTGAGATATTTTGTTTAAAAATTAGTAAAATTGCTTACTAAATCACTTTAAAAGGAATGTAGCAGGGCCAGACTGCTTTCAGTGGTGCCTAGTGACAGGACAAGGGACAACAGGCACAAACTTTATCACAGGAAATTCCACCCAAATATGAGGAAAAACTTCTATACCGTAAGGGTGACAGAGCACTGACACAGGCTGTGGAATCCCTTTCTCTGGAAATATTCAAAACCTCCCTAAACACAATTCTGTGTAACCTGCAGGGAGGTTGGACTAGATAATCTATAGACAACCCCAACCAGGTTCTGTTATTCTGTGATCTTCCAGCCCAGAGACAGTTTTGTATTAGGACCTAAACATCAATCAGGCTACCTTTTATGGTCCCCAAAACTCTTACACATTTACAAGACTGCAGGTTAAAATAAAGTTGAAATTTGTACTACCCAATATTGAATACAGTTCACTATAGTTTGCTTCAATAAAAGTCACACTGGAAAAATTAAAAAACCTGATTGAATAGTGTACTTAGTCTGTCAAAAGAAAATTCATGCATGCAAACAGAATTGAACAAAAAATACATCTTTATTTTTAATAAATGAACCAATAAAACCCAAATAGGCTTTAAAAGAATGATGCATTTCAGTATTTTAATGATCTAAGAAAATTCCTGATGTTTAATTGAGGTGTCAAGAATATCTTCCGCTTCTTGAAGTTCACCAATTCCTCACTTACACAGCTCTGTATAATGACTGTGTAGTACTATGCTTAGCACTGCAATTATGGGCACTATTTAGAACCTATGCTAAAAAGAGACAGTTGTACAAAGCAATTTCTGCAATACTCTTAATTATTATCAGTGACATTTCAGAATAGCAATTTGCTCATACCAATTTGACAAAACTTAAATCTCTCAAAAGTATAAAAGTTTGCATATACTAAAAATACACCAGGATTCTTGTATTTGTATTGAATTTTACTAATAACGCAAGTGACATTATGCATTGTGTGCAGTGCAGAGTGCAACTAATGTCTAAAGTATTTCCCCAAAATCAGTAGCTCAGATTGTGGCTTATTAGGTTTTGACTTACAACATGAAGCTAATATTGCACAACATACGTTAATAATCTAATTATTAATGCTTTGGTGTCTAAAACCTGTTATGTACATGATATTCATACATATGCAGTAAAAGATATAACTAAAAAAACCAACCAAACAAACAAAAACAATAAAAAACCTCTCACCATAAGACCATCTTTTCTATTCTTCATCTGTCTACATCTCCCTCATCTCCTTCTTTTATTTTTAGGTGGTTATATGCACTTTAACTCTTACTGGTGCAATAAGGCTTACTTAAGGCTCAGCCATATGATCAAGCAAATGAGGTTTTACAGACATGGGCAAGTCACCCATCTGCAACCAGCTGCTTGTTCTTAGCTCACAGAAAATGCAGGCAAACTCATTCATGCTAACATGCTCTGGCTGTGGTAGCAGTAGTTTCATTCTACTACATCTAGCTTCCACTGTGCTTAATGGTAATTGCCAATGGCTTCTGCAGTAAATGGATTTTTTTTACTGCAGAGACATGAGATTGGAAACTCCAATGTAAAGTTCTTTGCCTCAACTGCATGAAGTTCAGCAATACATTCCATAATATATCATTACTTGTGAAACTAAGTATCACAAGACAACAAAATACCTGGCTAGGAGTAACCTGGTCTAGTAGAAGGTGCCCGTGCCCAGGGCAGGGAGATTTGAACTAGGTGATCTTTAAGGTCCCTTCTAACCTAAACCATTCTATGACTCTATGATTCTGTAATTTTGGACCCTGACAGGTGAGTTGCAATTTCATTCTTCTCTTAGAGTGTTATGTTCCTTCATAACCTAACTTACACAAGAACCCTCAGCAAACAAGATTATAATAACAGCTAATATATATATATATATATAACTGTAGAACATGTTCTGACCTTGTTTTCCATAAATATACTTTACTTTCACTCAAAAATTTCATTCCAAAAAAATACATTAATAATTTTTTCTCTTAGTTCTCCAAAGAAAGTAACCTTCTCCCTCTCTCATTTGAATTTGACACAAAACAAAATTTCAGGACACTTTTGTTTTGCTTTGATTTTGAAAGAGAAATATTATTCTGACAATTTGGACAATTAAAAATGAGAAAAAAATTACACTGTCATTTACCTGGACATTGACAAGAGGATGGGTGAACTGTCCATGAAATATAAACTACATCTTAATGTAGGACATATTTTGCTGTCAGCTCAGTTTAGACATCTTAAGTGTTTTAAAGAGCAGTCATACCTTTTTGTAACATCAACAGAAGAGATATGCACTGTGTTTAGAAGAGATATGCACTGTCAATTTAGGCATCACACATATGCCAATATAGTAGATATACATACTATACTTTCTTGCAGTTTTTGCATTTGGGATTTCTTTCAGAAGGGAGGGATTTTTAAGGGGACTTTTAATTATCTTTTTAATTTTAGTGACAGATTTGAAAATCGGAATCGAATTATCTGGAATATCTTACATTCAGTGATTTTGCATAAAAAGAAAATTTTTCTTTTTTTTCAATATTGTTGTCCTTAAAGTTTTGTTAAAATCTTGAGCTTTATGTATGTTACATAGCAACTTAAAAACATGAATAATTTTTCTCTGTAGCTCTTTTATCTTCAGTGATACCTGTTTTGGTACCTGGATGTCTTTTACATAACTTTGTTCTCCAGTAAAATTCCAATGCCCTTGCTCTTTGCTTCAGAGAAAAAAATGAAGTCTATAAGCTCCAGGCATATCAATCAAAAACAACAGAGTCAGCACTAAGTCTAATAATGAAAACCATGATTTCATAAATCATCCTCCACAGGTTGGGGTCATCTTTTAAAAATTTCTTATCAGGCACGGCTCAAGATTTCTCAGACTCTCACTCTTCTTTCTTTAATGAAAACAATAGGAAGGATGTCAGCATACAAATGATGTGACCCTCTTTAGCTTAAAAATATCTCGAAAATGAAAAGACTATGCTTTGCTTTGTCCTTGAAATTGTGGAAGTCAGGATTTTTACCTCCCCTCCCAAAAAGTTTATCTCAAAGCTCCATAATGAAATAAAAGTATCTAATCTTACATGGACTTAATTTAATAAACTATAGATTTAATTTGAAGAACCTGGTGGTATGTGATACTTTTCCTACTGCCAGTATCCACTACATAACAGGTTATAATTGCCTAATTGGCTTTTGTTACTGCATGTCCTTATGCAAACCAAGAGACCTCTATTAATGGAACGACATAGTTTTAATTCCATCAACAAGTTTCAATGCATTACTTTACAATTTAAACATTTCTGTAGTTTGAAAAATAAACACTGGCAAAATATGAGTCCTTTGTTCTGTCTTCCAAGACTAATGTATGGGGGAAAAAAAAAAAAAAAGAAAAATATGAGTATAGCATTCAATCTCTGCTAATAAAAAACATATTTTTCAGCCTTCACCTCCTGGACCTGATGTCCCACTGTGCTTCTGTACTTTTTGCACTCACACAGCCTGACATGACAACACGCAAAATTCCGTTTTTTGCAAGCCTCCAATCTACTCCCTCATTAACAAAATAATTCACAAAAAAAACTAAACCACAAACCAAACGAAAAACCCAAACCAAAAACCAAAACAAAAGCTAAGACATACCTAAGGCACAAAGACTTATGGGAAAGAAAAAACCCGTAGTTATCTGTAGAACTAGAAGAGTATCCCACAAACATAACAACTTTAAACAAGCATTGCAAGACAACAATAACATTTACCTTAGTTAATTGCATCTGCACTATTCTATAAACAAATTCTGAGTTTGATTTTTACTCACATTAGAAAAGTTTCTATGTTAATATGGGATGGATCACAATAATTTGTTCAGTTTTGCTCTTTCAGAAGGATATAAATGCTTTGGATGCAACTACACTTCTGGCTGAGATGAATCTTTAAAAATAGACTCATACACTGTACAGAGGGCAGAAATGCAAGAAAAGATCCATTCTGATCAAAGTACACTTTCTGAAACAACATGATGTGAACTGGGATCACGGTGGCTGAACTATGTACCGCCGTTTATGAAGGAAGAGATACAGCACTTGACTGCAATGAGAAATACCAAGTTGTGGATGCTACATTGAACAAAGATTTTTTTCTGTGTTAGCAAAAATTAAATTCTTACTTTTGAATGAAGCAATACAATTAGCTCAAAATATAAAGAGAAAAAACTGCAGGAGTGGTTCACAGGCAAGAAGGGACAATATCTCCTGAAAAGACCTGAAAACTATATAGTAAACCTGACTTAGGTCAGACCTCACTCTGACCTGGTGATGTCAGCTCCAAAGCACCTCGCTCCAACATTTAGATCACCCAGCAGAGCTTTGCTGCCAGCATATGTGAAATCCACAATTTTAACTGCTGAAATGCTACTTGGTGGTAATCCCTCTTCTAAAGTCTATGCAGAAGGCTTCTAAGCATGTTGCCTCAGGCAGATATTGCTATTAACTTTATAAGAGAGTTTGAGATACTACACTGCAAAGTGAACAGTTCAGATATAAGCAGACCATATGACTTAGTAGAAAAATTGTTTGACTTTCAGCATTCTATCACTTAGTAAGTGGTGGAAAACATGAGAAAAAAATGTTTTGGTAGGAAACTACTATTTATTAAGAATTTATCTTCCACACTGAACAGTCTTTTGGGTACTGTCCCCACTGAATAAAACATGGTTCATCTTGAGCTACCAAAGTAAATGTTAAGATGTAATATTTGAAATAGGTTTATTTCACCACCTGCTTGAGTAATGTTTGTTTTTTCCTATGCAGCCCAGGATCTCTTTTGTTTCTGGGCTGAAAATTCATATTTCCAGCTCATATCTAACTTTTCGCCCACCAGCAACCCTAAGTCCTTCTCGTCTGGGCTGCTCTCAATCCCTCCATCCCACAGCCTCTGTTGATACTGGGGGCTGCCCCATCCCATGTGCAGGAGCATGCACATGGCCTTGCTGAACCTCATGAGGTTCCCATGGGCCCTTGCTGGCTATCAGGGTTAACCCACAAGAAGAAGAAAAATGACTTTTAATCTAGCCAGCTAGCTATTTAGCTATCTATCTATTTAGTTATCTATCTCTCTATCTATTACATAAAACCACTTAAGATTTTAGGCATATGTACATACAATGCATGTGAAATATATACAAACAATACATTACATATATATACACAACATATACACACATATATATATATATGCACACACACTCACACACACACACACACATGCATGTACTGATTGAAGTGCTTCCATTATTGCAGGGCACATATACCACTATACATTTGCAGCAAATTCAATTCATTTTGAGTAAAGGTTTTAGAGGAAAGACCTTCATAAGCACTTCATAAGCATAAGCCCTACAAGTTTACTGATCGTCTAGCTAGCCCTATAGCTGAATGATTGCTACTATGTGTCATAATCTTATGAATTGTGGGAGAGTTGTCCTTTGGATTAGTATGAGTACGTACTCCTCAGAATTCATAGTACAGAGGAAATTCCTACTCCAGGCAAATCCTCCAAAATTCTGTGCAAATTGATTGGGTCATAAGACACGCTGGCAATAAATATTTCAGCACCTCATGATAAAAAAAAAAAAAATGTAGTTAGGAAGCAATACATTTGATTCCTTCTTAAAATGAAGTAGAGACGTCAGAATGCAAGTTCCAGGCAAAGACACATTCCATCACTTTCCAATACTGAGAAGATAGACATCTAACCTCACAAGACAACTATTCTGTTGTGAAAACATTTTGTGTGTCAATACAACAGCACCAATCCAAACCCAGAATACTATGCTTAAAGAAATAGACAGTTTATGTTCCTTTTTGGGGGACTGGGGTTTGTTTGTTTGTTTGTTTGTTTGTTTTTTTGGTGGTTGGTTGGTTGGTTGGTTGGTTGGTTGGTTGTGGGGTTTTGCTGTTTGTTTTTTGTTTGTTTGTTGGGGTTTTTGTTTTGTTTTGGATTGTTGTTTATTTGTTGTTTGGGGGATTGTTGTAGTGGTGGTCTTTTTGTTTGTTTGTTTTTTTAAAGTTTCTTGCTTAATCAGGTGTATCTAGTGGATTATATAATTTATAATTTTTTATTCCTTTATTCTACGGGGCTATTGTTGCTCAGCTGAATGTAATATATGGCAAAATAGGATGGTATTAAAAGAAATTAACTAATCCTTGCTAAGGTTAAGAAAATATACTAATAATATTATGAGAATTCTTTATATATCGTCCTAATGTGATTTGGATCCCCCTGTTTTACAAGGAATTAGTGTATCAAAAAAAGATTACATTTCTCTTTCCCATTTATTACTAACCTAAGGAAGTATATAATAATTCAATTTAATTTATATTTCCCTGAAGAAGTGCAATTCAGTGGATAATAAATGCAGAGCTTCTGTATTAATAACACCTAGCTGGAGACAGTAGAATACATATGGTATGTAGTGGTTACAATTAAGTAGGAAGACCTGAGACAGAGGCATTTACATCAGCAGCTTTGTACTGCTTAGGAAAATAATGGACCCTGAGGCAAAGCTGAGGGACTTATTTATCTGCTATGATTAAAACTATTGATAATTCCCAAAGTGGTAGGTTCAGCTGCTGTTCCAAATTACATTGCTTAAGATATTAATGAGAAAACAGAAACACTGTCTGTGCTATTTAGTTAATACCAGAGGCCATATTTCATTTGCCATTTCTACTTTAGATTATTCTACGTTCCAGTTAAGATTAGTCTACATTACTATTGTTGATTTCATGTTTTATGAAATTTTCCTTAGCTTAATCCTTCTACTAAGAGAATATAATAGCATTACTGCTGTGCCAGGTCTTTTGTGATACCTGAAGAATATCTTTATTGTGATGAGTTCTACATTTTCACTTATTTCTATTTGTCAATATTTCAGTAGTAATCCAAGTTAGAATAAAATTTGTAATTTAGATTAAAATTACTTCCATGTATCATATATTGTTTGTTTGTAGAAATAGTGAAATGTTGAGTGCTGTAGAGAAATGCAATCCACAGAAGAGAGAGGTAAAACTGTCTTCCCTGTAATCATTACACTGAAATGATGCTTGACACTGATCTCCACTGAACACAGTCTTTGTTACCAGTGAGAGTTAGCCTATCAAGTGGGATTAACAATGAAATATTCCATCTAAGCAGCAACACATTAGAAGAGCAGGGATCACTGGCTCAGTCAGTCACATGAAGATGCAGTCAGAAGCCAAGCAATGAGTTGAAGCTCTGATTATAAATTGAAGTATGAAATGAGATTGTCAAGTTGTGGTGTTTGACAGTGAGAAAGATTCATGAGAGCAATCTACAGAACAGGTGCTTGGGACATGAGATAGTAGAAAGTATAGGACTAAAAAAATCACTTCTGATTAGCAATAACCTATTATTTAAAAAAAAAAAAAAAACAGCATGTCAAACTATTTAACAGTTTAAAGTTATTACTTTGTCTCTCTCTAAGCATAAGGAGGCTTTATACCCTTAAATTACTACACTGAAGCCTTTAACTCACCACCTTTTCCATGTTAATTGTTCTAATTTTATATTCAAAAAGACATTTGACAGATGTCATTTCTTTGCTTTTGTCCTGTCTGGGAAGCCCCTTTTTATGGCTGGTCAGTAAAGAGATTAAAGATTAACAAAGAAAACAAAACAAAACAAACAAACAAACAAACAAACAAAACTCCCCTCTATACTACTAGTTTAAGAACATCTGAAACCATTAAAAATAATTAAAAATAATTAATGTTTAATTTTAAATGAGTCTTTGCACAAAGATTCTCATATTTGATACAGATCATGTGAACTCACCTGCAGACTGAAATAGTCCACTGACCAAAGGTGTCGTGTCTCTTCCCAGTGTTCACAGGACAGGAGAAGCACTCAAATACGTGAACTCTAAAGGCTATCCCACTATTCCCATTACACATCCAGGGTGTTAGAGTTAAAGTACTTTAAAATGAGGGCTTAAAATATTTTCATATGTTTTATAGCACCCATAAACATGGCTTCATGCATTTACTCTGACAGCCATGGATAAAACCATAAAAATAGTAATGTTTTGGGAATAGTACAGAGTGGAAGAGAAAAGTATCTCAGGTCTGATGGCAAGTTTTAGAACAAAACTCAAATATCTCAGTATTTTCTTTTCTGAACTGAGGCTTGCTACTCAGATTATCAGAACTAATTGATAAGAAGGTAAACATAGTAGGAGCATAATAGGCTTGAAAATAATAGGAGACTATTTGGAGTGAGACAGATGAGATAAGAGCTTGTCTATTTCTACCATCTATAAAGTGCTCAACAGCCAGGTTTTGAGCCACTTTGTCAGAATAAACAGGCCAAGGCAGTCAGATTTTCCTCTTGCTCCTAAACCCTACACCTTCCTTCAGAGCCAGCAATCTGAAGGAAGAAACTGCAACATGAAATCCCCTCACCAGATTAAACATGGTTTCTATTTCCTATAGAAAATTCCAGTTATGATGGGAATGAGTTTTCAGACAGAAGCTCTTGGCTTTCACTAAAATAAACATTACAGAAATTTCAACTTTTCCACGGACAACAGATGTGTTTCACCCCATATGAGACTACACATACAATAGTATATACACTATATAGTATATACGATACAATATACTATGAATATAAATATATAATTATATAAAAATCTTTCCACGACTGTGGTGCAGAACAGATGCTTCATACAGACACAAAATTTTACTATCACTTTTTGTCACCAAAGAACAGAGAATGACCCTTGACTATTTTCTGATGGAAAATTTTAAAATTTGCAGAATTGGCAGAAAAAATTGATTAAATATTTCACCAGTGAAACCCAAATGTGTTATTTATTTCTCAAAACATTATGTCTTATATTCAAATAGGACAGACAGACAACTAATGCAATAGAATATCTGTTTACAGAATTCACAGACCTATGATAATGTAATAATAACTAAAATTCCATACATATGTTGAAAGTATATGTTTTGATTATTCTGTTTTATATCCTTATAGAATATCTCTTCCTTTTTTTTTTTTTTTCCTGCAATAACAGAACTCAGAACAGATAAAATGCTTTTAATTCTGACTTGATTACATGGTAGACCACCGGTTTTAATTTCTCTGGCCACTGTCAGATATTTTGGTGAAATGGCTGCAGGCAGCAGCAATGGTTTGCATTTGGGTGTCTTTTTAAGACAGAAATACTAACATGTTTAAGCTACACAACTTACTCTTTTTTATTTGACAGATCAGTGGCAGTCCCATTAAAATAAGATATATGCTTTTGCATTAGCCTGACAAGGGATTACACTAAATAAAATGTTTTTGACTGGCATGAGTTTCCTATTACTCAATTTGTCCTTTGCTGCCAGAACAGGGATATAAAAAACTACATAACATGAAAAGTCCTTGTCCTCGGGCTCCTTGACATTACTTGGAGGCCAGCAGTCCTGAAATTCATATATATTCTTTATTTAGGTTTTGCTAGTATGCTGTTTTCTAATCATAATACTAACATGTAAATGCATATGCTTCTCAAAAATAAATACCACCCCAATTGATAATTCACTAACAGTTTTATATTGATATTTTTGCACATGCGCAGAGCTGTTTTTCCACCGCAGATATAATCTAAAAATAGTTGTTCCTCAACAAAATATGCTATTATTTTTCTGTTGTATTTTATTTCTCTGCCAAGTCAGAAAGTAAAGGCTGATGAACTTGGGCTCTTCCATCATCATTTTATTCTAAAAAGAGTGATATTGAACAAGGTTACCAGTGGAACTGTTCAATTAGCAGCTCTGCTCTCAGATGGACAGTTCATGGTCTGGTTTCTAATGTGATCAACATTACAGCATTTAACACTTCTGTGACCTTCAAAAAGACTCAGTCTTTGTCAATCAAATGAAAGAAGAACCTCAGTCAGGACAGAAAGAATTGTACGGGCCACCAAATACCCCATCTTTTTTAAATGAGCCAAAAGGAAAGGAAAGGTTCACTCCTGCTCAGGAAAGCATACAATGTGTGTCCCAATTGGAAATCACTCTTGCTACTTCACTGCCTGTGTAGTGGTAAGGAGACATCAGAGTTCTTCATCAGGAAGAGGCAAAAGCTAAAAAAGACCCAACCATCCCACAGAATCTTTCAGTCCATAGCTACAAAGTGTTGCTCCTTTATCCTACTGAAGAGAAAAATCAAATTTTGGTTCAGAGAGGGACAAAGTAACAATTCACAATTAAATCTAGATTTTGCACATCTTATTCCTGGTTTTGAATCAGCAGCTCAAGCAGTCCTTCAGTTTCCATGGAGTCAGAGGTTTCTGCCTCACCAAATCAAAAGTGTGAAATAATTATGCTTTACATCTAACAACTCAAGTGGGTTCACACAGGCTACCGACTTGCAGACACTGATGCCTAACTCCTTTGATCGAACTATACTAGCTCATTAAGCAATATTTTCTCTATAATTTTTTGTATGTAAACATTGAACAAAAGGCTAAATATTGTGCCAGAGAAGAACTGAATACTGCACAGCAGGGTTTGATGATAGCAGCCAATTGCCTCCCCTGCAGTTGGAAGACAGTTTGGGTAACTATTCCAAAGATTAATGAGCAATCAGTTCTAAATTAAACCAAGACCTATGTTTAAATCTTTCTCACTCACACCCTTTACAAGTCTAAATCTGAGTTACTCTCGCAGAGATAAAATGCAGTATTTGGCTTTGTGTGTTGTAGAACATTATTAGCAGAGTGAAAAATTGCTTCTTTAGCATTTCCTTCACATTTTTCAGCTTTTATTTTCCTGAACAATTGGAAAGGAAATGGACCATGATGAGGTTTGCTGCCTCTGCACCAGGCTATAAACAGAAGTTTCCTGTCACTCATTTCTAGAAACTATACAATCCCATTTTGGAACTGGAACAGAAGTATTAGATCTGTGACGCTCATGACTTCTGACACACCATTTTCATACTGAGCTCAGTTTTTAACGACTGACAAGGCATTTGTGTAGTGTGAAAAAAATACCACAGGGAACAATGTGAAGGAGAGCCATTGGAGGGCTTTTCAGCAGCTCAGGAAATATCACTTTGTTTGCATCTATGCAGTCTCTGTAACTCTGCACCTCTCCCTCTCTATCAGTTCAGCTTCTAAGTGCAGCACTGATACCGTGAACAATATTGATTAGGTTATGTACTAGGTGCACATGTGTACAAGCATGTAACAGCAGTTACATACTGTAAGCACCAGGGTAGTTTTTAGATTAGTCTAAGTAAAGGTGTGTTAGGATAAGAACATGGCCACTTTTGGATAGATAGCAGAACTAACAGAAATCAATTTCTTACACCATTTCTCTTCTAATTTCCTAACTACCCTCTTTTTCCCTTCCTCTTCCCTTAATTCCAGTCTAAAAAGTAGGAATGAAGCATGAATTCAAAGACACCTCAGAGACTGTCAAGAGATCACAAATACAAAAGCTACTCTATAAGAAAACTTTCAGAACACATTAACTTGATGCATAATTTCCTTCTTGTGTGAATTTGCCTCATTTTGTCCATGCATGGCTTATTATTGAAGTATGAATGTAGGAATCAAAGATACATACCACCAAATTGAGTTTTTAACCTGCTACTTGTTTTGGGTAAAGAGCAAAAACACACGAGATAATTTTGCAGATTTAAATCTCGTAAGGTTCTAAACTTATTAAGATTAATTGAGATACAATGAATTCCTAAATAGGATTAGGAATAGAGTTTGGCAAATTAATTTAAAAAATTATCACAGTCATACTGGTTATTTTGATACTAGATAGTAGAGGAGGTTAAAGTAGTATATCTAAAGAAACTTCCAACAAAAGGCATTCTATTCAATGAAAAAAAACCCTGTGAAAATTGCAACATACTACAACTGTATTACAATACAGCTATCACAGGTCAACCAGGTTATGGTGGTTAGATGAAATATGATATCTGTTGTGGAGTTCAGCTGTTATCTGAAAATACACTCTTGACGTTTGTGAAAGAGATAAGAGGAAGGACTTCTGAGTTGGTGGAAAATACATGAACTGATTTAACCTATTTAGTATTGACAATATGCTAAATGTCATACAAAATACAGAAACCTTTAACAGTCTTGCATTTTTCCTATCTGGAAAAATCATTTAGGACCAACTTTTGATAATTTCCATATAATAATATAAAAGCTATTTACAATGACTTTTTAAAGCATACATACATCTATAACATACATATATTTTATTTAAAGCTACAATTATTATTAAAGTCAAGCTAAAGAGCTGAAATATCAGTGAAATTAATCACAATCTGGGTGTGAAAGGTGTTGCAAGCTAAATAACCCCTCTAGAATGTCCATCATTACTAGAAACATATTAAAATCCTCAGATACTTTATTGAGACTGGGACATACATTGCTCATCCAAACTGGGTAATGGACCTCTGAGATAGAATACTACATCTTTGTTCATCCTATCAGCATTCTTGGGATACAGCAACTTTATGTCTGTGTTCAATTTCCTGTCAGGAGCTATCAGTTAGGCAATATCTCTTCCTAAAATTGTCCCAGTTCTTCCAGATCCAAGATAAACCACCTTAAGAGTTTCTCTACCAAACTCACCTACTTTTATATAGATATATACATAGATATATATGTGGGGAAAAAAAAAGAAAAAAAGATGAGATAAGACTTGTCTGCAGTCATCACCAAAGATAAGCCAAGAGACTGTATCTGGTATCTTGATACCTTGATTTTGTATGTGTCAGAATCTCCTGCACATCCGGTTTCATGTATAGTTTTCTGTACATGTCAGGTTTCAGTACATAAATGCTAAACAAGGAGGGGAAGAAAAAGTCTCTATTACATAGTCTTTGAGTGTTTTCTTGGAAAACACCACTTACCGGAAAGACCACTACAAATTTTCCTGAAGGTATTTTCATATACCTCAGCACATAAAATGTTTATTACCAGTGGCTTAAGTTTTCCCGTCAAAGGTTAATGTAAGAAATTTATTTATCCATCACTATTTAGTTAAATAAACAAGAAATATGAGTCATAAATAGGGAGACAGTCAAAAGTAAGTTATTGTTTTTAAAAACCTCATGTTCACATTATTTTATCACCACTGTGTTAGAGGAATTACTGTTTTATATTAAAATAAATGAAAAGGAATGGAAAATGAAAAAGAGAATTGTCTATGATAGAGATTCAGACTTTAATAAGCAACAGTGTTGTACAGTGGTTATTAATTTCCTTTAGAACCAAGTACGCCCTTTTCTCACACACAGATTATAGTTTGGATTTTGTTTTTCATTACTTGTAGGTGCTTATTTACTCCAGGTGATTCAAGCATGTCAAGAATATACCATTTTACAAGATTGGTCCCAGCATTACAGAGAGTTTTGAGAAATGTGGTCTGTTTCTCTCATATACCACAATTGAATGCTCAAGACATTTATTCACTTACTACTCTAACTACCTTGCTGTAGTTTCCACAAGAACAGCAAGTGCTGTGCTTCTCTAATTGGCACTTCCTTGCCAGACCTCTGTCCCATTCATCATTTCTGTCTACAAATGGTCAGCTCTGAAGGGTAGATCAGCCACAAGTCTCCAGAGAAGTCACAGATGAGACACATTAGGATAAAAAAAACAACAACAAACAACAAAAAAACCAAACCAGGGACACTGCAAAAGGAAAGGACAAAAAAAGACTGAGCAAACAAGTGAGCTAAGAAAAGATTAGGAGAAGAACATGTCAGAACAGATTAATTTGAGGAGATGAAGCATAAGGCATAACATCAGGAACTTTTATGGAATAGCTAGAGAGACAAGTCAACAAGAAAAAAAAAGAGGAGAGTAAGGAGAGGTGAATGAAATGAGCGAAGCCTTTTAAAGTATATCAGGATAGCCCTAAAGTAAAACTAAAAGAAACTTGTCAAAAACAGGAAGGATGAAGTAAGTACTAAGCATAAAGAAGGAAGGACTTGGTAATAAAATACTGAATGAAGAATTTATGTAGGAATGTAAATTACTGGTTAAATGCATTGGTTGAAGTACACTTTATCCTTACAGACTAGAACATCACCTTCAAAATGCAATTGCAACATCACTTGCAGTAAAGACCAAATAAATTATATGTCACTTTACTCAGCGGAGGCAAAGTTCAATTTGCCTGCACTGCTGAGAAGCTTGCTCAGAGCCTACATTTAATCTCCTTTATAAAGTAAGACCATTCAGCTAATGCTGAATCATATTTTAATGAATGTACTTAATATCCACAGGCTTAATTAGTTATATTTTTACACACAGCTATCCTGAATGTTTATGGCCCATGAACTTAGTTTTTTTCTAAAATTTATGGTCTGATTGTTGAAAACTAGTTTACTTGCCTGAAAACTAAACACTTAGTGAACATTGGCTGAAATTTAGCCTCCAGTTCTCATGGGAGCTGATAAGGAATTTGAAAATATATAGTTAACACAAAGGTTAATCAAAGGTTAATAGTTCTTATGACTGAGCAGAGTGGATAGAAAGTAGGGACAGTTTAGTAGTGTTTTTAGATGTTAACTCATTTCAGCTGGAAATCTCTGAGGGCTGTAAAGTGACTATCTTACCTCTGTTTCTCAGATGAAAACAGTCTAGGGACATACTAGGGCATTAGTGTCTAATCAATTTGACATCGGTTGGAGAAAAAGTACAAAAAATTATATTTAGCAAATCAAAAGTGATCTATACAAAAAGTATTGCACAGATTAATCCTCTAAATAGACGCTGAAAATGAGTAATCAACCCTGAAAATAGCTGGAAAATATCTTATGTTGAAACAGTGGTTACCCTAGTAATTGTAGATATGCTATTTTACACAGGATTATAAAAGTCAGAATAAGTAGAAAACAAAATAAAGAAAGTAACAAAACTAAATCAGTCAATGTATGTCAATGTTACTGACACATGCAATACATTTTATATTCTTTGATATAAAATCTTAAAAACATGTAGAATTAAGTGTTTATATGGGAAACTTTTAAGAAACAAAGATTAAATTAAGTCATAAATCACAGTATTTTCAAAACTGACACAAGGACAAAAACGGTTAGAAACTGCTCAGTCTTAAAAGAACACACAGAACCCAGGCTTAGCTACTTGTTTGCCTGAACAGATGTGACTCTTTTTGCTTCTTCTTTACAAAAGGATATGCTAGAAACATTTCTGGGAGGTGCTGTCAATTTACTCCATATAAACAATTAAAAATTAATGGAAAGAAAAACAGAAAGCTGCATATTTATCTCCTGGGTAGATGCTCTAATCATCAGGCAATAGCAATATTTTCACTCTTGGGTCCTATAAGTATTTGAATAACTTCCCACACTGAGCAGAATGTCTGCAGCAAGAGGTACTGAATAAAATCCAAGTCTAAAATCATTAGACTCTAACATTTAGGAACCTGTACTGAAAAATGAAAAATAATAATTTAAAGCTCCTAAGACACTGAATGGATCTTGCTCTCTCTTCCTTGATAAAAGCTTAGCCCCTGAAATTTTGTGTAAAAGGAAAGTCATAGCATCCTTTCCAGCTCAAGATAATCACAAACAGTTTGAGAAAAGTGGAAATAGAAGTTTCAAGCATAATGATAACTGAAACAAACATCAGCTACAGAGAAAGCAATCTGAGAAAATACAAAGGAAAAGGAAAATCTTAGATTCATCTCCTCAGTTATCCTGCAGCAGACTTTGTACTGGTGATGGAAACAGGTGAATTAGAAGATATTTGGCTGGCTATTCCATTTTCAGGTACCGTAGTAATAATATAGTTTGATTACTTTTTATCATGAAGGAATAGAGTGTGATTAAGATCAGGCCTCTGACACGACTACACCCTAGCAATCAATATCATTGAGTGTCCTCTGGTGCCTCTCCAATGTGCACTAATACCGGATAAAAAGTTACCCATCAGAAAGCTGGCCAAAGATCACAAAAGAGAGGAAATAGGTATACTCTGCATCTCACTTTCCCTCCTAAACTGCACTGATCTCTGCTGAAGTAAAGGAGAAAAAAAAACCAGCATAACTGAGGAAGTAGGAAATATGGAAGACAACTAACCTCTAAAGAAATGGGGGGAGGTTGTTTGTTTGGATTTTGTTTTCCTTTGTTTCTTAATTCCCTTATAGGTAAGAGAATTTTTATTTTTTTTTTAACATAGGATTCTTTTGATTTACTTCTTACTTCTGAAAAATGTTACAGGAAAAGACTGAGTAGCCAAAGCTAAGTTTATCTTACCAATTACTGAATAGGGAGCATTAGAAACATATAGTCCAAAACTGGCCTAATACAAAACCTGTATATTAGTTACAAATACCCAGTACTGTCTCTAATATATATGTTTACTATTAGTATTTTATATCAGCTGCCAGTATGCTTTTCAGTCTTTTTTTATAAAACAGAGAACGTGGGCATCTAAATCATTTCTGTATCAGACAAAACTGGGCAAACTCAGAATATCAGCCAAAAAACTGGCCTCAATTTTAAGACATCCTGGCTAAGGTTAAGAATAGATTTGAAGACAGAGTGCCTCCAGAAAAGCTGATTTGAAGCTGATTAGGCCAACAATATTCACTATTATTTGAATTTTTTGTTTTTTATTCCTTTCTCTCTTCTCTCCATGTAAGTCAAGAAATACCTTATATTTTGTGAATGAAAGCAAGAGCATGAGGTAAAAATGGTATTATAAAAATGATATTACATTGCTTGGATGACACCACTGATTATGCCCACTATAAGCAGATGGGAAAATCATGGTACTGGTAACTTTAATACCACATAGTCACAACTATTGAACAGTGCTGATTTTTAAAATTATTTTAAGGGACTTTTTTTTTTCCTGATGGGCTTTCTTCAAATCTTACAATGACAATAACCAAGCAAGTTGTTCTACACATGATTCACAATTTGAGTTTTAAAACTTTTTGCTGTTTTTTCACTACTAACATAGGAATTCAGTTTTTGTCTTTCTGTTCCACTGCACAGGAAAATTTGAAAAGTTATAAGATTAGAAGAAAAGGGTACATTTGCACTTTAATCACTTGTCTGGATTTGCTGCGCATAAATCGGACGGTCAAACCCCATCAGCATACCAGAAATGATACTCATAGACTTTCACTGACAGCACTTAATCTTATACGTTTCATGTTTTATGTCACAGAAATTTATGGAATCTGGTTTTGGGGCTCTATTTTTTCCTTGTCTTTTTAAAGTTTGGAGTTAGGATAAAGGGAAGAAGAAGAAAAAAAGGAGCTTTACCTTTGTTATTTGTTGGGAAAAAAATATAAACACAGACAATTATAAAAAATCCTTAAATGAAAAAATCCTGTAAAATATTACTAGAGAAAAACAACTAAAACCAAGAAAATAAAGTTATGCACTGAAAATGCCAGATGCACTTATTTGACTGTAGATATGCACTGGATTTACTCAGTCCAAGACAGGACTGCTTCATGTCTACATGCCAGCACAGACACCCACCAACCCTCAATAAATCCTTCCTGACAAAACTCTTACACAGAATTGGCTAATTTTCAGAAAATACGTGGTTACCTAAAGTTCTGTGGTGTAATTCTATGAATCCTGTACAACTCGCAATCACTCTCAGAGTACTGTAAGTTGGTGTTGGTGAGAGATTTAGTTGGTCATCCCCTTTATTTATACAAACACTGCAATTACTGGTTAGTTCTCAGGGAGAGGAGATGGGGATGGTCCTCAAGACAGGAAGTCATCCTTCCTTGTTGGAGTATAAGCTAGTTAAATACTGGAATATACAGTGTTGAACTGTCCCTTGTTTTAAAATCATATTCTCTTACTGCATCTTTATAATCACTACATACATATTTATCACTTCTTAACGCTTACATGGACCCTCTGTGTAATATTGACTTTATATGTACATACCAGGCTTTTTGTGTATTACAAATATCATGTGATAGCAAAAAGCCTTCTCAGTGCAGTGACCTTTTTATATTGTGACATTGATTAGAATTATTAAGTTGGTAGAATAAAAGTAAAAAATTAAGCGTGTTCCAAAGCAGGGCAAGAAAAAAAAAAAAATCCTGTTACAAATTATCTTCATTATCTTTGGAAAGCTCATATGTATCTACCACCATAACCTAGTATTTCTGACTAGTTTCTCATAAAAGGAATACTGAGAGACAAACTTGACAGCACAAGCTTAGCGGAGAAACATCATCCAACATACATTAATTTTAAGGCTAAACGGTACTATTTTAGTCGCTTATTTGATGTCATATACAAAGCAGTAGAGATTCACCAAACAATCTTTTTCATATTTCTGTATATAAAATTCCTCACTATTTTTAAATAAAATTAATTCCAATAACATTTAACAAGGAGTGGTTGTTATTGCTTGTTGGTAAATTGTGCCTATGGTGAAATAACTTCGTCTTCAAAAGTGTCATTTAATGTTCCTTATAATTCTCTTCTTCTTAGACAGATTTAAAAAGAAAACAACTAATGACAAAAACAAAGGAATAATAATTTCCAACACCGATACATTTGATAAGAAAATAAAGTAAAAAGAGTGAGTCCCCTAAAAACTGAAATTTTTTGATGGTTCATTATATAGTTATTGTCATTATATTATTTATCAGAATCTACCATATATATATATATTCAGCAGCTCATGTTTCTTCATAAAGAAGCCCCTCCATACATTTTGTTTTTCCGAGGAAAAAAAAGTCACATTATTCCATATAATTTTTACAGCATAATTATTTTGAAATCACTATTTAAAAAGCCATTAACCTAGAACAGTGAGTACAAATAACACCTGTCTGAAAAGATATGGTAGTCTACATTTTTCCCCCAATACACTGAAACTACCCTGCCTGGCAGATAGCTTCTGAGACAGATCACGTCTCCCATTGAGAAAAAGGTATCTGCTTTTTTTACAAGCACATTTTTTAAACATCTCCACCATTATTTCCACAATCTGCTGGCTTCTGTAGCTAGGTAGGGATTAAAATCTGCCTGGCAGTCACTCATATTAATTCCACCGGGGAGTGGCAAAGTCAAATGGTGCACCACTGCCAAGGCTTGAGTGGCACTGCTTCCTCACAGCCAGCTTCCCCAGGGATTGACTGCTACCAGAGCAGCAGAGAATCTCTCTGCTAATCTCCTCTAACTGTTGTTGACCTATCTCTGCCTTCCACTCCCAAGTATACAATAAATCAAGCACATTTTACATGAAAAATGAAGTAATTACTCAGTGAATCCAATGGCTAATTGCGCACGGAAGCCTCTGGGAGATGTGGGACAAATCCATGTCAGATTTCGAAAGGCAGAGAAAAAGTAAACTAAGTTAATAACTCCTCAGATACTGACAGACTGAAAGGGATTGAAATGCACCATTTCTTCAAAGAAACCAATACCCTACTTAAGGGAAATGGAAAATTCTAGCTATATAGTTTAACTTTGCTGCAACAGCAGGAGTGATTTAGAGCAAACATTGTACCAAAAGCAACCAGTTTCTGGGGAAAAATGTCATGGGGCTGCAGCTTCTTATGTCAGATATCATTATTACATGTTATTTAAAGTAACCGTCTCTTTTTTTATATCCTCCTTTCTTTCCACCTACTCTCCAATTGTGTACTTCTGAGTCCCATAATTCCTCATTCAATTTAATTCAGTTCACTTGCTCCCTCGCTCCAGCTTCTCTCTCAACTGCTCCTTATCCAGGGAAAACTTCCCCAAACTCTTATTACCAATGCAGCACTCTGGCTGCTTAAATGCCTGCTTAAGTACCTGAGCTTGCCAGCTTTCTCAGCCACATTGTGGAGGGAAAGGAGAAAAGGGACTGGGACAGGGACAAAGAAGGTGAAAGATAAATTCCCTTGCTCCTATTTGAGTTCCTAGCCAGTCTTTGCTCAAAGCAGATCACAGCAGGTGTGATTAGTTTCACCCTTGCAGATCTGACCTGAACGAAGCATTTTTTTATGTATTTATGTCGAGCATCTCATCATCTGGACAGCAGTAGGAACTGTAAGAGATGAAAACATGCTCAGCGACTTTTTTTAGAGGTAACAGTAGTGAACTTCTGGTAAGTATCTACTGAACATATGTGCTTTTTCAACTTGGCTAAATTTGCTTGGATTGTCACAGGATAGTAAAAGAAACATTCATGACACAAATGCCACTCTTCTGCCAAGTTTCAAGGTCACTTACAATTTAGCTTTGAAAAGCAACACATTTTTCTGCAGCCTAGCTGCTGGAAACAGCTGAACCATTTTGGCGGACTTTTTTCAAGTCATGGTCCTGACACAACTAGCCAGAATGGAAAATTTCAGCCTAAATAGTTACAGAACCTGCCAAGCCTAATACATTAAATGTGAGATGTTATTTCCTTGATGCTCCCATAGCAGTTACCTTCATCTTGCATAGCTACAGGGCTTTGCTGGGGTCTTGCCCACAGTTCAAGACACCATCAGCAGGATACAGCTGATCAGCTGATGAGTTCTTTTTAGTACAGGGGAAAAAGAGAAAAAAAAATGTTCAAAATCAAAAACTTTTCCGTTAGTTCTTTAAAAATACAACATTAAAAAAAATTGCAGTGACTCTTGGAAATCAAATTTGGATGTCTGTGCTTCTCTTCTCTTTATTGGTAAGACTTCTCAGTGGGGGCTACAAGCCTAGTTACATTAGGGGAGATAATACCATGACAGAGAAAAAGGGGAACTGAAAACTCTTACCTACAGTTTCTTTAGCTACCAGAAATAAAGCACATTTAGACTCAAAAGCTTTATATTAAAGATTTTAATTCAGCAGCAGAACTTCAATATTTGTCAAAAGCAGAGGAGACAGGAGACATTTGCCCAAGAGTTAAAATGTTTTAATACAGAGAAATATTTAAAAACAAAGAGCAAAAAGCTCTTGGGCATTGGGAGATCTGAGGTAATTGGATTTGATCAGATAAAGAGAAAGGCAATTATTTACATAACAACAAAAAGTTCCACAGAGAAGAAATAATCTTCCTTTCATGATATCTTAGAAACAATCGGACATCAAACATTACTTTCATGCAGGCATGTTTTATCGTCTCCTTAGGCTTAATCAACATGCATGGATGAGCTGGAGATACTCAGACATTAAAACTTCAATCGTGCTATCTAGGTTTCCTTAAGTTCTCTTCAAAAAGTTTGACTTTGTTAGTATAAAGTACTTCCTCATGTAAAGCAAAACCATTTTCCTTTCCTTTTAGCACAGCAAAAGACACATGTCACTTGTTGGCACATGTCACATGTTGACACATAATGGATGATACAGGTACTATTACAGTTGTTGCAGCAAAGATATTAAACTTGGAAAATTTGCACCAGTCAGTACTAAAGGCAAATAGACAGATGGGCACATTCGGTGGACATTATGCCACATATGCGTGTGGCAGAAAGGAGATTACTCCTTCCTCTCACCTCTTTTTAACAACTACTTTCTCAACAGAGCTCAAATTCACTTCATTTGGCCTTTCAAACCAAAATTTCTGGCATCATTTCAGAACACCTGAATGTCACTGTCTGCACCTCACACTTGAGATGACAGGAAAGACAGAAGTAACCTACTCTGGTGCATTCATATGCCTCATGCGTAGGAGGAAAAATTATGTTTTATTCTGGTGTTAATTGGTTAGACAGAGGAAGGACACTCAAAAGAAGGTAAATGAGCTTGCTCTGAGCTTTGTGCTGACATGGCTGGCACTTCACTTAGCCTGACTACATATATACAAGCCAGAAACACAGAAACAATACAGGGAGTCAATGTGGCAATATATTAGTGTCACCAAAAGACTGTGTGTGGGGGGGAGGGAAATGCTTAGATTTCTAATTTGTGCTGAGAAGCTTTAATGCTGTACAAAACAGCTCTTCTTTATTCCCAAACACTCCAATTTAAAATTTTTGAGAATGAGTATTTCTTCTCAATTATACTATGGATGGACATCTACACAATTACATATATTTATATGATAAAAGCCCAGCAATGTCGTATTAAGTCCTAAACATATTTTTATACTTACATATATAAATAATTTTTCTGAGAAAATACCTTGCCACCAAGAAAATTAAAATGAATGCAGTAAATATACTAGCTTCTTAAATACTACCCCTTTGCAGAGAAAATGCACAATTTGGAATAAGATAAAGACACTAAGAAATTTTTCTGTTTTCAGAAAAGTGTATGTGTTCTAAACTGTACCAAGTGTCATTTAAGTATAATTTTTCACATTACCTTTTTGTTAAATTTACAAATATTTTCAGTCTTTTCTCAATAATAACCCCAAAAAAGAATGTTGCATATTCTATGCAGTAAAATGGTATCATCGCAGTGCTGTTTTCTTGCACTGTAATCCAAAAGAATTTATACTGGGTGAAAAGTATCAAACATGATTACTGAAATATTTGAAATATAATCACTGTTTCTTTTGCACCATTTGTATAATCATTGTGGAAACTGATTTTCAGAAGAGGTTTTTGTTTTTTCCTTGCTCACCTTCAGTATTTCCACATTCTATTTCTAAAAGAAACACTAATTATCTTTTTAATGTCACATTTGTTTCCTAAATACTTATTACTATTGGTAAATAGTCTTTTTCAAGCTGTGTAAAGGGCAAACTTAAATTGCTACAAGAAAAAACACACTGCTACATATTGAACCAAATATTATACCTGTGAACCTCTTGAAACTCAGTTTTTGGGTTATCCCTGTTACGATGCTATGCAGCGATAAGACAGTGAGTTTGATGATAAAGTGCTGAATCTGACACACTAAAGATAAATGAGAATTACTGATAGAAAGCTGCTCTACTTTTGCTGCAGTATATGGGAAGGCGGGTTCATTTCCATCTCCCTGTCAGGTATCTGAAAACAACAGGCCTTATGCCTTCTTAATCTCAATGGGTTACCTTCATAAGCTCTTTAAAAGTTATATATGGAAGCTCAAGTAAGCCGATTAGCAATGGTTGTTTGCAATCGGACATCAGCAAAGTACATAATAATACTGCAACATAACTGAGAATACAGAATGAGGATGGTACCAGTTGGAAGATACAGCAATGTTATTTTAGACACAGAAGGGTTGCATAAAACTCAGAAAGCAGCCACGTACATTTTAAATGCCATCTCTTCCATCCTGAAACAGCCATTACAAATTTCCTGACTTTGAAGAGGGCACCTTTGCTGACACTACTCAACCTAAAAAAGCTTCACTGTATATCACTTTCTAGATAGGTATTTACTCTTTATCAAATTTTTACTTTCTCAAGTTCTACAGCAGTGGTTGATAGCACTTAGTTATGTCTACTAGATATATTTTATTGAAAGACTATCTGAATGCCTAACACTAGCCAAGGTGCATTTTCTATTTTTAACTGGATTAATGCAGCATTTAAAAACTCACACTAGCACTGGAACATATACTGGAACATGTCCTGACTAATATTTGTACTGTGACAACAGTTCAGTTGTTATAGCACAGAATCATCACAGGACATGGAATGATTTGGGTTGGAGGGGACCCTAAAGATCATCTAGTTCCAGTCACCCCTGCCATGGGTAGGGACACCATCCACTTGACCAGGCTGCTCAATGCCCCATCCAACCTGGTCTTGAACACTTCCAGGAATGGAGCATCCACAGCTTCGCTGCGCAACCTGTTCCAGTGTCTCACCACCTTCACAGTAAAGAATTTCTTTCTCATAGCTAATCTAAGTCTACTCTTTTTCAGTTAAAAGACATTGCCCCTTGTCCTACCACCATATGCCCTTGTCAAAAGTCCCTCTCCAGCTTTCTTGTAGGCTCCCCTCAGGTACTAGAAGGCTGCAATAAGGTCTCCCTGGAGCCTTCTATTCTCCAGGCTGAACTACTCCATCTCTATCAGCCTGTCTTCACAGGAAAGGTGTTTTAGACCTCTGATCATCTTTTTAGCCACACTCTGGACTCACTCCAAGAAATCAAGGTCTTTCTTAAGCTGGGGGCTCCAGCACTGGATGCAGCACTTTCAGTGCAGTCTCACAAGAGTGGATTAGAGGGTCAGAATCACCTCCCTTGACATACCGGCCACACTTCTTTGGATTTAATATGGTTGGCTTTCTGGGCTGCAAGCTCACACTGACAGGTGGTGTCAAGCTTTTCATCCTCCAGCATCCTCAAGTCTTTCTTCTCAGGACTGCTCTTAATCCCTCCTCTGCCCAGCCCGTACTTGTGCTTGGGATTGCCCTGACTCATGTGTGGTACCTTGTATTTGCCCTTGTTGAACTTCATGAGGCAGTTAAACCAACGTTGAACAAAATATGATGCCTAATAACATTGTGGAAAGATTTTAGCCTGCCTTTCAATGCTTGAAATTGTATCTGTCATGTTTGCCCATTTCTCAGTCCTGACTACCAGTAAAAATTGAGAACACAGAAGAAAAAAAGAGTTGATTAAAGTAAAAAATAAAGCAGAATAGCATATATGTTAGCTAAAGTTCTGTGTGATTCTCCTCTGAGATCAGACAACCTTTTGATTTAATTTTTCCTGACAGTTCAGTATAATATAATAATAGACAGAATGTCCTTGGTTATCACTTTTGCTTCCTCTTACTGTTGTCCTTGTCTACTGCAGATGCTCATCCTGAACCAAACCACTTTTTAGACAAAGCGAATAAGCCATAAAGTGTTTTACCCACAATTTTAGGTGAAAGTAGTACAAAGGGCCCATCTGTGATTTTTGTTGCAATTCTAAGCACTGATTACCTTCCCTTTCTTCATTATACAGAATTGTGGAAGGGGAACTAAGACATATGGTGCCTGCCAATAGTTTGATGAGCATACATGCCAAATTCTAGGGCTAGATTTCCCCACTACTTACATCAGAAATGCTCAAGGGTATGTTCAGAAATGCCCACAGCCCAAGTTCCTTAAAATCCTGAGCATGTTAGCATGTTTCTGTAATTGTGCTGACCAAGGATGACCACAGCCAGGCACAGAACAGCCCAGGCTGTACAGTAGCTCTCAAGTATTACGGAGGTGCTTTCAGACTTTGTCATGGCTGTGCTATAGGAAACAATGTTGTCAGAAATAGTGGATGCCCACTATGAAGCACAGTTGGTGACATAAAGCCCTCCCTTCACCCTGTAACATACATGGTCAGAGATACTGGCATAGTCGCTCAGTGGTATAAAGGTATCTAACCTTAGAATGGGGTTGATGAAACTTAATCTTAGGGGAGTAGATGATGGGAGGTTGATGACAAGTAAATGCTAATGCTCAGATCCTAAAAGATGTTTTAATTACACATCCAGAGTGACACATGATATTTGGGGTGGATTAGGTCAATGTATACAACATATTTATACAATCGAAACTACTTCCAATGTTAGAACAACAAATATTGGTCACTCTTCCTTAACATACTCCTATACACCTGGATATGGAAAAACAAATATTTGTTAAATGATTTGCCTCTTGAATCCTAGTTTCAAAAGGAGAAACTGAGCTAGATTTTTGGCTGCAGACTCAAACATCATAATCATAATGCTAGCATTGGTTATGTTTAACCCACGCAATTTAGTCCATATGCGATGCTAAACATTTTCCAGAAACATTGCTAAAGGAATAAAAATTATAAGCATCTTTTGAATGCCATATGTATGAGGCTATCACCTTATCCTTAAACAATGATCTTTATATTTCAACTTGCAACAAAGATACTACAAACATTTACTTTTTAAATAATAATGATTCTTATCTTTTCACTTGTTAATCTCTATAGTTTTGTTAGTACAGTCATTTTTACCCCAGGAAAACAAGACAATGATGAATGACATCTCTTTTCCCATAATAACGAGGGGAAAAAAAACTTTATTTGGCATGACCCAAAATCTAATCACCCAGTTTCCTTTTCATTCTTTGAAGGTTCATATTAGAGAGGCAGATGGCAATGCAATAAAGGAAAAAAAGTAGATGGACCATTTTGATTAAGCAGAAAGTGACTACGATCTTTATAAGAATATTCAATTATTCTTTTTCAGTTACTGTTCCACAGCCTACTAAAAATATTTCTAGGCCTCCAAGCATATTCTAATTTCTCAAACTGGGATTTGAACTTCTCCCTGGAAAGGCTGAGTATCCTACTCTTCATGGTTCACATGCCTCATTACTTGCCATTTCTTCATTGTAATGATTGCAGAGGTTTTTAAGGGACAACAAAGGTAATCTAGTTTCGAAAAGAGATAGGGATGGATGGAAAATCCTTGCTCTTCCCTTTTGTGCACTTAAGGTGTATGAGAAATACTTTGAGAATGAGAAATTGATCGGCTGCAGTTTTAGCCACCAATAGAAATCTCTCAAGAGTATCTACACTGAAGATGTTTTTAAGTAGGATGAAATCCAAATCCCTATGAGGCTGCTGATTTTTAAACTGATTCATTCACTGTTTTTATCCCATTAACTAGTGCTTCTACCAGTTAGATAGCCATACTGGAAAGTTCACAGTAAATGTACTGGTAAATCAAAGAATGCATAAAACGACCTCTGTACATTGTACTGAAAATAATTGTGTTTGATTTAAACCAATGATAACTACCACAAAAGGTCATGCAGCTAAGACTTGCCTAAGCTCTGATTGCAAATATGTTTCTGTAGCACTGAAAGGTAAGTGCAAGTTCGAAATGATTCAGAGTCCTTTTTAATCTATGACTACAATTTGCATACCCAAAGAGCAGGCTAATTATATTCTGTTTCCTATCCAATTCTGTACACTCATATTAAATCTTGAAAATGTGGATATGTACAAAAAAATCTCTATATAAGGTGATGGATGACCACCTACTGGAGAGGCAAATCCCTGCTTTAGCTCTTAGTACAAAAGGATAGCTTCGCATTGCTTACAAATATTGTCCTGTGCTGTTCTGGTCCCATCTGGCTTTCAGCACTTTGAGATAATCACCCATACATATATTCAGCACAGCCAGTTTTCTTTCACTTCAACAACAGCAACAGAATTAGTCTTCTGTCTTTTAAATTATGATAAAACCAGTTTAATTAACTACATAGACACTAAACAGACCAATACAGCCAAAGACTGACCTGTTATCACTGCCAATAAAGTATTTCAGTTCAAGTATCCAACTGCTACCCTTTGGATGGAGAATCACTGTGATCTTATCTTTAATTTATCACACCCTTCGCATTTATCTAAAATGTGATAAATAATGAAAACAAAAGGGATTGAAGTTGCTAAAATGATGTTCTTGAAAAGTGCTCAGACTGAACCTTATCAGGATCTTGTTCCCAGAAAGCTTTTCTTCTAATTTTGGTTTTTAGAGGTAAAACATAAACATGGGTGATACGTACTATGAAATTGAGTGTAACAGTGACTAGAATAGTGACTACAATAGAACAGTGACTAGAAATAAAATAGATTTTAAAAATCCCAAACAAACACACACAATCACACATCCAGTTCAGCAGCCCACTTTTCGGATAACTTTTTGGGAATAAAAGTGAACAAGAATGAGACAACACATTTTTAACATGATATTTGATTGAATGAACAAATCTATCAACCTGGATGTAAAAAAGGCACATAAAATTTTTTCTTATACAGTCCTTTCTTTTTTATTTTTTTTCCCTTGGTCAAGGGTTTAAAAAGAAATGTATATTTACTATATCTATTTATATAGGCATTCATACAGTGAATTGGCAATAGCATTTGAGGATTCTGATGTTTCTTGAAAACAAATGAAGGAAAGTAAGGGCTTTTATTTCCTTTGTGAATACTGTACATATACATTAAAAAGCTTTCAATCAGCAAACTAAAGCATCCCAAAAGATAAACTGTATGAAATCCTATGATGTAAGGATATAGCGGTCTTTATCTTTACATATATATACATATATATGTGTATATATATATAGGCGATGTGTGAGACAGTGTAATGTAGAGTAACCATAGCAACAATACAGTATGTTGAGTAAGTCAGCTTAAAAACTGTGGAGTGCATTAGATATGCAGGGCATAGAGGGGTTTTTTTAATCCTCTTGTTGAATCAGGCCCATACTAGTGCTTTATATTAGCCATCTCTATTATACATAAAAAGTCCCTAAACCTTCAAATTAAGCAAGAATCACTTCAGGCTCTAAAAATGATTGCATACTTGAATACAGTTAAGAGAATGCTTTGTTTGTAAAATGCTTTAAAGATAAGTTCCAAGCAGAGCTTTTAATCTATATAAGCTGTAAAATAAAGTGCAGGCCTGCACATAGTTGTATCACAAAAAAATTGTGAGTGATTTTGAGGAAGGATGTACGTTTAATGTAGCGTTCTGAAAAGCAAATAACAAAAACAATAACAATAACAAAAGGAAGACAATAGAAGTTTGGAGTTCTAAACCCACAATTGTTTTCTATTCATCTTCCTTCAAACTATGACCTACACAATTTTTAACAGCTGAAAATGTGTTGATCATTAATATTTTTGAAAGGAAACCTATCTTGAATTAATCTAATTAATTAATTAGAACTTAATATAATTCCTGGTATTTGATCACATGGGATTCTATATCTGAATGTCTGCAGGAAAATCAAGCAAATAATTGTGTTCATGAGACTGCATCCATTAGGGGTTTTTTTTATAAATTTATATGGTTCCTGATGTATTTTGTATGATCAGAATAATACATGAAGAGAGGATCATAAATTTGCTCAGTTACAATTAAGTAAACATATAGTTAATTCAGATTTTGTGCACCTCTGAATTTATCATTAAGATTTTGATTTTCATTCTATTTACACAAAGAAATGAAAACATTTCTTTAATATAAATGTCTATGTAGAAGATAAATGTTCACTAAACTAACTACATCAGGTGAGGCTCCAAAGTTTTTCCATTTATTCCAAAGAAAATCTCTTTGAGCTCTTGGCAGATTAGATCCTTCAGACAAAACACTTGCAGTCAGCTTCAGTGTTTTTTCAGTTGTCATATTTTATCCTCTCAAATTTAATTGTGATGAAGTCCAGACCTCTTATATCCCTTAGAAAACACTGTCGGGTGAAAATAACCAGTTTTATGTGTTTATCTTTCAGTTCTCTCTTCCATTTAGCTGTAGGCAGTGGAACAGCAGCAGCCAGAGCACTGTTGCAGAGATGGCAGCACACACAGACTCCGGGGTGCTTCTATGCATGTACCAGCGTAATCTGTTTTCAGTGTTATTGAAATGCACCACAAATTTAAAGTGGCTTTTTTGTAAGGAGTGACAAAAGACATAGTAATTAAAACACAGGATATTTTTTATGTCTGTTGTGGTTGCATAAGAGATGCTCAGAACCATTTTTTTCCTGTCCTTTCCCACAGTGCCTTCTCTCCCTAAGACTTCCATAGGCCAGCTGTTTCAAATCATGGGTTTTTTTACTAAACTATGCCTATAATAAAAATCTTCAAATAGAAGATGGACCAGGTATGTCAAAAGCCTGTAACTAAATTCAGGTTGCCCGTTAGGAAGCCTTCATGCTCCGTTAGCTGCTAGAAGGTATACGTGATGACTGAGAAAGCAACCTCTGACCCACTGGCTTTTTCATGCTCTAACTAGTAAGTAGGAAACAACAGGGGTTGAGAGGAGCTCTATGAAACAGTGCTCGTCAGAGCGAGACAAATTGGAAAATGGGCTCTTCTGTATTCTGTAATGACAAGAATATTTAATAGGCTGTGTAGGGGGTACATTAAAAAAAGATGTTAGCTAGCCTGAAAGTACACTCCTGGGGTGAAGTCCTAGTCCCTCTTGAAGTCAATTGCAAAAAGTTCCATCAGATTGAATGGGGCCATAATTTCACTCCTGGAGTATACCCAAGTGAAAATGTCTATTTAATTCTACAATAGATAGGAACGCCAATGCATACTTTTTGATTCTATATGAAACACTAAAAATACCTGTTTAGGGGAAATGGCATATGTCATTAGAGCTCCTGTAGCTTGAAATAAACCAAACCGATTTAATTTTGACTTTCTACTTCACCTCTCTCCAAATGAGAGTCTGCCTCTAGATGCAAGGTGGTGAATTATGTCAGTTGCTCTTTTTTATCCCACAATTCAACAGGGTATAGAGAGCCATAAAGTGGATTATTGAAAATTGGCTTGCAAGAGTGCAAAATAAAATTTATCTAAGTCAGCTTTTCCTCACTCTTGGCTCGTAACTCCAACACTAGTAATTTTGCTCCCACTGACATTTATAAGAATTGTGACCACAGAAGGACTGAAAGGGTAAAGAAATTATCTAAAGGGTGGGGCATAGACCTAGGATCTATGTTGAAGTCCTTTCTCTTCCAGTAATGGCTTGGCGAAGTCACTCTGGACTCAATTTTTAAAGGTGTTAGGCTTCAAGAAATACAGATGGGCACAAGAATAGATTTGCAAAAAGCATTTGGGGTATCTAATTTTTTTAAACTTCTGTGCTGACTTTACAGACTGGGGAAAAGGTAGAGATTTCTAACAGAAATAGCAATGACAGAGCTTTAATTCCTTACACATGCCTCACAGACACTGTGAAATATTTCTGTACAAATAATTCATGAACACCTCAACAGTCAGAAGAAGAGAAAGACAATAACAAACAGGTCCATTATTGTGATATTTTTTCCTTAGAATGAGCAATACCTTATTAATCAATATTAATTATTTTTACACATACATACATATGTTTATATGTGTATATATATAATACACACATATGTTGGGTGGTGAAGTAACAAAGTATGAATAAAGGTAGCAAACTTAGCCCGAAAATTATTTTGTTTTCACATGCAATATTAATTAGCATTTGGATTCAACTGATGTACCACTTACCACTCAGAAGCGGTGTACAGGGAAAGGAGGAATGGAAGAAACCTTAGTGTAATTATTATTCTTTCTAAGTGACTCAGTATGCTTTACATGTCTGTTTTCTTTAATCTACTAGTGTAAAATTCCTTTTTCACAAACTGCTGAAGAGTTCATTTCATTAATCCTTTAGGAAGAGTTTCTGTCAGATGCTTTAACTAATGGCTCTTAGCCCCCGGATGAGTTTGAAAGGAAAATATTACTTGGATCAATAATTAAACACTTGAGTTTTGGGGTTACTTTTTAAAAAGGAATTATATATTATTATTCTTGTCAACCTTGCTTGGCATTGAGTAGTGACTTAAAAATACTGTTATAAGACAAATCTTTTATTTGCCACTGGCCATTTCCTTTAAGCTTGAATGTCCTAAACATTCTGCTTTGGAGAACATACCTTCAAAGTGCTCTTTAATCACCACTATATTAACGGCTGTCAGTAACCAGCCTTTTCCAGGAATGTTTAACGTTGGACTGCCTGGTTTTTTCTGAAGTTTGCATTAAACGTAGGTAAGTAAACAATTACAGTCCAGATAACCAGTACGACTCTATGAATAAAAGCCATAAAGAACACATTTAAACAGCTTAAATTTTTCTTTTTTTACCATGACAAAAGCTCATATATTAATTCTGGTTTGCAAATGAGTCCATCAATTATGGATCCTGACACTCTTTAAAATTTACTACTTTAAGATAGATTTTAATGTTCTTACTCATACTGGGTAGCACTTCACTGTGAAGCATCTCATTATTGGTTTTAATAGATCTATTTATTAAGTAGTTTTTCAATATTAGTCAAGATTTAACTATTAAGTACATATTCATGTAGTCTAATTAGGTATTTTAAGTAAGGAACATCTACACTAACATTTTACTTTTGATGTGAAGTGCATTTTTGAAGTGAATCTCTTGAATTTCCCATTTACTGCTCTTTGGCTCACAGCACAGAGAATTACTAGAGCACACAAAGATAGTTTTTCTTGGATTAAATTAAGACACCGGTAATGGGTACTCAGTCCACATGATCAAACCAGAGCTACTCTCAAGAGCACACAAACACTCCCCAAAACATGTTCAGTGAGGAAACAGAGTCCTCGACACCACTTGTTTCACTCTATGCATCTGCTTCTATGGGGCCACTTCACTTATTACCACAGACATATTTCCAATGCACTGTAACCAATAACAGGCATTTAATCTAAAAGATGAAAATAAAACCAGACCAGAATAAAATATACATAATATGAATATTGTACCCTTTGAGAATTTATTTGCATTGACCCACACTCTTTACGAGTTAGAATATAAAAATACGAGGCTAAGTTTTTCATATGCTTTATGGAGATAGGGTGATGATTTAGTAGTGGCAGGTCAAGGATATAAGGAAAACACAGCTGATAATTTTCTATCACTATGTTACTCCTTTCTCTTTGACACCTGAGTGGCTAATATTACATCTTAAGAGTAATAGTGCAAAATAATGTAGAGAAATTGCTAAAGCAAGACCTCAGGCTGGGCAGTTCTGAGGTGCTCTGGCATAATATGTTCCAAGCTGTCATCAGGAGCTGTAAAACCATAAGCATCTCCCAATTATCATTTCATGACATATAAATACTTTCTCTCTCATTATCATTTTAAGAGATTGCTATACTATTTCTATCTACTTATCTCTCAATGCCCAGCCAGTGAGCTCCTGCTCACTGCTAAGTTTTAATCACTCACTTAATGTTTATCTCCATCAACGACTGATTCCGCTGCTGGCCTAACTGATGGGGTGGAAATCTTGTGTGGTGAAGGAGGGCGAGAAGAAAGGGAAAAGACAAAAAACTTAGGGAAAAGTAAGACTTATTTGCTTCTGAGAGAAAGCTTTTAAAGTGTTCCTGTCCTTAGTTAATATATTGTTCCTACTCCCATCATTCATTCTTACTGTTTATTTATATCACAGTACACTGTAAAAATGATTAACATTGCTATATTTTTATTCTGGCTTATTTTCAGGTCTTCAGGATTTTCTTGTCTTTGAATATTTATTTGGTTGGGGTTTTTTTTCCACCACCTGTTGTGACAAAACTACAAAAGAGAGGTAAGCCACTGCAGGAGGAAATTGAATATAAATTCTATTTCACAGCTATGTTCTATGCAGGAATGTGGACAGAGAGATAATATTTGAGGAACAAGAGTCTCTGTCACAAAAAAATCTGTCTTGTTTCACAATATTAGTTAAAATAAGGAACTCAGCTTATCTCTGCCACTGAAGTAAATCTGAGTTTTATATAATTAGTAATTTCTCAGTGGCACTTCATAAATGTAATATTAGTATTATTTATACTTTTCTCTTAAGAAAAGTAAGTATTCACTTAAGGTGATTATAAAACCATGTGGGGTTTAAGAGAGCAGGGAAGGGATAAATGAAAAATAATTGGGATTTCAGAAATAAAGGAAAATTTACACTGTTAATATTGTTAGACACACTTTTTTTCCTACAAATCTCATTACTATAAATACAGGAAGCAGCTCCTTTGACCTTGGTTTTATAGATGTGTAAATGTAGTTTGGTATTTAGACAATTTATTTTGAGGAAAGACATGTAATCTCAGCAGAACAGTAACATACCCACCAGCATTTTCTTTCTGATGAAAGAAGAAAGAATTATCAACTCTTTGTTTAAAAAAAACAAAAAAAAAAGAGGAAGAAAAAAAAAGAAAGGAAAAAAAGTGCATTAACAAAGATCAATAAAGCAATTCATACTTCCAATTCAGTCACTGTGACACTGTTATTTTAGACTGCTATCACAACAGTTATTGCAGTTATGACTATTATTCATGTCTGGTTCCCAGATGCAGCCAAGGACAGCAAATAGGCCATGCCTCAGTATTTGTCTCAAGTCTGCACCCTAATTCACCAACTGAACATTTTAATTCCAGACTATAGATGTCATGTCTTGATATTGACTCAGCTTCCCAGGCTTAAAGAAAAGTCTCCAGAGTTCCAAAACATCAAGAAGACAGATCAGGTTACAGGCAGCAGAAGTCAGAAGTTTGCTTGTAGCTACCTCAGCTTGTAATTACTGCTTCACAACTGAGTCCAGAGCCCAAGTATATGAGTATTCCTGCTTTGCTTCATGCATTGGACAGGGCAGCTAAAAGTATGAATTCCCAGCTGAGCCTGATGCCCAGCTGCACTTCCTAGGTAATGCATGCACCCACCTGCGTGAGATGCAGACTCAGGTGTGAACCAGCACTTTTATCTGATCATAAACACTATACTAGTGCTGTTTTCACTCCAAGTTGGAACGAATCACATTGACTCTCTGAGGACACTTGGTATGGTTCCTGTGCAGTGAAAGCAAGAAAACCAGAAAACTTTCACAATGGTGGTGGTAGTTTTAGTTGCTACTTTCCAGTGAAAGGATCACCACCATACCTCGCCCATTTCACCGTGCAATAACTGTCATTTGGATACAGAAGATAAAACAGTAGTCTTGCCCAACTGAAGGTAAAGATTTAAGATCAGAACATTTACCAGCGCAAAACTTTAATCATACACCTTAATTTAAGTTCTTAAAAGAGGCAGACTTTAAATTTAATTTGACAATTAAATTCTCAAATTTAATTGCAGCTTCTGAGATTGGTTCTGAGATGCAAGCAGTGTAAGAAGTGATATAAAATTGAAAAGAATATGCACATTCATCAATTCTTTATTTTGAAGCAATTGGTTGACTATTTTGATAATGTTCAAACTGCCGAGGAAGCTGATCAGTTCAGTGCCAGCCTCTCTCTCACTGTAAGGAAGACAATTATTTTCCAATTCTAAAAGTCAGGTAATTTAAATGAAATACAACTAATTTGCAGGACATGACACAGAGCAAATAAAATGTGCCAAGAAATAACATGCAGAATCACAGAATCTCAGAATGGTTGGGGTTGGAAAGGATGTCTGGAGATCCTAGCTGGATTGGATAATTAGTCCAATCTCCCTGCTAAAGCAGGCTAACCTATGTCAAGTTTCAGAGTATTGTGTTCAAGAGGGTTGTGAATATCTCCAGGGAAGGAGACTCCACAACATCACAGGGCAGGCTGTTTCAGTGCTCTGTCACCCTCACGTTAAAGAAGTTTTTCCTTATATTTGAATGGAGCTTCCTGTGTTTAAGTTTGTGCTCATTGGCCCTTGTCCTGTTGCTGGGAAGAATTGAGAAGAGTCTAGCCCACTCCTCTTGACACCTGCCCTTAATTATTTGTATGTATTGATGAGATCATCATCAGTACATCTCAGTCTTGTCTTGTCCAGCCTAAATGGTCCCAGCTCTCTTGGTCTTACCTCATTAGAGAAATGCCCCAGTCCCCTAACTATTCTTAGCTCTCCTCTGGATTTGCTCTAGTAGTTCCTTGTCTTTCTTGAGCTTGGGAGCCCAGAACTGGACACAGTACTCCACAAGAGGCCTCATCAGGTCTGAACAGAGGGCAGGATCACCTCCTTTCATGTGCTGGCCAGACTCTTCCCAACGCACCCCAGGACACCTTTGGCCTTCCTTTCAAAGATGACAGAGAGTGGTTTAGTGATAACATCCATCTTCCTCAGCACTCATGCGTGCATCCCATCAGGGCCCATGGATTTTGGGTGTCAAGCTTGCTTAAGTGATCTCTAACCCAATCCTCCTAATCATGAGGAAGCCTCTCTTTCTCTAGACTTTCCCTCTTGCCTCCAGGATCTAGGATTCCTGAAGGCTGGTCATAGCAGTAAAGACCAAAGCAAAGAAGGCATTCAGTAAGTCCACCTACCAACCAACTTCTCCAACTACCAGAGAGTTGGTTTTGATTTAAACAAATCAATAGGACTACCACATAAAGCCAGGCTTTGCATGCTTTTCTGAAATGAAAGAAACCCTAAAGTAGGAATACATCAGTCTCCTAAGTGCCCTTCCTTATTGTCATATTTTCAACTGTAATATAAAATAAAGTATCAAGCTACCTGGATGGCTGCTGGAAGCCCACCCCTCAGTAAATGACCAACGCTTTTATTACAAGTGAGATGCAAAAAATGAACTGCTCTTTAAACACGGGTCCTTCTGCATCAAACACAGTGCCCCCGGAGACAGAATGCACTATGCCATTTGCTGTAACACTTTAAGGTTACCAATTGCTCTTTTGCTAGATATACACATTATAAGAATAAAACCTATAACAGATTGAAACAGTTATTTTAATTAGAATAAATGAGTGGTTTAGCCTCCATATCTTTGATCATTGTCATGTTAACAAACTGAATAACAATGAACTCTTCGAACAGCAGGCTCTGCTGGGATTTCTGTAGCACATTATGTCCAACTACAGCTAAAACCCACTAAGCCAATGCTTTTGTTTCCTTATGAAGTTTCATCATAAAGGTAAATGTTATCCAGTATGTTACACATTAAACACCATCAATGACTATTAAGTCTTTTACAGAGAATTGTCACTGTCAAAGGCTAATCTTCTTTCCTTTTTATCATTATTTTTCTGCCTGACAAAAGGCACCGATAGGGTTTATACAGATACAAGCAATGTCTGCTCACACTCATTAGACTTATCCTACTTGTCTGGGTAAGAGACAAAGGTGTACTTAAATAAAGCTTTCCATCCCAATGACACATGAGTAGAAATGCAGATATTCTACTCCGCATGGTTTTCATTAATTTAGCCCACTTTTATGTGCTTGCTTTCCTATCTACCTTCAAAGAGACAGAATAGAAAAAGACAGAGGCAAACAGTTATATAAACTCACATCCATTTTAATGCTCCACTACTGCTAGCACTTTATTGTGTCTTGAAGATGCTCATATTTTCATAGCAGACATTTCAGTTCACAAGATGAACTGTTTGTTCTTTCAGTCCCCAAGTACAGCTCATCTCTGTGTGTTCTATTTGATTTAGAAAAGCCAAAAACATGTGACAGCAGGACTTCTTATCAAATAAGGCCAGTAGTTTAAAGCAGCTTTAATAGCTTAAAAAAAACTGAAAAAAGGAAATCCTATCATCCTTCAAAACCCCTATAGGTTTTACAAAGTGCTGGAAACAAGAGTGACTCGCAGTGAGCAGGTGCTAGGCATATGACAAAGGAGTTCACAAAATAACAAAATATAATAAAACTTTCTACTAATGAGTTAAAACAAAAATTCTCCTACATCATTATACAGAATGGTTAAAGCATGTCACAATTTGAGCTTGCAAGTAGAATCATCCAGAACCGCAAATTTGCAGAGCGACATCCTTGACACTGTTTCATCATCATCATCATCATCATCATCATCATCATCATCATCATCATCGTCATCTCTTTACCATTTCCACAAGCTCACTGGTTTTGAGCACTGCACTACCTTGAAACACAGCCATGTATCGGCACCACTCAACATTACAAATACTGGGCATCTTGCTTTCAGTCTCCATTTAACACAATGGAGACTTGTGTCCTTCAATGTCCATGTCCTTAAATGCTCCAAAAGCTGACAGAGGTATCTGTGCCCAAACAACCCCTCTCCCTGTGAACATGGCATAATATCTTACTGGAAACACAAAAAGAAGGAGAAAGGTTTTCTTTTCTCCCTGTACTTCTCTTGCTGCTAGTGCTAGCTTACTGACTCAGCACCTGTCGTGGTCCTGCAGAGACGGTTTGTAAATCCAACACAATTTCTTTACATTTTACCAGCATTTTACTGAGTAAGTAGTTTTTTTATTAGTGAGGTTTACAGATGACACAAAGATTGATGCAGTAATAAATACTAAGGACACAATACTTTTGCAGAATGATGTGGATCAGTGGTATCAAAGGCTCTATTGTACAGGATGTATTTTAATAGAGCAAGTAAAAGCTAATATACCTGGGAATTAACAATTAACGTTGTACTTAAAAATTAGGTGCCTAGGAAAGCAGTGGCTTAGAAAAATGATTGTGAGGGCCCTGAGGGCATTCACAGGATTCACTGTACCTGCCCAAGCCCTCAAGGACCTCTCTGTACCTTGCCCATGGTCCAGGACCCCATGTCAGTCCCCTGGGGCCATCAGATCCTGCTCCATCAACTCCAGAGCAGAGCTGGTCTTCAGCTCCCCATTGTCCTGCCCTGCTCCCTAACAAGCACTCACTGCTTAGTCTGTGGGCCCATAGCCTGGCCTCAGCCTGTTCCCATCCCAGCCAGGATGTGCTCCCTGGCTGCCCTGGCCCTGGCTGGGGCAATGGGACGAATGCTGCCAGACTCTGCCCTGATGGACCCCATGCGGAGCTCCAACTGCTCCATGCCCAGGGGGCTATTTGGTTCCTCAACAAGTATTTGGGAAATTACGCAAATAATTGCTCTCAGTGCTATAAACAGATAAAATATTTTAAACTTTACAGACTTGGCACTGGTTGAAATGATAAAAACTCAACCAGGCAGGCACACTTCAGTAAAGAGCAAGAAAAACAGGAACAATGTCAGCACTCATCTACGTGAATACAGAGTGTGTGACTTGGCCACTGTTTATAAGTACTTGGACATCCAGAGTGAGGGGTCGGATAGCAATAAGTTTCAGACTTCCTGTCTGAAAAAACAGGGCCAACTGGCTTGAACCTAAATTTAGACAAACTGAACCTTGAAAGACTTTATTCTTCCACCTGTGTGGGTGAGTAGTCCCTGGATGACAGGATTGTGCTAAGGACTTGCACCACATCCCATATGTGTTGTCACCATAACTCACCATTACCACTTAAGGATTCGTGTCGTTTGGAAGAGTATCTTCCAGTCCAGAGGTAGGAAAATATTTATATATTCACCCAAAGTGACAGTGCAATCCCTGGATTTCTGCTGGATCACTGGAACATTTTGACTTTCCTCATACACATCAGGTGCTTTCTCATGCAATTGGCAATTTATGCACAGTGCCTGAAAAAACCGGGGCCTGAAAGTCACTCAGATAAAGCAGTAAGTACTCTAAAACAATGAAAGGGGGTGTTTTGAACATATTTTTTTCTTTTTGTATACATAATGATGTACAGATATTTTGATCTGTTTTAGTTTCATCATGCATATCTGTGGTTAACTCTTTACTGGGGCTGTGCTTATGCAGTCTTTCTGAAATGAGCTGAGACATAGCCTCATGTTTCTGTCCTTTAAAAGTAAGAAAACTGACTTTTCTTTTCTTTGTGGATTTAAATAATCTATGACCATTAATATAATGACTTGGGAAAATAAATAAACATAAAAAGTAGGAAGTTGCTGAATTCAAAGGTTAAACTGTTGCAAGTTCTTCACAGTCTATATCTGAAGATATAGGAAAATTTGAAAATACAGGAAGAAATGAAAAATGAGTTTACACAAGATATAAACCTCACTTCATTGAGCATACTATGGAGACTGATAATGACAGTCACATTGGCACTGTGATTGAATTATATATTGTAATTGCTATACTGTGCTAAGCATAAATTACATTCATGTTGTGTTTTCAGCATATTTTGTATCACTCCACTAAATCAGAAATCCTGTGTAATATCAATTGTCTTCAAATAAGTAAACTTGATATAAACATTAGCCATTCACACATGGAGTATCTAAAAGAATTTGATGTAAGTCTCTTCAGGAACCACCTGCAGCTCTCGCTACTGAGGCTATGTCGATTCCAAAGCTGGTGTAAATCAAAGTTATTTCAGTTATGAGTGAAATTATGCTAGTTTACATTGGCTGGATATCTGATCTGTGAAGTCCACAAGACACAGAACACTAAGCACATACTTCAATGATTTACAGAATTAGGATGATAATGGAATTTATTTATTGCTGAAGTGCCTTCTCGCTGTCAGACTTGGAAGAAAAAAACATCACCACACACAAAAAGTATGCTTAGCTGATTTCAGACAGATAGACAAAGGTTCCTGGAGAGATTGAGCTGAAGAAAAATATCTGAATGGCAAATCACATAAGCCGGAGGATAAAGTAGAAGGTTAATGACCACAGGTGTTTGGCAATGGTCATTCAGAAGTTTGGTTTGTTTGGGATTCTTTTTGTGGTAACTGGAAGTAGAATAGAAGTTCTCTCTCTAAAAAAGGTTTGTCTTTTCAAAAAAAGAAAAAAAATGGTAATTTCTTTTTTCTGGTTCCCTAGCACTTTCTTCATGAAAATAGCAGCCCTTCAAAAGGTGGAACTGATTGCAGTAAAGGACAACTTTATCACAGTTTCTTTAAATGTATGTTACCCTGGAAAGGCAGCAGTCTAGTTAAACTATGTTCATGATACTTATCTTTCTCTGCAGCAGTGAAGAGGAGAAGTGTTCCATGAGCCTAGAATAGAAATTTCATGGACAGTGTGAAAGCCTATGAAAATCTGACGGGGCACATTCTCCCTCACAGGGATCTAAAACTCAAAGAGAAACACCTTTCTCCCTCCTAAAACTTAACAGAATCAATAAACTGGATAAATGTAAAAATGAACATAAAAACTGATGATTAAGCTCCACCTGCTCAGAGTAGGAGAGAACAAGGTTGGTGAAAAAATTCTTAATTTCCCCTAAGATTATTAAAAAAACATCTCTTAGAGTATCAAAGTACATTTGATATGGCTGTGCCAGTTTTGCCAACTTAGACATTTCAGCAAGAAATTCAATTTGACCTGAAACATGTATCAAACTGTCACTTTCATTGTCCCAAATTTAATGCAACTTATGCTGTTGGAACTCTTGAGGTTATTCCTACATGTGATCTCACTGAGGACACACCTAAAAGTTTATGTGCACTTACACTTCTAAGAGTTATGAAGGGAGAAAAAAAAAAAAAGGAGAGAGAAAAGGATAAGCTCAGAAAATCTGCACTATTGTTTCTCTCTAAGAGTAATTAACACATATTCCCAAAGGAACTAAGGAAAGAAAGAAGGAAAGAAACTGAAGATTCCCTTTGGGCAGGATAGTAACCGTAGCAGGCATTAAATATGCAAGCAGCCATTAGGCATGATTAAAGATTAATTCTGTGTCATAGACAGGACTTGAGGTCGTTACAGGTCATGACTCTCATCTTTATTATTTGGCTTACTGTTTTTATTTAATTAGCTTGACTTAATGAATCTTTGGTTATAGATGTCTGGCAACCTAGATTATCGTGCACCATTTATTAAATTAAAGGCTCAGCTATATAACTTTCTCTTAGCAGGTAGCTTCCACAGTTTCATCAATATGATTCTGGGCAAACCAGAGGGGGTTCTATGTAAGAGCATGATGTTACAACTTTATTTACCAAAGTCAGCATTAGAGGTTCTACTGGAACTTGTGAGATGCATGAGCTCATAATTTGGTGATAGTATTTCAGTGCTGCCTATTACATTAGTCGCATTGGTAAAATTCTCTCAAAGTAAAAAATCATAGTTCTCAAGAGATACCATGTATTGTACTGGCCATGTCAGGATATTTCAAGTTTTTGTGTTCTGCTCACTGTTTTTAAACACAAATTATTCATTATAAACATGGAAATAATGAGTATGTAAAAAATGAATTTAAATCACTATTTCTTTAATGTAAACTTCCAAGAAATATTTCCATAATAGAGATCTAAGACCTTCAAGTACTTTCCAAATAGATAACCTTTTTTTTCGTTTTTTTAATTAAATCTTTGCATTTTGCTTTAAGAACATATCTTTTCCTCCCTTTAAAAACAAAAAGACTGCTTTTTCCTAAACTTTGCCTAGCAGTCAATTAAATCACAAGGATGACTGAATCTCAGTGTAATGTGTTTTTTCCCTCCTGTTTCAATTAGAAGGGTAGTTAATCAAACAAATAATAATTAAATAGAGCACCTGTAAGAATTAAAGAACTGAGGAAAAAAAGGCTTATCATGCAAGCTAGGGGAACAGTAGATTTTCTTTCATCTTCTTCTCAGATCCTCTGTCTTCCATAACATAATGAAAAGAAAATTACCCTGTCCTTAAAAGTCTTGAAAAAATAATCAGAACTTCACAAAAAAACATAAGCGAAGGGGGGGTTCCCTTTCTTAATGCACAAGAAAACACTGACTTTCACAAGATAAAAACTAATAAAGCCATGACATCAAGTTTCCTGTGAATCTAGTGCTTTTAAGGCACATCAAATCCTAGAGAAGAGAACTAAGGTCATTGTGGCCCAGAATAAAATGAAGACAGCTAAGGCTTAAATCAGACTTCATGAAATTCACATAATTTGCATTAGAATAATTTGCAGCACATCTGGTGCACAAATTAGCCAGATATGCTGGTAAACTACTAGGTAGCCTGGTGCATAATTTGGAGTTTGGAATCTTTAAGGACAATGGGAATCCAAGCTAATCTACCAGTTACATTCAGGATTTGCTGAAGGATGAAGCTAAGGGACATGAAGAACAGGGAGAAGATGCTAGTACTAAGCTCAGGTAACTAATTTTTTTCTTTTTTAAATGGAACAAATTGTACTTCAGTAACATTTTTGTTATTTTGAGGCCTAGCAATTTTCTGTCAGAAATATCAAAGATGCTTGTCTTAACACTTTGAAGAACACAAATATTTTGCCTATGAAAATAAAAATTTCTGTACAATGAAATGTTTGGAGATGGCTCAAAAGAACAAAAGGTCCTAGAAAGAAAAAGGTGGGAACACATGTCTTGGTCTCAGGCCTGCTATGAGATTGGATGACTCTATCCAGCAGCTTCTGTCATAAATTTGTTTCAGTATTGGGATAGCCACCATAGATAGGTCAGATATTCCTGGCCATTGGTCCTTGTAATCATGTTATTAAAATAACTTATACCCAGAAAGAAAGTTAATGATTTCATGGACTCTTTATCCACTGAGCCCCAAATGCAGCCAAGTCAGCTGCAAGTTCTTAACTGTGCATGAAGGATGAAGCTATTCTCTTGCTATGAAGAAAGTGTCTCTTCAGCACTTGCTGATGGCTGGGTAACAGGCAGATAATCTCCTAATTGTTTACCTTGATAGTGACCAGAAAGCCTACAGCAGAATAAGTATGAAAATTTAAATTCAGAGGACACCAAATTCAATGGCAGCTATTAGCAATGCAATGAGAGTGGTTGATCAGAAATGTGTATGAATGTATTTGGGACTCTGAGTTTGTGCCAGACTCTGAAAAAAAAAAGCCTTTAACAGCCTGAACTATAAAGCTGCCAATACAGTATGTTCTGAAAATATATGAAATGCACATAGGTCTCTCCGATATATCAGATAAAAGAACGATTTCAGGATGATAAATTCTACCTGCTGAACAATGCCACTTTGGGGACTGACTTTGGAAAAACTACTTAGAATAAGAAAAGATTTCAAACAATCTACTTTTCATGCAATGGCAAATACTTGTGACATACAACTAAGTGAGCTTTGGGCCAGGAATTAGCTTTTTTTTCTAAAGTTTTCACAAGCGGAGCCTTAAACTTAGTACCTTCTCTTTTCCACATAGAAGAAAGCAAATATGACTCAAAGCTCAGAGAGTGATACTTTAGTTATTAGGTATTTAACTGAAGACCAGATCAAGGCAAATCAAATTTGAACCTCCCATACTGTTCTCCTGCCTGGGCTTATACTGATAAATTCTATATATTTACCATCTACATAATTTCTTCCATCACCTATTTCCCTTCATCAGTAATGTCCTTGGCTTCATTCCCGTCTCTTTTTCCCTTCTCAATTTTGAAAATAAGGACTGTGCATCACTACAGGGAACCTGCATTTAGTTTGGTATTAATAGACCTTTACTATAAACACATGGTGCACTGAGCAAAAGACAGAACTGATACTCTGGAATGTGTCCAAGAGCTATTTAGTTCAATATCCTGTCTCTGACAGAGGAAGATATAAGAAACCTCCAACAGGCAGATCTAGGGTTATTCAATCTCAAAGAGAGAGCACACTTTACCCTTTAGATTGAAATATTAATTTCAAAAAAAAAGATTTATAATTTTTTAAGAGAAGTTAAATTTATTGTCAATTTCACTATTTCTTCTTTTAAAAACCTCCTTAATATTTAATCTAAATCATGTCCTGCCTTAATGGGCTCGATAAACCATTTACATCTACATAAAAAAAACAACTGTAAACTTAAAAGCATTTCTGGATTTCACATCAGTTAATTTCAATTTACTGTCCTTGTTTCCTTTTGTTCAGAGTCATGTAGAGTTTGGTATGTGGAAATATGTGATATATAACATAAATCAGAAAAACTACTATTATAATGTTCCTCATTCCTCTTTTCTTTTGCAGTAGTTTTTGTTTCTTTCCACACAACTTTTTTATATATTTCATTATTGCATTACACATCGTTGAACCTGATTCCAGAAGATATATTTAAAGCATTATGATATATTTTCTATTATTTTTTATCCCATTTCTTATACATATTAAAATATTGCTTTTTTGTTTTAAGTTTTTTGTGTTAAGCTGAAATGCTTCTTAAGTTATGTACCACTAGAAATTACACAAATACAGTTGTGGATTTTTTAAGTTGGTATATCCAATTTAAAAACTAGAAATTATATTATTGAATTCAATTCAAAGATTTTTTTTTCCTACAATTTTAATATGTTGTATTATGTTTCATTTACCATTTGTTTCAGCTCCCTTGGATACTTAATATCCTCCTCCCAATTTCTCTGATTTTGAATGAATATCTCTTTGAATTTAAATAAGTCATCTGCAAATATGCCTACCTCATCACTCTCTGTATTTTCAGGCTATTAATATGGATATTTACAACAAAGGTGAAAAGCCCAAATACAAAACCTCAACTCAGTCTCATTGCTGCAGTTTTCCCAAAATAAATTTTAAAAAAGTTAATTTTTTTCTTTGCATCATTTTTTATTGAATATTGGAACTGTGACAATATTTCAGTTCACTATGTATTATTACTTATTTTAACAATCTATCAGAGAAATAATAATTGCTGTGTTATAAGGACATTAACAACATTAAAAAGGGAACACAATTTATCGATAATGGACTATTGTTGAGTTATCAGAATATTCCTTCAGTTATAATCCCATATTGTCAAGGTATTTGACAAGTAATGAATGTTAATGCTTTGTTTTTCTCAAAACAATAATGGTCTCTCTTTTAGTTTTTTCACCGTATGATAACTAGAAAAACATGTAGAAGGAGAACAAATCAGAAATGGCTATCACAATTCTCATTAAAAAAAATGCACAGTCCAAGAAAAATACCATAACAGGACAATGCTGAAAATGGTCTCTATTTTAGGCAGTAAGCAAATATGAGAAAAGTCAGTGGTTTTTGGGTGGTGCGTTTAGTTATTTCTTCAACACTCAGCTCCCAGTGTGTTGTATTGGTGGCTTACCTTGAATATACATTCCTGAATATACGCCACAGAAAGAGTCAATTTTGCATGTCAAGCACTTTTTATTTATGAAGAGTTATAAACGATTTATATGACCAAGTTTTGAGGGCAAAAACTGCTTTCCTCCTTTCTATTTTCTCATTTTACATAATGCTTTTCCTAAGGGAATGGCATGAGGGATTGAGAAAATCAATTGTACATCAAACTGTAGAAACACTGACACATTCCTCTAGATCACTACAGTTATCAGGCAGTAAGTGAAAAGTGTACATAATTTGTCCATCAGAATCTGTCAAAATATTATATGACAATTCATTAACTCACAACAATTCTAATCATACCTGGCACTGAAATTTTGTATATGTCTCGCTAACAGAACTTTGCCAAGCTAGATTTCTAGAGGAAGAAAAATAGTACAACATAACTAAAAATCTGATTTTACAGAGAAGAAAAGTCTGCTTAGTCCTGTCATTCTTTTTTTTCTCATTAATTTCTTGGTGGTTATTTGAGGTTAAATAAGGGAAAAACAACAACAACAAAAATGTCTCACAAAAGGACAGAGTTACTGTTACAGATAGGGAATATTTCATATTATATGAAATAGAGAATGTAATAGAGTGATGATGGGTGAACAAAGAATTGGTTCTTTGGAAGAAAATGTATCTACATAACTACATAATCTGTGACACATCAAAAATACAGATTTGTTTATTTAGTAATGAATAAACTCAGTTTGCTGTATTGCTAATTATAAGGTTCATATGTGTATTTTTTAGCGATACTGTGTCATAACTGGTATCAATAGAAAGTGAGTAAAGCACACAATTTATCATTATTTAATGATTCTTTCATATTTTTTTACTAGTTATTTCTGGTACTTTGACTCTTCCTGTTATATAAAGAAAATACACTATTTACTTTAGAATTTGGTAATGACTGTCATTGCTATATGTACCACAAATACAAATCAGAAAGGATTTCAGCAGTCTTTCCTCTGTTCACAGAAAACTCTGTGTACTTGTTTTCTTTTTCTGAAGCAGTAGTATTTTTACAGATTCAATTCTCATGCTATGATTAAAAATTAAGTAAATCTGATAGCATTTCCAGAGTGTTTGTGTCTGCTCTTTCTACACTTTGGAATTCTTGGCTAGTCAAAACCATTTAATGAAAAAATTGCGTCTTTGGATTTTAAACGGGGAAAGTCCATAGCACTTGTGGAAAGAAAGTAAAAAGAAAAGGAAAAAAAGTACAAAAAGAAATACACACTAACAAATATGTATATACTTCAGTCACTTTGGGGTTTGCATTATCCATGAAGAACGAAACTTTCCTTGTGGTTCATATATGAAACTAGTATTGCCTGGATCTGTTTTATTCATGAGTACCAGACGAGGATCAAAGCATAAAATTTGAGATGGTAGCTCACAGGAGGAATATGTGAGGCCAAGGAAAGTGAAAAGCTATTGCCTATTGATGAGAAAAGCAGAGGTATTACTCACACTCTGAAACCCTTACTTTGTGTTTACATTTATCCCCAGGTTTTTTATATATATCCCAGAGCTCACAAATATAGACCTAATACCTGAGACTTGATGGGATTCAGAGGATATTAAAAGAGCTTGCTGATATGACTGACTGCAAGGCTGAGGATTTGGCTAACAGAAATCTCATGAAGTTCAGCAAAGTGCAGAACTATGTACCCAGTACAGAATAAACCCATGTGCTGATACAGAGTGGGAAGCAGCTGGCTGAGTACCAGCCAGCCTGAAAATGATCTGGGTGTTACGGAGAACAGCAGGTCAAGTAGGATCAAACTGTGGCAAACAAACCCCACACAGGACTGCATCAGAAAAGCTGTGGTCAGCTGGTAAAGGTAAATTATTATTTTCAACTCAATCTCAGTGAGGCTGCACTTGGAATACGTATTCAATTTTGTGTCAGTTCAAGGGAGATGCTGGGAAACTGTGAACTACTCAGCGGAAAACAAGCAAGATAGTGAGATACCTGCCTGATGGAGCAAATTGAGAGCACTGTTTTTTTTCAGTCTGTTGAAAAGCAGGCTAAGAGGAGAATAAGCCTAAAACTACTTGGACATCTCCAACCACAACTGTCAAACTCTTGGCAATGCCAAATTGTAAAATAAGGAGCAACTGCTACAAGCTGCGACTTGTGATGTCTACTCAGCATTAGGAAAAGCTTTTGTACAGCACTGGACCAGATCACATAAAGAAGTTGCAAAATCCCCATCTTTGGAGATTTTCAAGGCTCAGTTATGGAAAACCATGGGTAACCTAAGGCGGTCACTATTCAAGAGTCCTGCTCCTTGGCTTCATTGGAGAGCCTGAACTACACAACCTCCCAGGGACTCTTCCAATCTCTACTCTGTAATGCAGAAAACACAGATGAAAATACAAATAATGGTTCCTAGGGAATAGTCGGAATAAATACTAAAATAGATGCTGACGCTATCTGGCCATGTAAGCTGCATTTTAAGTAAAGCAGGGACTCGATGTCCTGCACTGCTTAAATAAAAGCATTTGGCTGGCTTTCTGAAGCACTTTCCTTCAGCCTTACCAATGACTGGGAACAGTTCTCAAGAGATCCCAAACAATAGAATCCTAGGAACAAAACCAGAATCACTTCTGATTTGATCCAAAGTTGACATTAACACAAAAATGACCTTTTTTAGTTATTACGCATAAACAAAACTGGTACTTTTTGACAGCACAGTACATTACTTTCATGTGTAATTTTCTTAATAATTTTTATTACTCCATGTTTTTGCTAATACATTATTTTCTTAAACATAACATTTCGCTGATGTTGCACAAAATAAAAATAAAAGCTCCTAGGTTAGAAAAAAGAAAGGAGCCACTATAAAATGAAAAATTTGGATACTGTTACACGATCTGCATGACAGTTGCCAACTATGGTAATACAATGCTTACACATGAAAGAAAAGTACAAGGTCATATTATCAGATCTAACTCTGAATTTAACACTGTTTTGAAGAGATAAGGCTAGATGACTTTGAGTTTTGAATCCTTTGGACACATATTCTGCTGATCTATTATTACAAATAATACAACATTATAACAAATAATGGACACTGAAAATAAATTAAAAGTACTTCTAAGACTCAAAAGCTTTGTCTGTGGCTGAAAAACGACACAGTTTTTGAGCACACAAACACAAGAAGCCTAGATGATATAAAGTGGGGGAAAAAGTCTTTTTTTTTCCTCCAGAATTAAAATATCGTTACATCACTCAAATGTCAACAGACAAGTCTTTGAATGACTGATGTTACATAACAGACACAGCAATGTGTTTTAGGGTGGCAGGGTAAGCTAAGGACACAGCTTTCTTCTGCACTCAAAATGTGTTTGGTGCACGGGGTTTAAGTCAAACTCTTAATGCGGGCAAAATGTGGCTTCTACATTTTAATTATGAGATAAGTAAGGCTATACAAACACACAAATGCATCCTCGGCGTTTATAAAACCCTTTTCCTCTCTTCATGTGTAACACTTGCTGTCACATCCCTTTATGTCAGGTCAGGTGCTACAGTGCTACATGATGGATATAATTTAATGTGACAGGTTACAATGTAGCACATTATTTGGAAAATTGATGAAAAAAAGGTAGTTGTTACAAAATTCAGTGTTAAAGATGTTCAGGTTTGTTTCGCTGGTGATTTTCTTTCGTTGTTTTGTTTGGGGTTTTTTGTTGTTTTGGTTTTTTTAAAATTTGTTTTGGGTTTCTTTTACATAGTGTGTGGTTTTATCATTGGGGTTTTTTTGCCCTTGTTTTTTTCAACCCATGTAAAAGAAAACAATAAGATGACATTTTTTCTTTTTAAAAGCATAATTTATTTCTAATATAAGAACTAGGGATTTCTCCACATGCACCAGATGTTTAAAAGGTGTAAACAATTAGAGACAGAATCACTGAGCAGATATTCCCTCTAATGAGCCAGCAGAAGGAAAACTTGTCCATGTTGGAGTGATGGTGCTTTCTCCATTTTCCTCATAGCAAAACTAGGCTAAAGTATATCTCTGTAATTTCAAACTAGGAAATAAAACCAAATTAAATCTATGTTCAACTACTTGGAATGGATCCAACTACAGCTCTTGCTGTTTTGATGGCAAAATATGACAGGGTGTTATATTAGCAAAACTATTTCCATAATTAATGCATGACTGAATTATCTGTTGGATAGGTCAAAGATAATAAAAACAGGTTTAAACTGTAGTTTTCCAGATTCTCAGAAGTATTAATTTTGTGTTTACTAACCTAGAAGTAGATGGCATAACAGATAATGTCTCGCACTTCTCTATAGAGTTGAAATGGTGTCCATCATAATAAATTTCTATATTTCTACCATTTATACATCCATACATCAAGGGAAGTGATGCAGTATGCAAATACATGGGCCCAGGGGAAGAGATTTACTCATTCTCTAATCAATCTTAAGAACAGTACTGTAGGAAGACAACTAGGGATATGACTGAGAAAATGGGAAGTTATATTTGCATTCTAACAGAAGGTATACCAGTACAAAAATTATAGGGTGAAATGTAGTTTCTGCTTCCTAGATGGGATGCAGCTGGCATGCACGGAATCTGTTCCATAGTAGTTCCCCACACAACATAGCCTGCATCTTAAGCACATGCTAAAAGGAATGACATGGAGGGAGGAGCGGAGTGAAGACACCACGGCCAGGCTCTGTGGTAATCCTTGCAGAGATGGGAAGTTGAGACCACCATGTAGTGGATAAACCACTTGGCAGCTGTTAACGAGAGTGAGAGGAGAAGATGTCTCCCTGTTGAACCAGTGACTGTGGGGAAATCACTTCCTTTGAATGAAAGGAAGTACTCAATGAACTTGATTCATGATAATCTCATTGTAATATTAACACACACCTCCATCCCAAAGTTACCCACCCCCAAGGTATGACCACACCTCACTGAGCAAGCACTCCAGATTTTATTGACTATATTTTTAAGAGCAAAACGAGAGAGTTTTACACCAAACAGTAACAAAAGCATGTATGACTGGAATCACTCAAGTTCTACCTAAATGTAAAGAAATAGTATAAAAGTGAGTTAGGGATGGGGAAAAGTCGAGGAAGAATCCATCATAACTTCTGGGATCAGTCAATGGGCTGAACCTTCTACTCCATGGCACTGCCTATTGGTAAGAGCTTTACATGCACTTAATTATTACCGCAAGCTAGTTTTTGTTGGTGATTTGAGCTTGTCTCTATATTGCTTCAAATTCGTCTTTGCAGTCAGTTACTACCACTAGCAATCTTCAAACCTTAATCTGTCACAATTTTCTGTTATCGGTATGTTTGTTAATACAAGTGTATTGCTCCCTAAACTGATTAATGTCAGTACTTCAAGGATACTGTTGTCCAACAGTGGATAATATAGTTGACAAAAGTGGAGAGACCCAGGATGGGGGTCCCTCTTTCTAAATTATAAGAAAGGATTCAGATATGCTGTTGGCGCGTGTCCCTGAACAACCCTCTGATCCAGCGGACTGTCTGGTGGAGACCCCATTACAAGACACTGGCAGACTGGACAGGCACAAGGGTCTCCTGATGTTTGATCAGGAGGCTCAAGGCACCCACCCTTTCATCTCACAACTATAGTCTATTAAGACTGTTCTAGTCCCTTGATATCAGTGAGGATACAAGATATTTTTATTACACCAACCTGGTAAATAAAGAAGGGTGATATCAGACTTGAGCAGCATAACTAAAAAAAATCTTATAAACTGAACAAAGAGTACTTGAAATTTCTGAAGGAAAATAGCAACTGCTAATACACAGAAAAAAAAGTAATCATTCTGTAAACCAATGCAAGTGAAGGGGATAGAGATTTTTAAGTACTAGAAAGGCTTCTTTCACACTGTAGTTTTACATCAATACAATCCTATCTCTGGAGGGGAAACCTTGTATTTTATTAATTATTATTTCTATGATAATTGCAAAAATATGAACAGCTCACTCACTATGCATCTTATTATAATCTGTCCATTTTATCCAGTTCAGTATCCATTGAAGCATCAGAGGAAGGAAAGTGTATTTTTATAACCATGAATTGTAGGTGGCATTTTGCAAACATCTCTTGTTATCTTCAATTAACAGCAAAATAATACAGTATGTTTAGGTATGCATGTCTCCTTTGGAATTATTTAAGTCTTCTGGTATGATTTAAAGCTCTAATAATTTGAATGAAGAAAAAAAAAATCAGAAATGATGCATAGAAAACTGGTACCAGGGCTTATCTTGGACTTACTGACATCCTAAAATTTAGTATTTCATATAATTTTCAGAGATGACATTTCTTTAAAGCTAAGTTTCTTCAAAAATATGCCCAAAACTCAAGGGACTGAAAAACTTTTGTATTTAATTGTATCAGGGCTTTTTTGAAGCTCATGCACATATGCTTTTAGGACAGCATAGCTGAACTCTGTGAATGCAATACTTTCGACCTCCTACAAACTTAAAGCCTCACAAAGGAAAAAAAAATTGTGATTATGGAGTATTTTTAAGTTTTCCCATAACAAAAAACTAGTTAGAGAATTCCTGGTTTTATATTTAAAAATTCTAATCATTGTAGTTGATTTTTAAGTATATTTGGAGAGACCTGTTAGAAATAAATAGGGAAGAAATTATACCTGAGCATGAGCCTGACATTTCATAGCAGAATAATCTTTCTTTCTATTTTAGGTCATTCACAAGCTCACTGGAAAGATGTCGAATAATGTAGCAGCATGAATGTTTATATCTCTGTGAAAGACACTCACTACTGACTAGCATCCCTGCATTTTCTATTACACGATGTCTAATTAAGCCCCATGATGCCACTCTCAAATCTGACAAAGCAGAGATAATTCTTGATATTTTCAAAAACTTGGCTTATGTTCCCCTTCTTTTTACAGTGACACAAGCTGGGGCTCCAAACTGATAATGACATTGCAGCAAGTTTCTGTTTTTTTAATCTTTTTCAAACAGTAGTTTACTCAGAAGGAATGGAATCACACAGACCCTTATTTGCCTTTGCGATGTTCAAGCACAGAACCACGGCAGCCAAAAGACAAAATTTTGCCCTTACTTGCCTCAGTTCAACTCCCACCAAAATCAATTGAAATTATGTTATACTACCCAGGGAGCTATTGGGTCCATAGCACACAGACAGAACTGTCACAGCACATATGAGGTGATAGGTCACGTCACTTCAATTGTCCCTATCTTCTTTCAGCACTAGACAAACATCAAGAGACAAACACAAAGCAATAAAATAGCAGCAGTAATACTCGATGTCCTGATACTGTCCCTGTCACTGCTGCTCCTCCAATCCAGCCATAATGCAGAATTTTCTCTACCACATGTAGTGCTTCACATCTACCTTTCTTGGGAAGCAGCAGGAGGCAGACCAACAATATTTTCAGGCTGTCTTTAATTTAAGACTCATCTCTTTAAAATAAAAACTGCTTTTTAGATAGAAGAACAAGGACAAGGATGAAAAGGGTACTGCATACGCTTCTGAAATTATGAAAATTAACAGAGAGGAATATGTTTTTTCTGCTCAAAAAAAAAAAAAAAAGAGTCTTCTTATTGCTTTGTTTGCATAACTGAAAGGATATAAATTTCCTCTTCTCTGTCCTGGTAATATCACTGTGTTCTTATTTATTTCACTCTGTTTGCTGTGCCACTAGCCAAAGACTACACAAGACCAGTTTCTCCATTAAAAAGAAAAATAAAGAGAACTGATAATGACTTACACAATTTTTCCACAAATGTCCTATAATGATTAAGAGCTGGCTTGCAGATCTTAGTGAGAAAAATAACAAAACTCAAATAAATGTACAGAAAGCTGTAAAATCTCATTAGTATATGACTAAAGAAGTCACAGTTTGCCATTTCATTTCTCAGTCAAGAAGGACTTAATCTCCTGGAGTTAAGACTAATGCAAAAATCATTAATATTTTCAACTGTAAATTCCTGAGACCTGTGTACCAATAGAAAAATGTTTTGCTTTTTCACAATTTTCTTCTAGATATTGCTTTAATACAGTTTTACAAGAAACATCATTTGTTCAGACTGTGTCCCAATTCACCCTGCAAACAACAGAAAACAAAAACTAATTATTTGCAACCCCAACTTCTACCCAACTATATCTTTTGAAGGTAGACACTAAATTGGTGGAAAATTACATCTTACATTGGATTTCATGCTTATCACATTTTTCCCCTATCTTTCCTTCTATCTATTTGATTAAATCATTTCACATCTTTCAGAAGTCATATGTTACAAAGAAAAAAAGAGAATAGAGATAATGGGTATAAAGAATATCACCATTACAGTTGTGGACTTAGTCATTTGAGCAGCCAAGCGAAAGAACACACAGTAACCCAACTTACTCCTGAGCAAAAGTAGAATTTCAACAGACATAATAATCTCTCTTCCAACACAAACTTATAGACTAGAAGATAAAGCTATTTGCAATGAGTTTGTTTGCATTGGTTTATTATTTTAATTATTGTAGCATTATGGTTCTAGCAAAACCAGGTGCTGGATGGCCATGAAGAAAGAAAAGGTTCTTGATTTTATTAAGTCTTGCAAAATTATCTGATCAGCTATAATAAATACAGTTCATTGGGATTCTATTTCAATATGGGTTTTTTAAGAAGCCAGATCTGTGCATTTCCCTATATAGGAAGGAAAAAGGTAAAAAAAAGCTCCAAAGGAAAATGTAATTAATTACTCTATTTAATGCAAATCAATAAGGTGCTGTAGCTTGGTTTTAGTGTTCCTCCCCCTCCTCTTATATTGTGTGCCCAACATTCTCACATTTAAATGGTCAAAGACATTCCCACAGGACATCACACTGACATGGCAGTGCCTTAGATATTTTTTAAAGAGACTGTGTGTACCCTTGATATCAGGTAAGTTTGAGGCAGTATAACAGCCTGAAATCTTGCCCAGAACAGGGATATTTATTTGCATATATTTGTAGACTCTGTTAAATTCCCTACTGTAACGCAAAGCAAACTACTGTTCTTCACATTATTTCAAACGGACTACTAGAACTAGACCTGAAAATCACCATTCACTAAGGAGAAGGCACACAAGAAGTTTTATAAATACACTAACGTGGCACATACTTTTTTCACCAAAAATAATAGTAAGGGTTTCTGTGTAAACTGCTGAACATTGGGAAGGGAGACTGCAGATTTCTTGAGAAATTTAACAGGAAAATTTGCATGGCAATGAAAGAGGTGAATCCAGGATTGATGCTTTTCTATTTATGTGTTATTCAGATCAAATAATTGGCAGAAAGATATTATTTATGTGAAAGAGATTCAAATGAACTGTTTTCTTGAGTCTTTCTTGACTGAATCCTAACAATGACTACCTTGATTTGACAGCTTGTCTGTTCTTAGGTAAAGCTTGATGACAGTCATCCACAAAAGCATTTGATTAGTTTATCATTACCTGTGTCTATGTTTAGCAGATGTTTTTGAAGTACTTTGCCTCAGTGCTCAGTGAGATTTGTCACCATATAATATGAAGTGTGGAACTCTGTTGTTCAAGTTACTCCTTAGTTCTTTCAACATTTCTCAGCAATTTCTTTCATCATTGAATGTAAGTTTAGATCATCTGCAAAGTACAATATTTGGGTTGATTTTTAAAATAGCAGGAACTCTGGGAATATCTGAGAAAATAGCAGCAAACCAGTATGTTATGATCTGTCCCTGAAGTAGAGGGTAACTCGGATTCTTGTTACTAGATCCCTCGGGGAGATTAGAGTGAAATGACACTGGATAATTGGTGTTTATAAATATTTGTATATATGTAGGGCTTATTTTAGAACAATTTGTTTGCAATGCAAAAGAGATATGGTTATTTTCTGTAGAAATATAAAAGAATAAAAATATCGCTTAAGAAATAATATAAGAAAAAGAAAGAAAGAGAAAGAAAGGATAAGAGTAAATAATGGAAAGGATAAATATCACCACCTATGAATCCAGCGTCAAGACTTGATCGTTTCAATTTTGATGTCCATCGGTTGAAGTGATGGTTGCAATCCTGATATGTCATGGGTAGGGGAAGCCCATGAAACACAAAGTTCAGTGGGTTAATACACACTGAGACTCAGGTGGGAATGCCCAGATACTTCCCCTGAGTTCTTACAGTGTCTGATGCAACATTGTGGGGCTCTTCAGGGGTCTTTGGTGGTTTATGACACCTTCCAAGACATGACAGCTGCCTCTCATGTGAGCCTCTCACGTAGAGCCAGTTATGCCTCATCAGAAGGGATGATAACCCTCAGGCCTATGAGTGAATGTCCCAACGTCTTCCCTGGGGGGAGTTTTACAGCCGAGCCAGTTCTGTAAGAAAGGAAACTGTATGATAAAAAGCACTATCCCCCCCTCACAGGATCAGTTGCTTATTAGCCCCTTCCCTCACCTGGCTCAAAATCCAGATCATGCTAAAAAAATGTTGGATTTTTCTGGCCATCCTCTGGTGCTCATGCCCTCTGCACCTGGGCTGTTACCTTGCCCATCATCAGCAAAACACTCCCTGTTTTAGCAAATGGCCAATTGGTTAAGCCATTTACCATTAACATTTCAGTCTCTCACACAGTATTTTGAAAAGATCCCTATGTGCATTACTCATACATTAGTCCCAATGGACTGTGACCGTCTAGCAACCATAGCATATGCTTTGTCATGTTGTATCCTAAAACAGAAGGACAATACCATCGTGATAATTAAAATATTGCAATGTGTCACCACAAAAAGTATGTTTGCAAAAAGAAACATTAAACAGGCAGTAGTAATAGCTTCAAAAGACAGAATAAGCATTGTTTCACCAATTGAATCAGAAACAACAGCATGATTTTGGAACAAGCTCTTTCAAATCACTATTACTTCTATACAGTAACTTAAAACTCACGTGTAGCCCCACAAAGCCACCAACACACTTGGATTTCTGTGTTTGTGAAGCTGTCTGTTTCATGATGGACAGCTGATGCTTCATTACTTCTCATTTATTGAAGGTTAACTTGGAAGAAGTTAATTTGATACGATAGAGCTTTTCATTGAAGATTGACTTTTTCAAATTTTATCTCATTAAAATTTTGGGGCAGGTGAACTAGTTAATCTGGGACATCTGGTAGTGTGCTCCAATACACAGTCACATGACTCCCAAGATATCTTGCAAGAAGAAATTAAATTACTTAGTTATTCTGTGATGTACTGTGTTATGAGGTAACATTCCTTTGTCTAAGAAAGTTAGTGCTCTATCCTGTATCTCCTAAATAATACATTTACAAGTTTTAATCTGAATGACAGTTCATTTAGCTTAAGAAAAATATTGTTATTATAGAGCTCCTTTATTTCCTTCAAACAAAATTAATATTTAAGATTTTTTTATATTAGCACTACTAATAAATAAAAAATATGCAGGTTCATCCTAATGAGAAAAATACACTATTTTTACCAAGGGCAACAATGTAAATATATGAACAAAAATAGCATGGGTGCATATTCTATTATTAGATTTTTGTCTACTTGTAAAAAATTATGTGTTGGACCATATTTTTCTAATCCCAACCACTAAATTCAGACTAGGTGAGAAAACATTGAAGTTAAAGAGAAATAGCAGAAGAAAAATGTGGAGCTTTGCCACAGTATCTCTTTGCTTGCTCAACTTCTGCTAGAAAAGTCCATTTTAGCAGTTGCATCTGTTAAGCCCTGGAAACAATTTATTGAGGTTGGAACAAATTTATTGCTAGGGAATTACAACACATTCCTACCAGAGAATTTGAATTAAAATAAAAATCAAATCAGATCACTAAACCTTTTAATGAAATTGCAGTTTATTTTTTAGCAATTGCAAATATTCTAAACAAAGGCAATCCAAGTGTAGAAGCCACAAGGATTGGAATCTTCCTTTGGGACCTCTGCATGGACCATGCAATGTCACCCTCAGACTACTCCCAGTTTCCTCCTTCATTGATTCTTGACCTGTCACAACCACCTGGCATCCCAGGAAAAGGATCTCTTGAGTCAGACCCAGGCAAAAGACAGTCAAAACACACTATTTAGACACTACCTTGTGTCTAAATAGCACTCTAAAACACTTAACTGTGCTAAACATTTTTACTGAACAACTTTTTTTTTTTTAATGGAAAGAGTCAGAAAATGTCATGATGAGTATTTTCAGTTTGATATACAGAGAAAATTGATTAGCATCAATCTAAGCGAAGAGATTTAAGCTCATGATATGCAACTTCTGTTCTAATTTTAGCACAAGTTTTTCTTGAGCTATTCTATATTTAGCTTAATTTTTAAATAATTTCTTGACAAGCAATACTCTTAAAATATGAGTGACAAATATGGGTAGATCATCTGCGATACCACTTATGCAAAGTCCAGTGTATACTTGGGCTACTGTGAGGATACATGGACTGAGAATATAAAATAGCTGCACAGGGAAAGAAACATGCACTTTCCAGTCCCTTGCTGTCACTGTGTTATTGCATACAGTGAAGCTGCATAAAAGATATAGCTATAAGATCAAATTCTTTAATGATTTCTTTCTTAATGAAATAGCTCTCAAATTTTGTTTGAGGAGAAAGACAGCCGCCTTTACAGCTGGGTAATTCCCCTTCACCCTAGCCCCCATTTAACTAATTAAGTGTTCTTTAGAATTTGAAATCACTGAGTATAACAAAGCTCCTGAGAATCATAAGCAAAGTCAGGAGGACATCTCAAACACAGGAATGGCTAGTGTAGGACAGTCTAGGGAGTACACGATGCTTTCAGTATCATTTTGTACTGTACTTTAGGGCTTTAATAGCCCTTCCAGCAATGTTGCACCAACTGCTAATCGATACCAATTATTTTTCTCACCATAGAAACGAGGTTTAGTTAACCCCTTGAGTGCCTTATCCTGAAATAAATAGCGGATGTGGTTTTTATATGGATGCAGAAAACATCCACTACAATGAAATTATTCCTGCAATAAAAGTGCTGCTACATCCAAATGCTGGATGAACATGTAGTCATTCAAAAACTTACTCTGTCCCATCCGTTTAAGGCCACATTCCCAAAGCATTAACTTAAATAAACAAAGCACACATTTTATTGTGCTATCATACTAATCCTTTCAAGGAGCAAAGTGGGAAAGGCTGCTACCCTTGAGTGTCTAGCACTGTTTCAGTCATAAGGGTCTTTGCAATGAAATTTCTGTTAAACAAGCAAGAAACTCAAATGAAACTAATTTTAAAAAATCTGGTGTTTTAATTTTCTTTCTTTTTACTAATCACTTTCTGTAATTTCATTCAGCTAAAACATAAGTCAAAACAGTATGGGAACAGCTATTTTACTGCCAATTTATGTTATCAAAAACATTCTAATTTTGCATGCAGGTCAGGAGAAATTTACATTGTAAAAATGTTTCGTCACCAAAACTGGGGGGAAAAAAACAAACAAAACAAAACTCCACACCCCAAAACAACCTGTTGTGCAACACTCCCTTATGCATCTACATATTTTATGACAAATAACTATCAAGGTAAATAAATACCTCTTTTAGGTTTTTTGTTCAGCTTAATACAAGTTTATAAACCAAACATCCAAGTAGATAAGTTAAGATTTTTTTCTTTTCTGTAACTAGGCCAGCAGACAGTAGAATTAGTGAACTATCTAAATGTATTAAAGCTCTTAAATATTAATGTTAAAGTTATTTCCAAGTAGCTAATATAAAGGCAACAAAAAAATAAGAGTATTGGAAATAAAAAGTACTAGGGAACCTTACTGGCAGCCCTATTGTGCTACACATTCTCAGCATCCAGGTGGTAATGGAAATGTAGATTCTCCTGAAGTAAATGCAAATTTCTGCTAAGATTCCAATAATTTTATATGTTGTCTATCTATCTATCTGTAAATGTGCATGAAATGTTTAATTCTTAAACACCTGGAAAGTTCTGCATACATTTATTCAACAGAATACAGCATCAAATGGGAAAAAATAGAACACAAAGTAGTTTAATTTGATTGAAGAAAAAAGTAGTGAGTCTTCAAGACAAAGAAGTTGCTCCCACAGCAGTTCACAAAGAGGATAATTCTAATAGATCTGAGAGACGGAGAAAAAATAGCCAATATTGTTGAATACACCTGCAACAGATCTATCAATAGTGTAAGTAACTGGCTTTACGTTGCTTTGTTTAAGCTACCCAAGCTAATACATCATTTAAGTAGTCATTTTAATAAGTGAAGCTGTCTATAATCATGCAGAATTATGCAATTGTTCAGAATATGGTGCAATATTCAGTCACTCTCAGCCACCATATGGACATATCTGAAACATTTTGTTCAAATCAATCTAACCAAAAGCAGAGGAACAGAGGTTCTAATAAGCCATTGCCCTCTGGAGCTGCCATTGTTCTCTGCATAAGCTAGAAACACTGCTTCCTTCATTAATCTTTGTTGGCTTTCACAACAACCGGGCACACATTATTACCACTGTTTGTCATATCCTCTCACTCATTGAAGGTTATAAGCTGCTGCAATGAGGTGTATTTCAAAACCATGTGAAACTTTGTTCCAGGCATTCTAGAAAAGTTTTCCTAAGGAGCACTAATTTTTTCATATGGTAGAAGGAACATAATCTGAACCTGCTTGACAGGAATGCTTTTCCAGAAAAGAAAATTAAGGACTGACGACAAGAAGAGGTGAATCTTGCTGGATGTTTTAAGTAAAACTTCCTAAGGACTTTTTCTTTCTTAATGTTTTAATTTCTCCACTATGTTTTTGAGGTTGTACTAGAAGGAGGACAGAACAAAGGATTTGGAATATTAGTGGATTTTTGAAATACAGAAAAAAATAATGCTGAGAGAGGATGGAATTTCCTTTCATTAGTTGTTCAGTCCACTGCAACCAGACCCAGTAACATAAAACATAATTCCTTAAAAGGAAAAAGCAGAAAGGGGCTAACCGAACTGCACAACACCATTTGTCTTTGGTTTCGTCAATATAATTGTCCATCGCTTCACTAAAGCACAGTCTTAATTTTGACACCATAAAAGAAAAAAAAAAAAAAAAGAAAAAGCTATATATTTAAAAAAGTGATATCTTCCTATATTTGAGAATACAAAAGTACTTGCAACTATCAACAAATATGGCCAGTTTCTCTTTAAATCTTTACTTGTTTCTAATGGTAAGACAGCCAGCATCTGAGGTTTCCTTTTTGTACACTTTTCCTATGTTCGAGCTGATGTGATGACTAATCCTTGTAACTATTTCCACTATGGCATGCACTTTAATATTAGGCTGGCACTACCATCCCCTAACGAAAGTATCAATACTTCCCTTTTTCAGCACTAATATAAAAATCCTGGTGGATATTTACAATAGGAATTTTCTGATTACCTAGGATTATTTCTTTTATTTAAAAAGGTACTGAACTGGGGGGGAGGGGGGGGAAGGAAACAAAGGATTACTTTTCCAAGGAAAAGTTCTTAATCCAAAATTTGAGGCTGAGCGACAAATGGATATAAATTACAGGCAACTCAGTGAAAGCCCTTGTTTTTCAGCATATCATTACACATCTATCTGTATAAGAAACCCAGAGGCTAAGAGGAAATAAAAACCACATCAAAACATAAAAATCTGGTAGGGTTTTATATTAGGAAACTGAGTATTGGACTCTGTAGATAACTTTTAAAAATATTTTATGTGAGATTTAAAGGCTCAACTTTTTTTCCGAAGACAAAACATAAAATATTGAAAGATCTTTTTCTCTGGAAAAAAAATTGGTATTTTTAGGTGGTTTACTGAGTTAAACTCCCTGTAGTATTCTCAACATCTTTTGTAAATTGAAATTGTTAGAAAGATTTGGTAACACAGCAGAGGGAATGGGAGAAAATTCCAATGAGGCAAAAAGCTTCCATCTGGATTTCATTAAACAGTCATTTTCTCATAATTTACTCTATCATTTTAAGGCATGAAAGCCACTAGATGTATTATTGCATAATGATAAATCTCAGGGATTACATAAAAAATCTGGTTTTACTCAAGAACTTATTCTCTGGTTGCATGTGCTAATATTTCCTAAGTTAATTATCTGATTAAAAAAAAAAAAAAAAAAAAAGTATTCTCTAATGGTGTTCTGCCTTGGATCTGTCAGAAATTTCACCATGGTTTGAATCAACTATTGACTTAAAAGGTAATCTTCTCTAAAATGTAAGTGACCACAATTTTATATACTTTTCTATATAAAAATGGAATATGTTATCCACCCACCAAAAAATATGTGGTATGTGTTGAAAGACAATCTTTTTCCTTTTAAGGAGTTATGAAAAATAAATTTAAATAAGTATCTAAAGTTATAGTTATTGCTCAATTTTGCAAATATTTATTAGAACTTTAAAATCACAGTTCTAATCTGATAAAAGAATGCGACAGTCAGGAAGCTTTTTTTACTTGTTTTTCATTTTAATTGAGACTAAAAGAAAAATTAAGGAACTGCATCTTGTACTGTTAGCCAAAATATTATCTTATTGCATCAAATTTCTTAGAGAAAAAAAGAATTTAAAAGAATATGTACTTCTATATCTGATCCCTGTGCTAGATCACCATCTCCACATGCCAAGCTAGTCATGACTGAATTGCTCAACCACCTTCCAATTCCTGAAAGTTGGATACCACAAACTTATGTTCTCTTGAGAGAGCATTCTTTGCAAAGCAGTAATGACTGACACCATTTTATATTTGTGAGCCTCTCTGCACCCTAGGTTTGTCTCATTTCTCAGTGTTTGCACAGCAGCATCCAGTATTGAATTACTCTTTTTTTTTTTTTTTTTTTTTTTAATTCCTTGCATGGCTCTCTCATTCTTTCTTTTGTTTTTACAGAGTACCGATATGGATATAGAGAGGTTAATCAGGGAGCAGAAAGGATCTAGAACTTAAACAGGGACATCCGAGGTACAAGCAGTGAATGTGGTACTGGAAAGGTGCATCTAGCTCTGGAATTCTTGCTTCTACTACGGTGGTGACAAAATGAAAAGAAGGAAGGAAGGAAGGAAGGAAGGAAGGAAGGAAGGAAGGAAGGAAGGAAGGAAGGAAGGAAGGAAGGAAGGAAGGAAGGAAGGAAGGAAGGCTCAGTTTAAAGCTGCTTATAAAATGAGAGATATAAGAAAAGTTCTCTGTGAGAAAATTACATGGCACTTTGATCATGGGCTACAGTATTCACGTGGGGAGAAGATTTCCCAAAGAATTCAGGCTGTACTTAAGTTGTGGTCCGGCAGCAGAGATGATACTGTTGCAATTTATGAATGTTATATATTGCAGCTATTATAGAAGCAGAAGCTTATTGCTGTGCTGCAAACCAACAGGTCTCTCCCTCTCTAGTGCAGAGTTAAATATTAGCGTAGGGGTTACCTATGGAGATACCCAGTTATAAAATAACCTATCCTTGCAGTCTAACATTGAATAATTTTATAATTTCCCTGAAGTATTCACAAAGGAATATTTGTCTTCTAATAAAGGACAGGGAGAAAGAAAATGCTGTTATTAAGGGGTGAATTGAGCACTTAACACTTGTTTCAGTTTACAGGTCGATTTTAATTTTGTGTTAGGGATTAGAGAGAAATCTGTCAATAAGACAGTGGTACAGAAAACACTAGAAGGCAGTAGTAAAGCAACTCTTAGTATCTAATGGAAAAGTTCCCATGTAAATTATAAAATTGAAAGCAAAATAAACTTATATTTTGTTCAAACAGACTATCTAGATTTTAATACTCAGAGGCATCAAATCTTTGGCTACTTCAAACTTCCAGCTATTTTACAGAAAAGATAATTCCAGGTGAACAGAACAGCTATATAAGATCAGACATTTAATTGCAAAAGTACAAGGCTTTTCTTAAAAAAAAAAAAAAAAAAATCCCAAATATCAGTGTCAACAGAAGGACTTGGAATTAATATCACTTTATAATACTTTTTGTGTTACTATAAAATCACCTTCACCAAAGCAGCTCTCATAAGACATTTCCAATATATAAACACTCACAGGAATGGTTGCTTAGTAGCTGTATCTCTGTGCCTGTTTTGCACCCTCTGAGTTTTGAGGAGGACCACTTCTGAGCAGACTGAAACCTCTCACCCCCACTAAGCATCCTGTCACTCACATTCCCTTTGTGTGCCCCCAGCAAGAGGACAGGAGTAGTAATGGTCTCTTCTAAGTCCCTGTGAGTAATTGTTCTCAAAGAAATTAACTGCAGTGCACATTACTAGATTTCTTAAACAAAGTAGGCATTTAGTATCTACTGGTGCCCCAAGACAGGAACTGTAGAGAAAGTAAAAGATGGGATCAAATCAGAGGTCATTAGGATTTATTTTACCAACTATGCATACATCTTTTGCATTTTTTCCATACCTCAAGAACATAAAGATCTAAACTACTATTCAAGTACTCTGACAGTTATGGAACATTTACAATCTAGTGACTTAATCAAAACACATTTGTGTTGTAATTTAGAGAGAAGACAGCAGGAGGAATGATATGAAAACACAAAGTATGATACAAACTCCAGAAAGGGATCCTTTCGGAAGGGGTGATACTGGTGCAGATGCCTAGCAAGCCAATATTAAAATCCCAAGAAGAAAAGCACTCAGAGGATGATGGAAGCACAAGTAGTAAATGGTTTATAGAGCAGTGGTCATACAAGAAAAGTCTGATAGCCTTCTGGTCAAAAATTAAGAATTTTAAAGGAACCTAATCCAATGAAATAGAACAAAAGTTTTCAAGTGTATTTCCTGAAAACATATTTACATCCAGAATTCAATTGAAATATAAATGTCTTATGAGTTTATTTCATTAAAAAATGTCCTAAAACTTTTAAAGTAAATATCCATATTGTGATCAAATAGTTATTTGAATAGCGATACTTATTCTCTCTTTGAAAAGATTAACAATTGCAGATGAAAACTCTGTTTAGGTAACATTTTCTTCACAGACTCTAAAAATTTCCTTTGTATCATCTCCCAAAAATAATATGAATTCCCATGTAGTATGGTTCTATTCAATGTAATATCAGATTTCAAAATTTATTAGTATTACCATCGTATTTGAAGTCATTGTTAAGACATAGTCAGTTTGCTTGAAGACCATAATAACAAGCAAACAATAAAGCTGATGACAGTTGTGGGAGCAAATCTTAATTCTAAATGTCTATTTTTCTCCAAATACCCCTAATGTAGCTTTTTCTTCCTAATAAAAGAAAGAAAAATATTAGTATATGTCATCTCTTTCTAAAACACAGGAAAGTGGGGGTAGCAAACTTGGAGAAAATGTACAACATGTAAACAGAAATGCAATATTTTTAAAGAATTTGAGAAAGAAGTACAGTAGATTTTATTAAAGTGAATTTATAATTTATATCTGGAGATTTATTGTCATGCATTTCCTAGCAAGTTTCATAGCTTCCAAGTAACCAAACTACATGTTTTGATATGCTGCAGGAATAAACCTATTACCAAGGCAACAAAACACAACGCAGTGTTTGCTATACTTTGTCTATTAAACTTAAGCATTTGCTTAAAAAAAATCACATTTACCAACCTATTATGAGACTTGTATTTTAAAAAGGATATTCCTGTTTCCTTGACTCTTGAAATTATTCCTTCAGTGCACGTATAATTATGTTTGTATAAATGAAAACTATTGAGCTTTATGCTCAGGGAAAAATGCAACAACTTAAACACAGTATGAGATTTTTAAAAAGTAAGTGCTTACAGAATATCGATAAATAGAAAGCTTTTCCATTCAAGCAAAGAACACAGCAATATCTGGTTAAACTGAATTGCTTGCATAATTCTCTTAATTAGTAGAAAGCCACTAAAAAAACCCTTTGGTCCTGGTTCTAATGTTTTTACTTACATAAAACCAATCTAGTTCGTAAATAAAAGTAATTATTTAATAGACAGTATTTACCATATAATTTTTTTGGCCTTCATGCCAATTAATTCCATTAAAAAGTAGTGGAGATGCTCGCCATCTCTGTTATTTAATGAATGCTTTAGTTGATTATACATTATTACTGGTTAATATAAGTGGCAGCAGGTCTGAAACTGTCCTCTACCAATTTCAGTATCACAGGACTTTGCAGGCTAGGTAAAAAACATGAAACTTTCAGGTAAAACAGGACACGGAAATGAAAACCAGAAACACTGGAGCAGTTATTAATGTGAATTAATGGACCTAGATGATGATGGTTCGCTTGGTTTTAATGAAAGTTGGTCACAATTGGGTTGGATACGCGTGGTAGAATCCCCTTTACAGTCTTCCTGCTCTGACAGATGATCCTTGAGCTTATTCTGCTAACCAGCCATTTGCAAGCTGAAGCTGTTCCTTGTCAAGACGCCTGAAGACAACCTCTCATGAGTCAATCTCAGCAATGGCAATGACACAATTTTACTTACAATGACATACATTCTTGATTTCTGAAGTGTATGACTGATGCTTGTCATTGGTATGCAAGTTAATGGATAATAGCAGGAATTTTCTTTCTATCAGAAGCTCCTGAATTCCTCAGGATTTAAAGCTGTGGTTTAGTTGGCAGAGAGTGGAGGAGAGAATACAGTCACATGGAGCCACCAGTGATCCCAGCTGAATAAAAATGAAGCTATAGTAATTGCATTGATAGATAATGCATAGGAAAAAAGTGCATATGTAATTGCTTTTCACTGTTGTGGTTCTCCTTTTTTACAATAGACTGGTTTAAGAGAAAGCCCACAGACTAGTGTAATCTATCAAAGTACAGCAAACAGAAGCTCTTAACAACTTCACTATTTTAATAACACATTTCAACAATCTCCCTTTGCTGGGATTAAAGAGCTCCACTTGCCAAACTAGAGGTGAGGATGAACAGCTGACACAGAAATAGGAACTGAGAAAGCAAGAACATTTTCCACATTGTTTGCTGAGTTGCTAAAAATATACTAATAGAAGAGGTGTTACCTTAACTGATCCCCTTTTCTTTTTAGAGGGAAATTGCACTGCTACTGATAATCCATACTAATGTTAAGCCATCATAAAACTATTTTTAAAAAAAATCAATTACAATCTGTAACAGAAAATGCATTGGTTTGACAAAAAATGTCATCTGTAGAGAGTTATTTACCCAGTCTGCCTGGGAAGATACTTCCAACAATTGTTAAAGAACAATAAACAGTAACTATGTAAAAAATGTGCCATTGCTTTTTAAAAACTATTAGTAGTAATCAAAATTAAAGTTTCAGCCCTTTTAGATTAACTAGGGGATTAGAAAAGGATTTTTCTTTCAGATAGCTGAACTGATATACAGAAGTACAGTCCCAGTCCCCTGAGGTCATTATACAAAAAAACTACTAATGGGACAATGTTTTTTACCAGCCTTGGGTGTTTCCACTCCATTCTGCAAGGTTGAAACCATGCTAAAACTGAGAAATAATCTGTGTTGTTTTGGAACCATAATTACATATTGACAGGTTAAACCGTAAGACCTAAATCAAGGGGATTTGGGTTATTATGTGAGCATCCTCATGGGGCAAACCTAAAGGGACATCAATTATTTTGCTGCAGCCTAACTCCTTTTCAATTTTACTATCCTGAGTGGCATTAAATACTTGGTGAAAAGGAACTACAGAAATAAAAAATGCAAGGCAAATGTAGCATGGTTGTCAGAAAGAGTTGCCACATAAAATTAAAATAAAAATCGTTATGCTTTACAAGGAAAATATTCAAGGAAAATCATTTTATTATTAGAAAACATCTCCTTTTGCTTCTTAATTATTTTTCTTTGTTTAGGTTTTTTTCTCCATCTTAAATAGCTTTGATTTTGTTTCTAAATCCTTACAAAAAAGGTTTGAGAAAGATCTAGTTTACTGAACAATTGCTATTGTAAAATTATTAGTCAGAACATTTTCCAATCATGCACTAGTTGATAAAATCAAGTTTATGAATAACATAGAGTGAAATTTTTTTTTTTTTTTTTTCCCAAAAAGCTCATAAAATGGCAAAATTAAAATGTGTTTTACAGGTAAAAATACAGTGTACATGTTCAGGAATAACTAAATTATTTCATCCTGAGACATTGTGAGCCCACTCTTTATGAGCTAATTTTTAGATTTCAAATTATGCATATCCTCCCTATGTTCATATTGCATTTCATCTTTACCCATACCTATGTTTAATTTCAAGAACATATCTATAAAGAACAAATAAATGCCATCTATATTATACGTATTATCTACATGATTAAAAAAAACCTGCTACCAATATTTTGACTTAAATTTCTAAGCAAAAAGACAAAGAAAATTATCAAATATAACAGATTCATCAAAAGAAAATAAAATAGAAAAATATGTAGCTAGCTAAGTACTCACAAAGTGCAACAATAATCTTTAATTTTCTGAGAGAAAGAGAAAACTTCAGTGGAAACCTGCTATTACATAAACATGCTGAAGTACAGAAATAACTTGGTAAATTTGCATCTAATTATATGAATATCATAAAAGTGTATTATCACGTATGTTTGCATAATTTGTTCTTCTGCAACATTTGATCTTCTGCAACTAAATCTCACTAAAGAGAAAACACTGCAAGCACTGTTGGGATTGGTTTTACTGAACTCCTATTAAATTTACTTTACAAGCATAAAAGTATACAGCCTGTAGTATGAAAATTCAATGCAACTACTTTTTTAAGGTTAACTTTAATTCTTGCTTGAAGGTTAGGTTTTGGCTGTGTGGGAATATAACATTACTGCACAGATGTTTCACTGGCTTGGGTCCCCCAGCACCCATCAATGGAGCACGTCAGGTGCGGTGTGTCATAGCTCATGTCTGCACTTTGATTGCTTGTAGAGCTCCATAGCAACTGAAATAGAAGCAACCTGTTCTAGCAACAGGAGATTGCTTTCATATTTTACTAAGATTGGGTGTTCCGCTTGAGTTGTATAGTAGTGGATGACTTAGTGGTTTGAAAAAATAGAAATGTTTACAGAACAAAAGTTTTGCCTCTTTATAAACTTGGATTTATGAAGTTAAAGTTCAAACTTTGCTGATTTCCACTAAGGTATCTGATTCACAGTCAATAATCAAAAGATTATATGACTGCATATTAAATTAACAAGCTTTAGGGATTAAATTTAAGTGAAACAGGAAGAGTGAGCATGAATCTCAACCAGAGAGGGGGAACAAAAAAACAAGCAAACAAACCAAACCAAACAAAACCCCCAAACAAACTCCCCCAAAACAAAACAGAAAAACAAACCAAAGAGAAACAAAATTACACAACTATAATGTGATACCATAATAATCCTGACCTTTCCCAAGGGAAACTATGTAAAATCAAGAGGAACAATGAAAACATTAAGAATTTCCACATGGCATTTTTATATAATTCCTTAATTAGACTGCAGTTTGATGACTAAACCTACTTCTCCCCCCAGCTGTAAATAGCAAAACCAGGGTGTTGGATGATTTTGAGTTCTATTTCTGACTTTCTTGGCAGGTTTCTACACTGCAAAGCCTTCTTTTTGACTAGAAGAGATATTTACAAAGGGACTAGTGAACATCCACTGTTCCTTTCATCCTCACTGCTCCTCTTCACTGTAGTGAAGCCCACACAGGAGTTTGGTGTGTTTAGAAGTGATATAGTTGAAACAGTAAAAAAAAAAAGTTTCAATCTGTTTACCCCAAATTACTTGATGTGTGACTACCTAAAAAATCATTCCCTCCCTGCAGATGGAAGGCTAGAGGGGACAGTCATTACCCAGGCAGTACCTGGATGCTATAAACATAGGACACTAATTCCGGTCCACTCATAACCAGCTGGGTGTCTCCAAGTAAGAGCTACATGACTGTATCTTGAAAGCTGAAGAGTGCTTTGCAATTTTCTGCCTATTGTGTTCTTGGTTCTCATTCTTGATTCGGAATCATTCCTCTTCAGTCTGCATCCTGGAAACCTTGATTCCTTTATCACTCTCTCCGGTGCACAAAATCTGCCCACGGCTTGTTTTTAGACCAAGACTAATAACTAGGCTTTACCATATATCTGTCATGAAACTACGGAACTGCTGTCAGTGGGCTGTCCCATCTACGTTCTATGAAGGTGCACTATAAAGAAATCTTTTTTCACAATTGGTGCATCTTTTCTGTACTCGGGGAAGATTGCACTGGTAGTCCCCATTTATTACCTTGTTGAAAGCATTTGTTCTCTACTATACATGGCCAGTTCCTTCCATTCTTCTTCTGTACTTTGTTTTCCAGATTTCCACACATAGTGATAAATGGTAACCCAGGAAAATACCCCAGAAGCAGGAATAGGATAGGCTGGTACTTCTTTTCTAAAGCTTTTCTTTATACACTATATCATTATGGTTATAATGTGTCCAGTGGTCAGAACACAGAAGGCACAGACAGTTTCTTCTGGTAGGGCAAGACTCCAGCATCCCACAAATTTCAAGGGTATCTTTCACTATTCATCTGCAATGAATTTTGCATTCCTTCTTCAAAGCAATCCTGTGTGCAATCTCCTACACTCTTGGGTGATGCTCTATTTAATAGGTTATTATGTAAACCCAAGCATATCTTATTTTCTTTTTCCAGGATTATCAATGCCTCAGCTACAAATTCAGGTCCACAGAAGCTATTTACATCAAATCCTAGAACTGGATTTTTAATTGTGAATTGCAGCCTCCATGAGGAAATGTAATCTGAATCACAATTGGACAATTAAGGTAACTGACACACAGAATCTTTGTTCTGACCATTTCTAACTCCTGATCTTAGACCACTTTTCCTCAGTATTCCTTCTTGAATACTGTTCTTTTGTAGTGAGAGCTACATAAAGAGTACAGAAACTAATCTTCTAAATTTTCAGCTTCCTGGGATCAGGTACATGCCTCACCTGTCTCTTAATTCCTCAGCAGGGTATCAGATATGTTAACTAGTGGTTAGGCACATAAAGGAAATTATGATATACAAGATAAGACAGAGTAACGGAGATGGGGAACATTAATGGGCGTCTACATCAAAACCTGGGAAAACTGGACTCTAAATGGCATAATCATGTACTCTCACATCAAATATAAGAGCCCAAATTCTCTTTCTTTCTTCATAAATCAAGTAACTAAAAAGTGATCTCCGTGTAACTGTTCAAAAAGATGTAGTGTCTGATTTCAGTACAGACGCTATATGCTTTAAACTCTACTCATAAGAATAACATCTTTATTCAAAACATGAATCGTGAAACTTTTAAATTGAGGTTTCTTTTTGCTGTTAATGAGCATGTCCAAATCCAGAGAACTTCAATACTGTAAAGGAGGACAAAATATATCCCTTAAATATTTAATTTCAAGTCACATTCATAATAAATACTGTAATTTAAAGTTTGCTCTACAGCTATTCCTTGTCAATCAATATCACACTTGCTCGGAAGAAACAGATATTATGTTATTATTAATAAAAAGGACTTGATACTGCTATTCTTTGCATTGAATCATCACAGTTTAACATAATCCCATAACAGGCAATAGCTTCAATTGGTTTCAGCAGGCCTTTTTATTCAAAATCTGAAAAGACAAGGCAAAAATCTCTTATGCTGATACATAGATACTGCAATCGGGACAATTTATTCTGGGTTCAATGTAAACTTTTAACTGAAGCACAAATCTTCCATAGGATTTCAGCGTGCAAATCTACGGTTTTAAATTAGGCAGAAATGATTTTGAGTAATGGCTCCTCTTAACATCAGGGGAGTGCTTACCTCTCTCACTTTACTTTGTACATGGCAAGCCTCCAAAACTCCTACTGTTAAATCTGAATTAAGTAGCCTTAATATGTATGATATTTAACATATTCAGAAGCTATGTATTAAATCTGTAGCCTAAAACTTCTAGTTAAGGAATGAACCCAACACTTCAGGGCTTTACATGAATTTCTTTAATTCCTCTTTCCAAGTGTATGTTTCAGTGCAAACTATATAAAAGTTCACATCATCTGAATCTGTTTCTGCAAGATTAGTGGAGTAACATCTTAGTCTGAAACTGATCTTTTTTTTTCACAGTGTTTTAGTCCGTGAACTCTTAGGCTTGTATTAAATATGAAATAGGTATAATGAGTTTTAATTTTTAAAGGCATTAAATATCCTGAACAAGATGGTTAAGAATTGTAGAGTGACTTTGTCACTAAAAAGAGCTTAGAAAATCCAGTAAAGTACATTAGTTTTCTATATGCATGATTATATATATTTCGTGTTATCAGTTTCTGATGTTTTCATTCCTTGAAGCTGAATTTCTTCTGAACAATGCTAGATGAAATCTGAATGAAGTACGTAATTTTTTAAAAATCCAATTATTCACATTTCTCAACATGAATTTACATTCATTTCTATAGCATTAGTTGGCAAGCAAAATTATATTAACTTCTCAATAACAACTATCAATCATAAGGTGTTTATTTAAGCAGAGAAGGTATCAAGACGTGTAGTTGCACCTCATCTGCGAAGACTGACAATTCGTGATAATCTGGGTCACAGTCCAGCACTTTACTTCCTTTACCCATAATCTCCTTTAGGCCTGATGTCTTCCGTGTTGATATTAGTAAGTGTCTGACAGACCTGAAACTACTACATCAGTGCTTTATGATAGCTCATGCTTCAGCTGGCATATCAGTGTCATATTGTTTCTATTAATATCTCTCTTTTTGTTAAATGGTGTTACCATTGGAGAAAAAAATAATGAGACACAATACTTGGTGTATAGATATACACCTATGAAAGCTTCACAAAGCAAATGGTAATCTCTGAAACTGCACCTAAAATTGTGTCTATAGTCTGGTCTAAAATAACCGTCATTTGTACAAGTGGAACAAAGACAAAAGAAACAGATTGGAAGAATTTTCTATTCTGCTTTAGATTAAAAATGATGGAGAAGGGGAGACAAAAGCTAAGCGGACTGAGGAAATCTTCTGTCCCGTGGATCATTTTAAAGGGATCAAACATACCCCAGAACACCATAAAGGCGACTGAAACTACATTTTTAGTAGGGTCCAAAGTAAGGATGCTGAATATTTAAAAAAAAAAAAACCAACAACAAAAAAAAACCAACCAACCAACCAACCAACCAAACAAACAAAAAAAACAAACAAAAAAAATCCCAGTGTACAGAAACAGCAGGATAAATAAGACCTTGTAATCTGTGGGCTGTATAGCTGTTAGTGTCAGTTCAAAGGAAACTGAAAGACCACATTGTTGTCAACTCTCCTATAAATAATCAACCTTTGATTTTAGTAGTGTGGTGGGTTGACCTTGGCTGGTCACCAGGTGCCCACCAAGCCACTCTATCACTCCCCCTCCTCAACAGAACAGAGAGAAAATGTACAATGGAAAGCTCATGGGTCAAGACAAGGACAGGAAGATTACTTACCAATTACCATCACAGGCAAAGTAGACTCAACTTATGGAAATTAATTTAATTTACTGCCATTTAAACATAGTAGGGTAATTGCAAGTAAGAACAAATCTAAGACTAGCTTCCCTCCTCCTCCCTCTTCTTCTCAGGCTCAGCTTCACTCCCTATTTTCTCTACCTCCTTCCCTCCAGTAGCACAGGAGGATGGGGAATGGGGGCTGCGGTCAGTTCATCGCACGTTGTCTCTGCCACTCCTTCTTGCTCAGGAGAACGACTCTACACTGTTTTTTGTGCCAGTGTGGGATCCCTCCCATGGAATACAGTCCTTATGAACTTCTCTAGCATGGATCCTTCCCTCAGGTTGCAGTTCTTCAAAAAATGCTCCATCATCAGTCCTTACCATGGGGTGCAATCCTTCAGGAATTAACTGAAGGGTCCCACACGGGATCACAGGTCCTGCCTGGAACTTGCACCAGCAAGGGCTCTTCACAGGCTGCAGCTTCCTACAGAGCACATCCACTTGCTCTGGCACAGGGTGGACTGCAGTGTGGATACCTGCTCCACCATGGACCTCCACAGGCTGCAGGGGAATTCCTGGTCTTGTGCCTGAGGTCCCTCCTCTCCCTCCTCATTCACTGATCTGTGGTTCTCTCACATATTATCACTTCTCTCTCCAGGTGCTGCTGCACAGCACTTTTTAGCCTTTCTTAAAGATTTTCATAGAAGTGCTCCTATGACTGGCTCAGATTTAGCCAGCAGCAGATCTCCCTTGGAGCCAGGTGAAGCTGGCTTTGCCTGACATGGGGGCAGCCTCTGGCATCTTCTCACAGAAGTCATTCTTGCAGTCCCTCCACTAGCAAACCTCATAAACCCAATGCAAGTAGCTGCAAAGGTATCACGTGATAACAAATAATATAGGAAGTGGTGAAGACATGGAAGCATATGTCTGTATTAAACTAAAGATCACTCTGTGAGTAAAATATTAGGGTCCTCCCACAGTACAATTTCTTGTCCCGCAGTACAATTCATTGTTCTGAAGTACAATTTATTGTACATTATAAATTAGAAGATGAACTTATGCTATTTCTCACTATTTACTCTCAAATAGGATTACAGCATAGACCACACTACCTGCTAATCTCTCTAAGCAATACCTTAAGGCAAACGGGGAAAGCAAAATATTCTTGATGATGAAGACTACCTTAATACACATTTTCCATGTAGCTGCTGTCATCCCAACAGTGAGAACACAGATAGCTTTCTGCAGATTTCTAATCTCAGGGTCATTTTGCAGACCAGCCAGGAGGATGTGCTAGCGTAGTAAGAAATCTGGTAACTACTGCCTAGCGATATAAACCCTTCATGTCTGCTCACTTTTCAAACTCTCTTGGCTTAAAACAGAGATCCTAGCTTGGCTCCTAAATCTTTCCTTCCCTCGATAGCAACACATTATTCTCACACCAGATAGCTTAACTTGCTGGCTGCCTACAGAACCCCTGAGAGCCCTTTTAATTATATACAAAACTAACACACAAGGTCCATATAACACTTTCAAGTCAGTCAAGACTGCTAACTACTTGGATTTGAAGTGAACATGCTTGTGTTTTGATTAAGTCGATACTTGTGTTTACACTGCAAGTGAAGACAAAATATGCCAAAGATCAGGTGGGACAGGTTGTACACTGGACTTCAAAGCTAGTGTCCCAGATTTGCTTCATTTAAAAGACAACATTGGGTTATTTTGGGCAAAAGATTCTAAAGTATGTAAGGAAAGGATGTTATTTCACTAGAATTTTTCCCACAATATATTTAAAAAAATCTTGGTTTTGCTTGACATAATTTCCCAGTGGCATTGTGCCACCTCCACACAGCCATCCATAACTCTTCTCCTGCTTGAAACAATCTTCAACATGCCACTCTTGTTAATGACTGAGATACCCCCTGATGGTGCTTAACATTTAATAGTGCTAGAGCTCCACGTTTGCCCAAACAACCTTTTCCATTTACCTTACCTCAAAGGCGTTCTAATTTTTCTTCAGAGACAGAAATCCTTTAAGCCCATTGTATCCTTAGGCTACAAATTTACTGAGATTTAGGTTTCCAATAAGAGCTCCAAGATGAATGCCACCTTCTCATTTATGAATCAATTTTTGCCCATCGGCTTTTCAGTGTTATTACTTTTTATTTTATTTTACACTCAAAGGAGAGAACCTCAGGAATACATACATACATACACGCACAATGTTGGGATGAGGGGGGGAGGAGGAAAAACTTAAATCAGAACCAAATAAAACATATGGCATTCTCCTCAACATATTATGAATACAGAAATCTCAAAAAATGTGTAGCCACAGACAGTAACTTTTTCATCTTCAGGACTCTTGTTTTGATCATCACCACTCACCACAAAGGCAAGAATGCTATTTCTTAGTGTCATGAGCTAAGTTTTTATGTAACAATTTTCAGCGGTTAAAGAAGCACTTTTCTTTTCATGCAGCACAATTCAACTGATGCTATCATCTGTCTTCAGTGGTTAGCATGTGTTTGGTCTCAATGAAGACAATACTGTATCTTGGAAAATGCTGTAAAGGAGTAGCACATGATAAAGCTTTACTTCCCTAAACTAACTAAAAATCCAGTGCCATTCATTTGGAGCTAAATTTCAAACAGGTGAAGCAATAAACTGAACAGTTTAAAAAACTTAGTTACAAGAATCATGATTTTCAAATCACCGACTTGTAAATTCTGATTTATTTTAATGGTGTTTTTCCTGAAATGAATGTTGAACTTCATGCAAAGCTCAACACTCTAAGCAATTCTAATTGGGGAACTATGTGTTTATGGTCATGTATCAAGTCTAGATAAACTATAATCCCATTTTAACTGCTTGCTGGGAGTCAGATACTATTTTTTCTCTATGGTTTAAAATTCAACCCATTTGAGGAATACGATGAAAATCAAAAGCTGGAATCAATCTTCTATCAGAAGTTAGCCTGCCATGGCAGAACTCCCCTAGGCTACAGAAACATTCCCTGCAAAATAAGAATTTCCATGCTAACCAGGAAACATGTTTACCAAATCCTGATGGTACTAGTTAATTAGAATTTTATCTGCATTTATGACAGCTGTAATATTACCTTTAGTTACATCATTATATCATAAACAATTATTTAAAAACAAGAACAGGTTCATTTGATGGGAAGGGAGGTATCTTCAGAGGTCAAAATTTATCTAGAAAGATAAAAAAACTGAGCAGAATCTTTCTGTAAGTGAGACATTTGGGAATCCACCTCTGAAGATTTTTTTGAAGAGACAGAAAGCATCTTCCAGTATAGCTAACCTGTGATAGTAATGAAAACAATTGGAGTTCAGTATTATCTACATGAATGCTTAAAGGACACTCCTGATCAATGTGTGACTTAGGCCCAAGAGACTCAGGCCGGCTGAGACACTGACCCATGGGATGTACTATAATGAGTCAAAGCTCTCTTTTAACAACACAGAACCTGGCACGCTGACCAGTTTGTTCCATTTATGTCTTACTACTAGGGTTTTTTTCACCACTGTACTTTATGTCTGGATTTTCCATTGCACAGACAGGTGGAAGTGATGTAAGCAATTGTGGGTTTACACTCCTAATTCTTCCTTGTAGTCAGATTAGGAAAAAAGGTGAAAAGTAATCTAAGAAAACCAAAATAAAGCAAAAAATAAAAACAACCTCAAGACTGTTGTTGCTTGCACTTGGAGAACAGGTCTTGCATACCAAACATCAGGAAAAGCCATTTACAAAGGTTATCTGAACTCATGTTAAATAGTTGACTACTCAGCCAAGTGAAAAATAGATCCAAAGGATGAAATAATAAAGCATCAGGGACAAAAGATCCACACACTATTTAGCAGAGAATGAGGCTTTCTATAATGGAAACATAAGCAGAGACTCTTACAGTACTTTGAAAAAATGATTGCAAGCAAAGCCTTGTGAAACATCAACATATTCTGTGACAGCTGTTTACAGGTTTTCCTTTTAAGCTGTTCACAGTTGTATGTCAGAGCAGTAATTTTAGGAAAAAAAAAAGAGATTTGAATGCTTTTCCAGATACAGGCATGCAGTAAAAATACACTCACCTGAAAATAAATGATAACGGTATTTTCAAGTTTAAAAAAAAGGTTTGTGCGCTGCAAATTGAAAGATTCTAACCCCTGAGTTTTCTAAAATGCATTTTTCAGGTTTAGTTATACATTATTTAATACTCAGAATTCATTTTCATAGTTTCTGGATAAGCCATTCAGAATGGCAATGTATTATAGTTGAGAAGGGGTGGAGGGAAATAGAACATAATACAAAGCACCTACAATGTTTCCTGCTCCACTTTCAAAAAAAAAAAAAAAATCTGTAAGTATGAAAATCCAACATTTTTTGTTATGATAAAGCAAGGAAATTAAATTCTTACAGTACTGTGTTTAAGACAAAGCTAGATTCCATTCAAAAAGTGGTACTGCTTCAGATAGCATTTGGCTTGTTGATATTGGCTTATGACAGTAATGAAGGACTTTTTTTTTTATTTATAGTTGCTGTTTTGTAAGAACCAAAAGGAAAAATATGCTTTAAAGAATTAATATATTTCAAAGCATTCTTATTATGCTATGTTACTGTGTAAAGCAGTCTTCAAAAACTCTGGGAAGCAGTGTAAATGAGGTGAGTGATAGCACAGCATGGGCCATTTGGCACCTGCAAGAGCTTCTGCTGCACAAAGTGGATTGGCAAATGTTGTGCTCTTTCTTCCAAGGCTCCTTTTTACTTGTATGGAAAGCAACACCTTATATTATGGAAGTGTTTTCTTGGATGGTATGTTTACAACCTTTGTAAGGAGCTGAAATAGCAGACTGACTTAGACTCTCTACAGCTCTTTCAAGGAAGAAAACAGGAAAACAATCCGGGTGTAATAGTGTCCAGTTTCTTGCTGCTACCTCTCCCCGCTGACCATCATATAGATGAGACACAGCTTATTATCTCTCGCTTTATGACTACAATAATATTTTCTTGCCACTAAGGAAGCTGGCCTTCCTGGGTGGGAAACACAGAACAGTATAGCTATTTTAGGAGAAAGCTTGCTGTTCCGTGCAGGAAGATTTTGTTCAGAAGCAAAGGCTAAAACAAAACTTCAGGGAGAAGCAGGGGAGAATAGTACTTGTTTCAGCATAAGCCTTGTTCTGAAGTCTTGCACTCATGAATGTTGCCTCAGTGACATGACAGAATCCTCTGAAATGCAAATATATATACATTCAAAACATCATTAGTTTCTCAAAACTTCATTAGGTATAATCAAGAAGAGTTATGACATCTTCTGCTAAAATTCTTCACATATGTATGGTAATGTCACAGAGACAGTACCTGACAAATTTCTCTTATAGGTAAGCATGGCCTATATATGTTAGAGAAGATAAGACTAGAGAAGATTCAGGAAGATAAAACAGAAGCTGAGACACTGGAAATCTAGACAGTAAAAAGGTATAGGACTGATTAAAACCTGGCCATAATGTTTTAACTCGGGTCTTCACTGGTAAAGATGAGTGTCTATTGAATAATATTTCCCTCTAAAGTCTGAGGCTATTTTCCTAGGCAACTGGTTTAAACTACCACTTTTTGTGTGTTGGCCTTTCCTGGCTACTAAGGGCCCAACCAGGCCCTCTCTTACTGCTTCTCCTCAGCAGGACAGGAGAGAAAGTTGATAAAAACACTTTTGAGTTGAAATTGAGATGACAAGACTGATTAACAATTACCACCATGGTCAAAATGGGCATGACTTTGGGAAAATTAAATTTGTTGTCAATTAAAATACAGCTGAGTGGTGAGAAACAAAGAAAAAAGAAACAAAAGCAACACCTTCCACTCACTCCCCCCTTTTTTGAGGCTCAGCTTCACTCTCTCATTCCTGAGTTGTGAATATACTTGCCCTGGTGACTCCTTCTTCAGAGCTGCAGAGGAATCTCTGCTTCGATTCCTGGAACATCTCATTTCCCTCCTTCACTGACCTGGGAGTTTGCAGCGATGTTTCTCCTATTTTTCCTCACTTCTTACTGCCAGGCAACATTTTTTACCCTTTCTTGAGCATATTTTCTGCAAGATGCCACCTCCTTGGTAGCGGGGCTCAGCTGTGCCCTGAGGTGGGTGGGCTGGAGACAGCTGGAAACGGCTGTGTCCAGCATGGGGCAGCCACAGCTGCTCCTTGCAGGGGCTGCCCTGCAGCCCCCTCTGCCAGTGCCAGGGCACCTGCACCCAATTCTTATCTATATAATCATGGAAACCCACATCCAATACATACATAAAAAGCAAAGAAAAAAAGGAGGTGAACAATAAAAAATATTAGGTGAATAAGGTTGAAAAGTATGAGTGTTTAGCAAAATAAAAGTGCGTAGTCTTGTTTCCTTGCATAGAGCCAGCCTGTGTAATGGGGCAGAGACTCCTTCTGCATTGTTGTAGAGAATTTTTCATATATCGTTCTAATTTACAGTCAAGATTAAATGTGAAAAATGAAATATTTATCTTTTTAAAATCAAGCTGAAACACTTGAGCCAGAAAGGTTAAAACAAGTTCATGGAACAATCACACAAACAATTTAAGGCCATGATTTATTTAGCAGGTTCACAGCGATAATGAGCAAAACCGCTAATCAGTGCCCACAGATATTAGATAATAAATTCGATAGGTTGAAATGGGTATTTGTAGAGCAGCAAATGTTAGTCTAATGATTGAATTAATCTTAATGCAGACAAACTCTTGCATGCCAAATTTGTTTACCACATAACATGTTAACGAAGATAAAACTGGTGGGTCTTCTTTACCCTTACAAATTAAGTGTTACTTGGGAAAAGTTGAAAGGGCATCAAATGGCAAAGTTTTGTAAGAGGCACATGAAAAGATTGAGCAAACAAGAGACAGCAAGAGATAAGGTACTTGTTTTGTATTACACTTTGAATGGCTGAATATAAATTACTGGATTAGTACAGTTTATCAAAGAACCTACTAGGTAAAACAGATCTAGAAATAACCATGGGCTTCATAATTAGCTGATCATGCTAGTGCTTCCTAAACCCACTTTTATTGGCTAAAGAGGAAAATCCGTGTATGCCTGTGCACACAGGCTGGAAGTTCAGATCTCTATGCTAATTATTTTTTTTTCTGGTCATCAAACAAATGTGCTTACAATGATAATTAAGCACAACTTTTGTCAAATGTCTTGCCTGAAAAGAACCTTGGATAAACAAACAGACAAAAAACAAACAAACAAAAACCTCTATCAGTGAAAATCATTGCTTTTTTTCTCCTTTAAAAATATTCAGTATCTATTATGGGGTACAGCCAACAGTTACAGTAGAAAGTGCTATTTTCAAATTGCTTGCAGTTTGGCATTTTGATACACAGATGAATGGCCCAGTTTGACAAACCTTTCACAAGGTAGATTATCACCAAAGCAGACCCTCAACTACGAAAAGAAGTTTATTTACAATTATTTATTGGGGGGGGAGGGGGTGGTTATATCTAGGTTTGTGGAGGCCTTTTTTGGTTTTACTTTTTTTTAACTGGTCGTCTCTCAGCTATTTTAAACTGAGACTTTACTGAAGTATCATCTAGAGACACACCTGGCTACACTGATCAACCCTTTCGACTGTGACGGGCTAATTCAAATGATCAAAGCTGTCAAATACACTCCATCAAAACAAAACCCGTGCTAATGAGGTAGGCACTGAACCCAAGTTTAAAGTCACTTATGTGTTCCAGTGAAAAATAGATTTGAATTTTTTCATCTAGTAAAATATTTTAAATAATTAAATTGAATTACATTATTATTGGTAAAAGAGGTAGAACATATGACCTGTGAGGAGTGGCTGAGGGAGCTGGGGCTGTTTAACTTGGAGAGGAGGAGGCTCAGGAGAGACCTTATTACTCTCTGCAACTGGAGGTTGTAGCCAGGTGGGTGTCGGTCTCTTCCTCCAGGCAACCAGCAACAGGACAATACAGCACAGTTTTAAGCTGCACCAGGTGAGGTTTAGGCTGGACATTAGGAAGAAGTTCTTCACAGAAAGAGTGATTGAGCACTGGAATGGACTGCCCAGGGAGGTGGTGGAATCTCCATCCCTGGAGGTGGTTAAGAAAAGACTGGACATAGCACTCAGTGCCATGGTTTATTTGATGAGGTGGTGTTCAGTCATAGGTTGGACTCGATAGCCTCAAAGGTCTTTTCCAACATGATTGACTTTGTGATTCTGTGACATGATCTAATTATTTAATCTGGCTAAGGTGCAAGATTTGCCAAATTTACTTGAAAAAACCACACAACAAAACAGCATTTTGTCATCTTTTTACTTGGACTAAATATACTATTCTATGCCTGACGTGTTAAGAAGATTCATTTGCATATCACATATTTTAATTTCAGATGCACTGAACAGAATATATAGGACTTATTCAAAGAAGTAATATTGTATATGATATAAAAAAATAAAGTAAAAAACCACCAAAACCCTGTTGCTAGCAGAAATACGCAATATGCAAATACATCCTCAATACCTTTCAGAGGTTAGTGTTAAGTGCTCTTAAGCGTTACATCTGTCACCACAACAGTTTAACACCATTGGCTAGTCTAGACATGCTAGTCCAATTTCATAGCCTCAACCTAATTATACAGATTTTAATGGGCAACCAGGATAGAAAAATAGAAGACTGCTGTCAGTGTACTGCCAGATTTGTGAGATGCCATATATCTTGTGGCAGAATACAACACTGAGTACGCTGTCATCTTGTAATAGGCAAACATTTGACAAGACCAAAAAGGAAGGAGGCTGAATTAAGCAATATGGCACTCATCTTTTCCCCTGGTTAAGCACTCTCTTTCTCAGTTTGAGTTGTTTTCCAGATTGTTCTGGAACTTCACAGACTTCTGAGGACAGGCGTTCTTTCCTTCAAATTTGTTCAGTTGACAGAATGATTCATATACATTTTTGAGCCATAAATATAAGAGCTTTCTAACTTTTGAGCAACACAGAGCTGTTCTAAAATGTTTCAATGCACATGGAAGCATTACCCATACAAATTTGAGTTCCACAGTAGTCAATTTTTTTCATTCACAATGCCTATGCTGTCGTGCATAATCTATCCAGCTGGCAGTTTACCTGACACCTTCCAAGCCATTCCACTCTCTGCTGCCCCAATAACGCTCGTCTAATTTCTCTCCTTTTCTCTCCCTATATGTGTGAAACAGAGTAGGCAATACCAACAGTTACTTCTGGACGTGACCCACTGATGCATTCTATCTCATCCACCAACCTAAACATTCTAAACAAAGGACATGAGATATGGAGAGACATCAACATATAATGCTACCAGGATTTACTCATTCAAAGTTAATAAATAAACAAATAAATATATACAGCAGTTGAACTGAATTAGACAGGATACTAGAAGATACTTTTTTCAAACAAGCAAGCAAGGGAGAAATACACACTCACAAAAGGTCATGGAAAATGTCCCTCCAAAAATGAAAGACTGTGGACCATAAGTCTCTTTTGTACTAAGATGTCTTCCAAAGGATTAAATTGCTAATTCTTGAATGATTCTTTAAATTTTATTGTGGTCTCATAAGGATTTTTTAAACATTTATTCATGCATGTTATTGTGGATCATCCTTCAGCCCAAAAGAGAATAAAGCATGTAAAGCAACTTGCTGTTTCGATTCCAGTACACATCACTATTTTTTGCTTAACCAGACTTCATTCGAAGTGTAATTTTTTCCATAATAATGTTGTCATTGTTTGCAAAACAACATAGAGAAACTCACAAGTGCCTCTAAAGTTGTCTTTTCTCAGCTCATTCCCCTCTTTTGGCATGACATCTGCCATTTACACAGAGTAGCTCAAAAATGCTGTCTAACTTTCACGACAGAAAGTATTAATTTTTTTTTTTTTTTAAACAGCAAAGTATTTTGTTTTATTGGAAGGCATAACTCATGGGCTAGGGACTAAAGTATGCATAGTGTATACCTAGGGTTAAAAAAAAATCATAGAATAATAGAACTGTATAATAGAATATTCTGAGTTGGAAGGGACCCACAAGGACCATTCACGTCCAACTCCTGTCCCTGCACACGACAACCCCAAGAGTTACACCATGTCCATGAGAGCATTGTCCAAATGTTTTTTGAACTCAGACAGGCTTGGTGCTGTGACCACTTCCTCGAGGAGCCTGTTCCAGCTTTATGCTATTCGTTTGAGTCCTGTCACTGGTCAAGAGAGTGACCAGAGTGGTACCTGCCCCTCTGCTTCTGCTCATGAATCTGTAACTGCAATGAGATCTCCCCTCAGTCTCCTCTTCTCCAGGCTGAACAGACTTCAGCCACTCCTCATCTGAGGAATTTCCCTCTAGACACTTCCCCATCTTCATGTCCCTAAAGAGCCTGTTTTAGTTAGGTTTCTCAAAGATGAACTGGGCTGGCATGCTAAGGCTAACACAGCAGTCCAGATAGGCAGAAATAGAGCATGTAAGCTGTTGTGGTTTGATGCCAGCCCAATGCCAGGCATCCACAAGAGTCGCTCACTCTTCCTCCCCTGCCACAGTTGGGCAGAGGAGGTGAGGAAAAAAGGTTAACGAAGGCTTCATGAGTGAGATAAGGACCGGGAGAAACACTTCAAGGGCAAAACAGGCTCAACTTAAGGTTGCAAAGTGAATTTATTACTAACAGAATCAGAGGAGGATAATGAGAAGTAAAATAAGCCCTTAAAACACCTTTTTCCCCCCCAGCCCCTCCCTCCTTCCCACTGACAGCGCAGGGAGACAGGGCATGGGGGTTTTGGTCAGTCCATCACTGAGATTTTCTTATGCTGCTCTGGGAGAGGAGCCCATCCTCTGTGAGACCGTGGGGTCCCTCCCACAGGAGACAGTTCTCCGTGAACTTCTCTGGCGTGGGTTCACTCTCACGAGCAGCAGCCAAACCACACCTGCTGCAATGTAAACTCCCCTCACGGGCACACAGTCCTGCCAAAACTGCTGTGGCGTGGGTCTCTCTTTCCACGGGGTGCAGTCCGCCAAGGACAGGCTGCTCCAGCCTGGAAGCAGGGCCCTCTCTCTCCTCTGGACCTTCCACTGGATCCCAGCCTCCTCCCGGCATCCACCCACTCCGGCATGGGCCCCTCTCCCATGGGCTGCGGGTGCATCTCTGCATTCCCCGTGGCTCCCCCTCGGCTGCAGGGGCACAGCTGCTTCACCATGGTCCTCAGCACAGCCTGCAGAGCAATCTTGGCTCTGGCGCCTGGAGCACCTCCTCCCCCTCCTTCTCCACTGACCTTGGTGTCCCCATGTTGTTTTCCCTCACATGTTCTCACCTCCTCCTCTTCTCTGACTAGAAGCAAAACTTCCTACCTTTGTTTTGATTTTCTTCTTACAAATGTCATCACAGAGGTGTCACCAGCCTCTCTCACTGGCCCAGTTTTGGCCAGCAGCATGTCCATCTTCAGAGCCATCAGCCATTGGCTCTGCTGGACATGGTGGAAGCTTCCAGCAGCTTCTCACAGGAGCCGTCTTTGTGGCCCCCCGCTACCAAAAACCAGGCCAAACAAATACATGAGCATAGCTAGAATTTCTTGAGAATGTGGACATGAGAGGCTGCTAAGACTGCAGAGGGTATTAACAGAACATAACCACTGATGCATCAGCTTATTTTTAATGATGTCCATCTTAAAATCAGTCATGCTGTCTCTTTAAATGCTGATGGAAAGTTGGGTAGACAAAGGTCAGTATCATTAACATCTAGATTGTCTGAATATCTCTATACCCTAGCGGAAAGTTTTATATCTATGCATGTCTGTATGAATAGATATGCATGCATTTATCTATTACAGCTGTCACAGTGACCTATATTCATCTATAACATATGTTAGATATTTTCAGTCTTCTGCAAAATGTATAATTAATATGTCTCCAAACAGTGTAGCTGCTCATGCAAGAGGAATTCATATTACTAAGTGCCTATTTACAACTGGAAATATATGATTTCCATTCATAATGAAGTAATAATGAAGGACAAGTATGTGTAGCATATGAAAAATAAATAAATAAATAATAAGACCTGGACTAATGGCACAAAGCAACTACCTTGTACAAGTTCTTTCATTTCTCATGAAAAGAAATACATGAACTCTGGAACTGTAATTCAAACAACTAATCCATTGTGGTGTGGGTGATTATTTTTAAGTCATTTATTTTCTCTTCTGAATGACCCAAGGAATCTGCACTTAAATCAGCTGAAAAAGGCAGCAGTGCAGGGAAATTTTTGATTACACTTTTAATTTCAGAAACTAACCTACAAATGACTTTAAAATTGCTGGTAACACTACAGTATTACTAACCACCTACACATTTTTATTGAAAGAGTGTAGCTACAATCCATTAGTTAATGACTATGCTGTGCTTGCCAGATCACATTCACACTCACAACAACTATAAGTGCCAGGGTTTCAAGGGCCTTGGAATAACACCACCAATTAAAACCAGCCTCTTTTGTTACATTTTTGCAAAACCAATACATGTTAAAAAAGAGAAAACCCCAAAACACTCAAATTGTATTGGCTTCTCTACTGAAAATAAAATAGATTTTGTATGCCTTTGCTGTGTTACAGTGTAAGTCTTCAGCAATATTGAAGTATATGCTTGTATATTTTAAGTACATTTTAAATAACAACAATTTAATGTGTTTTTACTAATAAATGTCTTTCCCTTAAATTCAGTAATTGACCACTGCTCTTTAACAAAAAAAGACTTTTTAATATTCAGTAAAAGTTAAACATCAAAATTGGTCAATTATTCCATCACACTCTCTTGTCAGTCATATATATTTTTACATAAGAAAAAATGATGTGTAAAGTGATAAACGTCACATCATTAGGCTCTTGGATTATAAAATATGCAATTATTATAAAGTTGAGAAAGTTTTTATTTTTTCCCAATTATTTTAGATGAATGAATCATTTATAACTGATGCTTTTTCTTGATATGAGTATGTCTTCAAGAGTTATCTCCATGACACTATTTAACAAATGCAGCTATGGAATAGAATAGTTCAGTACAGTAAAGATAAAGTAAAAGAAAGAAGTTATTCAATCTTTCTCAATGAACTCAAACACTTTCTTTAGATCTTGAAGACAACACAGATTTAATCTAAAAGAGTAGTGGAGCATATCACCAAGTGAGCAAAAAGAATCCTTCTCCTAAGTGGTAGGCACATAGAATTTCATTTCAAGTCTTGTATTGAAAATGACATTTTTGTGTGGTTTTCACAGTGAAGAACTTAAAAATGACCATAAATATGCTGGAGTATTTGAGCATGAGGTATTTAGATGACAGTTCAGTAATGCAGATTTGTTTAAAATAATAGGTGAGTTGTTCCACATAGAAAGAAATATATCTTACTAAATAGTAAGTCTAAACTAACTTGCACGAGTGTACTTCTGACATGAATCTCCTAATCACGTCCACTTGACATACTTGTGAAGACCTTTGGAGCACAAGGATGGGTTTCCTTTGGAATGGAATGAAACCAGAATTACTCTTCAGTAACTAATGGACATTCAGGCCACGGATCACAAGAGTCCAGAGCAACTGCCACAGAAGTATACACAGTAATATCTGTGTTCTCAGCACCAGCTGCTTTACATCCAGATCTGTTCCTACTATGCTGCATGATACTTCATCGCAGAGATACAAACACTGATAAAGGTATAAAAATTATTCATAGGTATACACAAGAAAATATTTTTCTACTTTCTCGCAAAGGTGTCCAGATGTTACTGAATAAACTTTTTTGTGTTTTTTGTGTTTTGGTTTTTTGTTTTCTTTTTTTTTAATTTATGTTTTTTTGTTTTGTTATGTGTTTTTTGCTTGTTTATTTTTTGGGGGGCAGGTTTTGTGCTGATGTAGCATGGGGTTTATATTGAAAAGCTTTTTCCCAAAGCTGCAAAATTTTCAAACCGTCCTGAAGAGTTAAAGATTGATTTATGTCTTTATCTATTTGTTTGTTTCAAGATGGGGAAAAAGCTCTGAAGTTTCTGAATGTTTTGGAAAAGATTTTCTATATTTTTTCCTTTCCTTGCTACAGGTATATGTCCTAAGTTTGGCTGCTTATGTTGCTACTCCATGGATTCTCTGTAGCACACAGGCTTTCACCTTGCAACAACAGAATAACGATATTTAACATGCAATGTATAGTGAAAAAAGGTAAGTATTCTATTATTATTTTCCTTCTCCCTACTTATCTTAACATGTATTTACCTGGATTAGTATGAAAGGGTATAAAGCATTACACTAAGAAATGATTCAACTCTTATTCCTATTTCTAGAAGGCTTACTTACATGGGCTTTAGACTAAAAATATGATTCCTTATTTTTTTCCCATCTACTTAATTCATCTTTCCTCCCCCTTCTCCTCCTGTTGAAGACAAAGAGAGCAGGTGTATGTACAAAAACATAAAGCATTCCTTGGGAAGGCAAATATTTGAAAGAAAACAGAATATTCATTACCTATATAATATAATTTTCAAATTTTATTCAGAAAGCCTCGCTTCTTATGCATGGATTTCTCCTTACAGGGGAAAAAAAAAAAAAAAGCAAACATAAAATCTGAGAAAAATAAAACAATTATGCCATAAGATAAGCACAATAAAATGAACACCTAGTCTCTGGACAAGTCTAGATCAAACCTGAAGACACTTATGCATAAGTTTATTTCTTAAGATAACACACTTTTTCTTCCAAAAGACTAGATTTCCTTCCCAGAAAGTGAAGCTTACCAAGATACTTGCTTTAAGAAAGGAACTCCTGGATTCCATGAATGTACCATACGGATATTCTTAAAGAGACAGTAAAAATGCATGGTCTGCACTTCAAGACACGCTAATTTTCAAAATAGCATGAGACTTATAATACTTTCCAGTCAATATTTGGTGATTGTTTGGAGGAAGGAAAACTGATTAGAGAACAGAAATTATTTTTAGGAATCCTTCGTTAGAATGGTGCTTTAAAAAGGTAGGATGTTTTAATTTCAGTTATACCAAAAAAAAAAAAAAAAAAAAAAGCTCTTCTCCTTTGAAAAATGTTTAAAAATGTTATGTGCAGATAGAGAAGAAAAACTGAAAAATCTCCCAAAAGATATGAGTATTCCCTTAGCAACAAGAACAGCTGAGATTCATCTCACCGAAAAGGTTGGATTTGTGGGAATCAGCTAAATTTAGGTGTCTGAGCTTCCCCTATACACAATGTCAATCCAGTCAATATAGTTTGGAAAACTATGCCTCTCACATTAAAGTAGACACATCTACTACCCATCATTCAGTTTAGTAGCTGACTCGGTCTCGGGCCTCAGTTACGATAACTGAGGTCTCCGCTGACTGTACCTGGATCTCAGACTAATTCACATCTACCTCGAACTCACATCTGACTGAATCACAGATGCATCACAAGGTTACACACATGGCATCTGCACTCCTAACTTTTTGAATGAATCTCAACCTAAACCTCACTTCTCCTGTCTAACCATCAGCAATGTCAGTTTAGAAATATCCTGGGGCACCCGCGTTGGCTGCATGTGGATGTCAAACAGGAAGGAAGGGAGTGCAATTAACAAGAAGTAGGTAACATCAAGGTAACATGGAATGCCTATGTATAACAAATTATTTGAGTCCTATCCTTATATATTCTGGAGCTAAATTCCATCCAAAATGTCTTTGTGTGAATTTGGTGTTTGAGCTCCTATTACACTCAACACAAATATGGTATTGAATTCAGCAAACCTGATTTAGGTACCTAGTTTAAATGAAAGCTTTTGTTCTCAGTAAATTAAAAAGGGAGCTTAGACACTTAGGATAAAGTTTTAGATTTCTACATGTAAGCATCCAAATTCAGAGTACATAATATGAAGCTGAGTTCATAATTAATTTCTGGGACTAACATGGGTATTACTTGATTACTTTCTACAGCCTTCATTCATAACCTCTGGTGGGATAAGGGCATTTCTTTACAAGATTTACTTGACCCATTTCAGATATCTACCTCAGCAGTGAGACTGGAGAAGAAACCAGTAACCTGGACAGTACCTATTTGTGTTTGATTTCTATACTGAGTATAGTACTACACCAGATATCCTACCATAAATTTACAAGTTTATACTTCATTTACCTTAGAGAATACATATTTTTATTTCCTTTTTTCTTCACATCTGTATTGCACAGTCTATGCAAGACAAATTTAATTAATTTATAGGATTGCAGAATCATAGAACGGTTAAGCTTGGAAGGGAAGTCTGGAGAGGGTTTCGTTACAGCTTCCTGCTCAACTCAGGGAGTTACCATGATTCAGCTAGAGACATATTCTGTTCGATTTCCAAAATATCCATGAAGATTCCACAATCTCTCTGGGAAACTTGGTGCAGAGATCTATTGTTCCGATAGCAAGAAACTGTAGTGGGTTTTTTTCCTTATGTTTGAAGAAAATTTCTCTGCATTTCAGCTTGTGCCCAGTGTCCCTTCTTTAATTTGGTATACTACTGAGAAAAGTCTATCTCTCTCTCTACTCTCCTTCCCGCTCCACATCAGGTATTTGCACACATTAATTATAGATCTTTCCTAAGCCTTCCCTTCTGCAGGATGAACAGTCACAGTTCTCTCAGCACCTCCCCATGTGACAGATGCTCTAATACCTTAATAATCTTTGTGGCCCTTTTCTGGACTCAGTCCATGTTTCCATTTCCCTTCCATACTGGAAAAACCAGCACTGGACTTTGCACTTCAAATGTGTCTCACCAGTGCTGAGTAGAGAGAAAAGATCTTTCCCATCAGCTTGCTGGCGGCACCCTTTTTAATACAGTTCAGGAGATTGATTTCTTTTCTTCAAGGGTGTCTTTCCGGCTCATGGCTAATTTGCTATCCACCAGGACTCTCAGTTCTCTTACTGCAAAGCTGTTTTTTAGTTTTCAGGCCCAAGTCTGTGTGGGTGCAATGAGGTTATTCTTCCTGCATTAAGTTATTCCTCTCATTGTAGCCATCAACAATTCTAATTCTACTTAAAATTTGTAACCACTTAAATGCTGACATTAACAATGCCATGCTAAATTCAAGACTTTATTCTCACAACTATAATCTTTCTTCTAGTCAATTTGCCATTGGGAATAGGAGTTGTACTGCTAAGACTCCATTAGTAAAAATATATCTAACATTGGGAAATTAGTTGTAGTATCAAGGTAACAAGGAGTCACAGCTGGCAACAATAACTTTCACTGAATTTCAGAAAAAGCAACCTCAAAAATATCAAAGAAATATTTCTGCCATAATCACACTATCAAACCTTTAAAAGGTGAATTGTGTCAAATACAGTTAGGTGATAGAACAACTAGAATGCTAATAAAATCTTTCTAATATATTTCATGATGATTAAAGATATATGTGTTCAGTTGTGCTTTTTACTTTAATTTCCCATGGAAAGACTTTAAATAATAGAAAAATCCGTTGCTGTTCTGTTGCTGAAAAGTACTGTTAAAGAGCATTTTCATGAGACAGGAAAGAAACACACTCAGGTCAGAACAATGACTGATAAAGAGAAAAACTGATTTTAAAACTCTTCAATTTAGAAGATTTATGCTTTATTTTTCTTATTGTGTGGTTGGTTTTTGTTGTTGTTGTTGGGTTTTTTGTTTTTTTTTTTTTTTACTGGACAGACATTGGACCAGTATTAAAATACAGAGAGGAAAAAAGTGCTTAAGAACAAAATGTTGCAATATTCAAAATACTACTACAAATTAACTAGTTTATTACAGATTCAAGAAGACTTGAGCACTGCATCTGAACTATGGACACCAAACACCCTGTTTATGAAATAAAAGGCTGATTCAGTTAAAGTAAGTAAGCACAGTAGTACTATTTCCTCTGTCACTGAAGATCATTAAATCAAGAAATCATTTTATAACATATGCTGTAGATACCAGCAGAAGACACATGATTTGTTTATTTTATTGGCTAGGATTTCTGATCTGTATTATGCAGGATGCTGTACTAGTCAAAACAGTCCCTTGGGCCTCAAAATATCCTTCTGGAAGTCACAGATTTCACGTTGACAAAAGGTGGTACAGTCACACAGACAAGAGCTAGAAACTGAAAATAAATGCTTTCAGACTGAGAGTACAACACCAGCTTTAATATTCTGGTGGGTTAACCTTGGCTGCTGCCAGGTGCTCACCAAGCTGCTCTATCACTTCCCCTTCTCAGCATGACAGGAAGAAAATGAGATTAAAAAGCTCACGGGTTGAGATAAGGACAGAGAGATCACTTACCAGTTACCATCACTGGCAGAACTGACTCAGTCTGGGGAAGATTAATTTAATTTATCATCAATAAAAAACAGAGTAGGATTGTGAGAAACAGGAAAAAAAAACAAAAAAACAAAACCAAAAAAACCTAAAAACACCTTTCCCACTACCCAACCCTTCCTTCTACCCAGGCTCAAATTCATTTTTTCATACCCTCCTCTTCTGACTCCTCCCCACCTTGGCCCTGCCACTAAGTGACATTAAGGGATATGAAATGGGAGTTGCAGTCCTTCGGTAAAATACAGTATCTGCTGCTCCTTCCTCATCGTACTCTTACCCTGTTCCAACATGGGGTCCTTTCCAAGCAATACAGTGCCTCATTAACTGCTCCAGCATGGGTCCCTTCCACAGGGTGTGAGCCTTCAAGACCAGACTGCTCCAGAGTGGGTTCCCCAGGGACCACAGTTCCTGCTCCTGCATGTGCTCTTCATGGACTGCAAGTTCCTTCAGGCCATACCTACCTGTTTCAAGGTGGGGTCCTCCACAGGCTGCTGGGGGCACCACCTTCTCTGCAAGCTGAGAGGGAATCTATTTGGTGTCTGAAGCATGCTCTCTACCTCCTTCTTCATGGACCTTAGTGTATGCAGGTTTGTTTCTCTCACATTTTTCTTACTCCTTCCCCACAGCTACTCTGCAGCTTTGGGCAGAAATGGATCTGTTTTAGAGCCACTGGGAACTGGCTCTGTTAAACACGGGGGGCAGCCTCTGGTGTCTTCTCAAACAAGCACCCTCTGCACCCCCCCCTCCCCACAACCTTGCCATGTAAACCCATATAAAACATGTCATCAAACACCAATGGAAATAAATATTTTATCACCAGAATATTTTAAAACATCTGTTTTATTTTAAAAAGGTTATGTGAAACACTAAACATTGTGCTACGGTAGAGTTTTGACTGGATAATTGTATTGCTTTGAAACTTTAAAAAGTCTGTGAATGTCTGCAGCAGATCTGGGCTTGCTGTGATATGAAGAAAAGCCTTGTGAGTAGAAAATACTTACAGGAGAAAAATAACTCTTAATTCCTTAAATCAGTCTCTTGTTTCAACCTGGCAAAAGCATCTGTGGTTTTAAACTGTCCTAGGTATCATCAGTGATGGCAGCCAAAGGCACCAGCTTTCATCTCATGTGCAAGCTTCTTTTTTCTTTAATCCTCTAACCTTTTCACAATCCCCCTTCCCCGTGTAGCCTTTTCATCTCACTGCTGAGGATCTGCATGTTCTCTTCTCAGATGGCAGCAGTAGCTAGGAAGTTCTGAAAAGTCAGCTGTTCCTCTTGGAGAAGCAATGGGACAAGTTCCCCTCCTACTGCTCATTCAATGGTTATGGCCTCCTGATTTACACTCCAATTAGCTTTGGTATGTGGAGGAAAAGAGAGCAGAATAGGAACAGATGTAGCACAGTGACTTTTCTAAACCAAGACAGTTTTTAAATCCTCACTGCAATGAGGCAATAAAGAGATGTAAAGAGATAGCGATACTTCTTATGCCTCTCAGATTTTATTTATCTTTTTAAAGAAATAAGTGCATGGGCTAAGATTAAATTCAGACTTCAGACTATTTTATAGCTCTTCTGTAGGCTAATTCACCAACCTGACTCCAGTTTTTCTTACTCCTGATTGCCTGTAGCTAAATGTGACAGTATTAGATTCTGTGTGAGGTATGAACTTGTGTTTAATGAAATGGAGGATATGACTCAAAGGCAAATGTTCCTATTTTAGTTCTCATAGTCTCATATTATGAAAACACAAGAATAACTATGGACAGCAAATTATCTAGATCTAGGCATTAATAGAGTAGCATTTCTTTCTACACCTTAGGCTGTTTAGCTATGGACTACTCCAGTATTGCCAAATAAGAAACTTTTGAGGCAGCAAAATGAAAGACAGGATTAAGCAGAGGGTATGCCCGCAAGGTTAAACCATCATCACCCACTGGGTGTAATGATTGTGACACTGTAAAACCAAAGCTCTTTGCAGGAGAGGCTTAGCTTCTCCACATGGGACACTATCATATGACCAAGTGTAATACAAGGCAGTCTTGCCATTACTCTGAACTTTAATCATAATTAAACCACTGCCACAGAGATATTCCTACTTATTACTGGAATTAGAGTATCATTTAACACCGCTGACATTACTTGACTAAACTACTATAGTAATAGGTTTAATAAAAAATAGGAATTCAGGTATTTATCAGCCAAATTTAACCACACAATTTTTATTGTACTGGGGGAAAAAAAAGCTATCCACAAATATTATTATTGAAACACAGCATTATACATTACTTTCAATAATATGGAATTGCTTTGGAAGTAACATAGGACATAATAGAAAATTCTATTTAATTTTATTAAATAAAAACACGATCTTCAAACTGGTGGGTGTGTAACAATTTTTGCTACAGTGCTATGTTTTTCTAAAGCTATTACTTTGTGTTATGTAACATATATTGATACTACTTATTAATGAAGTGTAGAAATTAGGCAAGCATTTACTTAGATTTGTAAACATGTATCAGAACATATAAATATGATATTTCTGTCTGGTTTTAAACCATTGGAATTATTGCATAGATTCATCCACAGTGTGTAGTAGGCTTTCTCCCTAGAGCAGTTCTAACACTCCACTAAATATATGCTATTCCTCTTTATCTCTTTGAAGAAAAATGAATCACATCCACAGCTTGCAGCTATCAAAATGTGATTTATCAAGTATTTTCCTGAAAATGGATTTTTCCCCTTCTTTACACTAGGAGGCACATTTTTACTTCGTACAGTTCTATTGCACAGCTCTGCTGCACGCAACTCTTAGATAAGTTAACAATTCCGGTCTAAATTTAAGTCCCTGACAATCTTTACTAAACCACACCGAAAGAAGAATGCTTCCCTAATAAGGTGGGTTGTTTTCTCACGCTGATGAAAACCACACTTATAGTAATGAAAAATAGCACTCTGCACCCAACTGCTGGAGAACAAAAGCACGGGGGTTTTTTGAGCGATACCTGAAGAAATAATTCATGTTAAAATACATCAGAGAGCTGTACCATTTTAATGCAACTGATGATAAAGATGTTTGTGTTAAAAGTACACTTCCTGATATGCACATTTAAAACCATTAGAAAGCTGGAATTTTGGTAATAAAAGACGTTATAAAGTAGTATACGTAAATTCAATTTTAGATTGACTTTTTTGTTTTCTAAATTCTTATCTGATATGCTAAAAGGTAAAGAACTTGCATCAGATGATAGATCTTTGGAATATATTCCTTTTAATAGGAATCAAGTGTATCAAGCTGCAAAGGAGACATAAGTGAACTATAAGGAAGTTGAAATTGACAGGTTAACATCAAACTCCTCTGACCATCAATAATACTGATCAATTAAAAATAGTGAAATGGAAAATACATCTTAGCAAAATGAATACAATCCTCAAAATAAAAGACTAAATAAAGAAGACAGGTTTCAGTGATGCAAACCAAACTTCGGCTTACATATCATTATAGAAGACTTCATATTTCTATCTTGTTGCCTTTCTCTCATAACCACAGTGACAGCATGCAGCTGACAATGCTAATATTTGGCTTCTCTCTTCATTTCAGTTTCACCCGGTGTGCGAGATTTCTGTTTTCAGATTAGCTAGATGAATGTACTCTCACTGTGTATGTTTACTTCATTAAATCATGTAATTGTAGTTCTTGTGTCTCTGTAGAAGCTAATGACTGCAAGTAAATATGGCAATAAGGTTTCTCATACTTTTGTGTAACAATTTAGCAAGACTTTTAGCACTTTTTTTCCGCCCCCTATTTCAGGTTGTGAAGACCTGAGCCTTGGTCACTCTTCAAATATAATTAAAATAGCAACATTATATTGAGAAACAACGGCTGTATTTTTATTCACGTAACTTCGCAGTGTACAGTAATAACCCACACAATTCACTGAGCATTAAAGTCATTAACTAAAATTGCTCTCAGCATGAGGCAAGGACTTTACTGTCAAGATTAACATCACATTCTCATGAGCTGAAGCAAACTTTTACTTAGAATGAATTTTAAAATACAGTGGAACAAATCAGTATTTTTGGTGTAGAGGTCATTTGCAAACATTCCCATAAACACTGTTCTTTCTCTTCCATTGAAGCATTTAGAATAAAAATATTGTTATGCAACACTTGTCATCCAAAACTGGTGGCAGTACATGTACATGATAATACTACAACTCTTCACTAAGGCTTTTTCCTTACTTTATAGTCGTATATTTTACCTTAGCATGTCCCAAGTACTGTCATAACCAGCAACCCCTTAAACAGCCACTGAAATGAAACTACCTCTACAGTTAAATACAACTAGGGAACATTTCACTGCAATTGAACTAGAAATTCAGCTTAGGAGTGTCAAGGAATACAATGTTCAAACAATACTACATCGGTTATTTTAACCATGAACACATGTAAGTACCCACAAAGTAACTTTGCCCAATACCAGATAGCATTTTTCTCTTCTGAAAATTGCCACAGGATCTTCAGTAACCATAAACTGCTTTAAACCTTATTTCACATCTCATTCAAAAACTTGTGCCTACAGTAGCAAAATAACTTTTGATACAGTGCCTAGGCAATAGCTTGATACTGAATACAATATACAAGTTAAATCCATCTAATGAGCAGCTTAACTCCCATCCTGGCCTGGATTTTTCTAGGAAAATTTCTGTCACAGTACTGACCATATCCTTCCCTTCCTAGTTTGTGAAATTTGATGAGATACAGAATGTACTGCTTCAATGTCCGGTAAAAAGCAAAAAACTCTGTACCTCAATGCTTCACTAATTGTCAGTACAGCTTGATAGTTAGATTTTCATAAATTTGACACAAATTTAACATCCCTAAGGCTAAATTAGGTGTAACCACAAACACATTAAAACTTTTCATATAGCTTTTAAGAACACTTACTCATTCTGACTAATCTTCTATTAGTGTCTATATTAGGCATGAATAGATGATCATGATTAATACACTATGTTTGCACAATGTGTTTAACAAAAAATTTTCAAAACTGCACTTTCAATAACTTGCTATGAAGTTTAACTAAGCCCTTTTTTTCTAGCTCTCCTGGAGGACTTTTATGCTGCATTTTGAAAAGATGTACAATTCAGAGTCTGTGAAGCAAATGAGACAGTGCCAACATGCAATGCTGCCTTAAAAACTCCTCTCTGATGTTGGTAAATCTTTCACAAGTCTCATACATGGTCAGAGAATTAACCCGATAATTCCACTTAAGCCCCTCACTTGCTTAAGCAGACATACACTCGTGCTCCAGAGTCAATTCATTCACAGTCACTATTCTTTTATCATTCTTTGTATTTCTACAGATTAAGGGCTTAACATCATAGTTCCAAAAATATTTCTGTTTTGGTAAAGAAAATAAAACGAAGATCTCATACTCAAGAAAAAATAAAAGAAAAAAAGAAAAAGAAAAAAAAAGGTAAATAGTAGAAAAGAAACCAGAATGCAAGTGTCAGAGAGTAAAACATTTCAAATTGGTTTTTTTGTAGAGTTTCATCCAACACAACCTCTTGGTCTTCCCATATACATATGAGAAAAACATTTCCAAAGTCAATATTCCACAGTTCATGTTGTCATCTGCCATGATGTAAATGTCATCATTCAGATCCAGCTCTGCCCAAATGAGGAGATGGACCTTAATATTGTTCATCAGATCCCAAGGCCACCTTCTCTCCTGGTTTGTACAGGCCCAGTGACAACTTAATCATCTATACAAAAGGGAGAAATGCCAAAGACAGAAACTAATTCTTATTTCTATACTCCTGGGATGCAAGAGAACTCAGGTTCAATTACCTTCCAAGAGCACAGATAAGACTTTTAACCTTTGTTTCCACATTCTAGACAAAAACCAAGAAGCTTAAGAGCAGTGCTACTTCCCCCTCTCTGTTTTCAGTATGTCTAATTTTCCACATTCCACATTCCAATGCCAAAATACTAGTCACAGGACTGGTTAAGATCTTGCTTCAATTTTTAGTGCTCTCACAAAAACACAGCAATAATATAAATGTATTATAGAGAAGGAAAGAAGAGAAAGGCAGAAGTTCCTAAATCAAATAGTTCATTCTTAGTATTTGTATGAAAACCTGTATCTGACAGTTCCAATATATCATGCCTTTCCAAGCTAACAAAGAAACCCTGTGATTCTTGATGTTAGAAGGGACAATTGTAAGGGTGTTAAGAAATTTGGGTTCTTTCAATATTTCAGTGCTTCACTGATTTACTGATTTCTTTGTTAGTCTAAAAGACAGTGCAACCTCAGTGTCCTTGAACTTTAAATTGATATTTAGAATTACTTTCCTAAAACAAAGTCTAAAGCTAAATAGCTACAGCACTGCAAACATCAGGAAAAACTTGCTACCTTGTAGGACATCCTTCTCCCCAGCTGTTATTACTTACTGTGCAATTAAGATGAAGCCTTTTATTCTACTGGATATACTTTTCTATCCTCAGTCAAATTACAACACGAGGCACTTCAGGCAAACTACATTATTTCCAAGCAATCCTTATGAGCTAATATGACCCAATATTCATGCATGTGGTTAAAAACATCTCTACCATTGCAAAGCTCAAAGGGATGGAAAAGAAAGTAACCAAGTTAGCAAAGCAACTCAGATAAGGAGAGCAGTGATGGTGACTCACCCGAGTTGGGGTCAGAATTGCCATCAGCTTCAGTCCTCTTGTCCGGTGAAGCCTGGTCGTAGAATTCGTCCTGCGGCTGAACCAGAGGGAGAGGGTGTGAGATCAGGGTTCCACCACCCACTGGCTCGTGGTCTCCCAGACCACTGTCACTGCAGCTTTCCTGGGAGCCATCGGGGAGGTGAAATGTAACACGGCGCTGGGACTACAAAGAAGAGCACAGGACACACTGATTAGTGCTCTTCTTTTCTGTTCTCTTCACTATTGTTTGTTTGTTTGTTTTTTACTTTTGACATACAAATAGATCCCTGGCAATGCTTACGAAGCAATTGCTATTATCATATTTGCTTGTTGTTTGTTTGTGGTTTGGTTTGTGGTAGGGGTTTTTTTTGGTTTTTTTGGGTTTTTTTGGTTTTTTTGGCTTGATTTTAGATGGGAAATTGGTGGATGGGAAAGCTAAATTTCAAAGGTCTATACGTGCTCATCTGTAAACTAAATTTCTTGTAAGAAATTGATCGGTGGAAAATTAAGTATATTTCTCGTAATTTTCAAAACTTCATCTATTAAAAAATCTCTCTCTGAGAAGCAGAAACCATTGCAAACTATGTTATGAAAAGCAAATGACATCCGAAAATTTAATAAGTATATGTTTTCAAGGTTAAAATCTGTATTATCACTATTCGAACTGGAAAAAAAAGGCATCCGCCAACTAAACAAACCCATAAAAATAGTTGTCATCTTTCAGAAATAGTAGCATGAATAAACAGCTATCTATAAGGATATTTAACTGATAGCAGTCATGCACCTAAAATGGATAACTGGGATTGATAACATATGTGTGAAATCACAGTGGTCAGCAAAGAATCACAGAATGCAATGATAGAATAAACAATTATCGATTTGGTAAGAGAAATAAAAATAAAGCAGCACAGAGTTTGTACAAAAGAACACAAGGATTGAGAGGCAGAATTACACATTTTACCAAACTTCTTAAATAAAGAAACCTGTAGCCATCTCAAAAGGAAAAAAAAAAAACAAAAAAACCCTTCAGTGTACACTTAGATTAGTTAACCATTATTGATTTTGAACCTCTCTCATCTAGACAAATAATCTAACTTTTGAATTGTGGCCACAGAATGATAGAGTGATTCCCCAAGAGCTTCAGAGCTGATAGCACCGCTGCAAATTGTTTAGCAACCATGACTGTTGGATTCATGAAAAGAATTTTACAGGTCTTCATGGATCAAAATACTGCATCTTTGAAGGATCAGAAACAACTAGTTTAAGAGTCTCTCAAGAGAGTGGTTAAATTAAGTTAAGCATATCTTCCCACAAAAACAAGTTTCAGCAGCTTCACTGGTTTGGTTTGCCAGATTAATTTAGGATAAAGCAGAGATTCACAAAGTTCATCTTAAGCATAGTAACTAGTTTAGTTGTTACTTCTTATCAATATTAGTCATCTAAAATTTATGGGGTATATGTAAGCTAATGACTCAAGATTTCTACAGAGCCAGAAGAGAAAGAAACACTGGGAAAATACTACAGCAGGTATCTTCCACTAGTTAACATTTTTTAAAGTATTTAATGTCAGGTATCCTGTATACATCCTGAAACAGTGTCAGGCCCCAACTTTCCTTTTCTCCCCCCCCCCACACCTTTTTACATTTTTCTTTTAATGAGAATAAACTCAAGTTAATAGTGCTAACTGTATGTTTGCTTATTAAAGACTATTTGTTAATGGTAATTGCTACCATTTTATATGATGATCAATATAATCTACCAGGTTTCTTTTTATTCATCTCCCTTGAGTGGATATAGTTGATTAAGTCAACTTTAGATGACTGTGTTATTCAGTATAGAAATAAATGTAATACCACTTGCTCTTGGCTCTGATTTGATAATTAGTATTTTGCTTTTAAGTTCCTTTTCTAGCTTTAGGATTAGAATCCAGTTGTAGAAAACCAAACAGATCCTCTGAGTCACTGGATGTATTCATTACATCAACAGAGAACCTAACACTATATATGTCACTAAGAAAAACTTTTAACTCACACTTTGTTACTTTTCTTACAACTTTTTTGTTCTGGAACTACCTGAACAATTTTTTAATCACTAGAACGTTCTTCCTCTTCAATATGAGCAAAATAGAAATGTAGCAAACTACACAACTTAAAAAACTTCTCTTTCTGCAACTACTTTCAGAAATATACATTTGGAGATCTGTCTTTCCAAACTAAGAATTTATGTCGCTAGTAAAGTCAGCAAGTGGCAAACTATGGTGGTACATCCCGCCGCCCCCTCCCCAGGTCACACGATGATCTGAGGAAAAGAGATTGCTTTCATTTGTTTTAAACCTAGAAGACTCAATAAGAAGACATGAATGACTGAGAAAACTAAGCCCTAAAATAGGGGAGCAGATGAAAAATTAAGTTTCAGGTTCTCAAAAAAAAACAAAAAAAACCCCTTACAACTAATTAATCATCTAAATAAACAGAAGAATACATAATTACAAAAATGTCCTATTTCATGAGCTATACAGTGAAAGTACTGATCCTGGGTAACAAAAATCCCTCATACTAGCTGAAATCTGCTGTGACTGTACTGACAATGCCAGAGACCAGTCAGCCAGTAAAATGACACAGGCCTAACACTTATACTGGCAACTTCTTAGCTGATAGTACTATTAATTTTTAAATCTATACTTTAAATGATGAGAGGAAAATATATTGTCTTGCTTTTCTGAGCCACTGTAGCAGGGTGATCTGCCTTGGAATGTGGTCAACACAAATAATGTCCTATTTTGCAAGCTATCAGTGGTGGGCTGAAAGGCGCTGTCATGTGCTGGTTTTGGCATTGAATTATGCTAAAAGCAGTCTGGCTCACCAGCTCCAAATTAAGATCCTGAAAGTGAGGCAAAGATTTGACAGATAAGCTGCTAAGGAGACCTGGAGACATGTGACTGGCAGTCAATCACTATTACACTGTACAAGTCCAGTCCACTTTCATACGGTTGGGTTCCTCTAACATATTCCTTCTTGGAGTGTATGAAGTTTTCCCCCTTGAAGTGGGGAAGCCCCTTCAAGGATACTGCTTGAGGCTAAGTGAAAGAGATCTGCCCATGAGCACTGGTGTGGTGAATTATATCAATCTCTACTTAATAATTGTTTCTTTTTGCTAGCTTTATGTAATTGCTTTGATACAGTGCACTATACCTATACTATACACTGCTAGTAGTTTTAACTTTTGCACTCTGTAGTAAATAAATCTGATTAAGATCTTTTGTCTAATAATTTTTCATACAAATAATAAATTAATTCATCTTTATATAAATTTATCTGATTTTCCATCATTAATACCTTGGGGAAAAGTTGCTTAAACTATTGACAAAGTCCAGGGCTAAGACTGGATCCAGTGACACCTAAATTCCTCTCTGAGAAGTTTAGAAAGCAAAGGGAGCCTTTCTGCACCCCATGACTCAACAGCAGGGCTTCTCCAATAAACTTGCTCTGGAGTTCCCATTCTCATCCACAACAGCTGCCCACCAAGGAATCCACAAATCATTATAAAAGGGTTATAAAAAAATATAAGGGTCATGTAAAAAGTGATCCAGTTCCAAAGATGATGGATGAACAACACGCAGTCCATAAAGAAAGTTTAGATTAAGTTGTGCCATCAAAACAATGAGGGGAACAAGTCTTCTGCAAAAAGAGACTCAAAGCAAATATTTAAGCTTAGGCATATAAATAATTGAAAAGAAAGACTGTCCTCAGTGTACTGAGAGCTTACAAGTGCTAAGTTTTGTGATATGTGTCCACTGCCTCCACTGCCTGGTCCAGAACCCTCCTGCCTGGCTGCTGGAGCCCAGCCTGGGATTTCTGCACTAGGAATGCTGCGGCAGTACCAAGACTGAGAGTGTAATGCAGACACACATGGACACCATTTGGCCACAGCTGTGGCTACACAAATGGCCTCTGACAAGGCTCTGCCCCAGCAGCCCCTAAATTCAGGACTGACACCAGGCACAGGCACACAGGGACACGTCCCCTCCTCCTCTTGGACTGTCAGAGGCAGAAAGTTGCAAGTGCAGCACATACACTACACTCTCCAGGTTCACAAACACACACTTTTACAGATCTCTCCAGCACCAGCACAGCCCCTCTGCTTGCCCAGCACCCCTGCCCAAATCTCAGTCCTCCGTACCAATCCCACAGGTCCCCAGCTCACCAGCTGGTCTCACGGAGTGCTCACTGCTCACATGCAGCACTCACACTCGTCCCACTGGCAGGCCACGCTCATGAGTCCCCCAAATACCAGCATTGCCCTGCTGCCTGCCAGATAGCCCCAGCCAGACCCGAGGCCTCTTACTCCTGGCTGGTCCAGCTTGCAGTTTGCCCGTGAATCCACACCAAGACACCATGCACAGCTGGCTTGGGCAAGGTACACAGACTCTCCCCAGAAGCTGGCATTTGGCACACGGGATGTGACGCATGATCCAGATCCAGCACTGAGCCCCTCACTGAGTGGTCACCGAATTTCTCGTCACCACAACAGTAGAGACAAGGACTCTTCTTTCAGAAGAAAATCCAACATGCTTAGACTATACTTGTGTTTATCTACTCCTTCGTTAAACGAAATCCAGTTTTGAGTTCTTTTTACCTAAAGACAGAATCAAGTTATTTTGAGTAATGAGGTTTATAGTTGGTGCAACACTGGGACTAATGATAACAAGTAATTACAATTTTAATTATGCTACAACATACATGGGATTATATATAGCATGAGGTAAGGTTATGGTTCAGGTCCCAACTTGGCCAAAATTCACATCTAAAATCCGTGACATATTCAATCATGAACAAGCATTTGTGGAGGGGAATAGGGGCTTTCTTCAGGTCCTGAAAAAATCCAGTCCTTATTTTTAATCAGGAAATATCACCTCATTATTATGTGAAACCCAAAACTGAAAGGAGAATTCAATCAAAGCAATATAATTTTACCTGTGTCAATGTAATTTCAATATATAATTCAGAACAATTTGACTCAATGGGGTTTTTCAATCTGGGCTGAGTTAAAAATTCAGGGAAACAATTAGTATCAGTTATATGGAATCATTCTCCTTTAATCACCTATTGCAACAGATTCTGTGAAGCTCATCTAGGTGAAGCATGACTTTATACCCACAAGAGAAACACCATCTCAGATGGTGATAATGGATAGTGAACTCCTGTGCTGAAAATAGCACAGTTCAAGCGTAATAGCAACACTTTTTTTTTCCTGTTTTCAGACCAGGTGGTCAGCCAGCCAACCAACACTTTTTTAACATAGTAACAACCAAATTATATCAAATCAAAGACACATTAAACTGGTCTGGCTCCTTTTTTTCTGCTACAACAAAGTCAAATAGGTGCCTAGTACTTTCTAATAACTGTAATTTGTGAAATTACGGAACATAGGTAATAGCTGTGGTACTTGAAAATGGCAATAAATATAGCAAGATAAACTCTGGTGTGGAGATGAGGAATAGATGACAGAGGATAGGGACATTCTAATCTTATGGATCAAGTACAAAAAAGTAGAACTTGTGCTTGACATAGGATATTGCATTTTTCTTCATTACAATACTTTATTTGGAGATACTGAAAACACTTAAAAATATATTTGTGTTGCAGCTTGTCATTTTTCCTTCCACATACCCTCCCGTTCTACTTTTCTCATTCCTTCTTAATATGAGGAATTCAATGGTGCCCAATGACAGAGTAGGTGATCATGGGCATAAACTGAAACACCGGAGGTTCTGAACATCAGGAAACTTTTTTTACTGGGAGGGTGACTGAGCACTGACACAAGTGGTCTAGATACGCTGTGTAGTCTCCCTCCTTGGGGATATTCAAAAGCCATCTGGACACAGCTCTGGACAAGCAGCTGTAATTATCCCTGCTTGATCAGGAGGTTGACTAGACTCCCTCCAGAGGCCTTGTCCAACATCAGCCACTCTGTGATTCTGTGATTCTGTCAAATCTAACTGAAAATAAAACAAAATCTGAACGCATTTGAAGCAATTTCATATTTTCCCAGAGCTGAAAACATAATTTTGTACTGAAGTACTTTATTTTTGACAATCTTTGCTGTATAAAATGTATACTGATATTACAATTTGGAATTTCATTTCATACTAATCTATGGCTTTGGAAAGGTTGCATAGAGCATTATATTTACAATATTGAAATCCTTACCCAGCCAAAAGAATTGGTAGAAATTGTACCTGAGCACTGATTTCTAGAAAAGGTAGGCCAATACTAGTGAGCTTTGGGCACTACTTATGAGACTAAGCTTTTGGCTGCTGCCCTATTTTCCCAGGCACACTCATACACGGGTAGAAAGTGGACTGCAAATATTGTAAGGTATTTTGTTGACCTGAGTGTTAAAAGCCTGAAGTACAGGAAAAATCATGCCATGTGATATCGAGTGTTTGAAATGTCCTGTGGCAGGTGAGTGATGAGCTGTGCTGGAAACAGAACTTTAATGTAGGAAGTATAAGCACTAGGTTTCAAAATTGTTCTGTTTTTTCCATTGTACACTAGCTTCTAAAATGCATTTTATTTCCAATTATGCACTTGAATCATACAGCAAGTTACAGAAATCATCATTAAGAGGAGATTTTACTTCTTTTTTATTCCTAAAACCAAACCTTCAAGCTTTGTACAACTATTGTATTGTTTTTGCTAATCAGGGATCCCAGAAATAATTATACTATTGTTCTATTGCTGAATGTCTCACAGGGACAAATTTGGCTACAGATCCTATCCATTGTTATAAATCAAGCTGTAATTAAAAAAACATTTCTACATTGGGTAGTTGAAAATAGAACCTGCTGAATTTTAACCAGCCGAGTTGCATTTTGAGTTTACAAATTAGGTACTTTAAACTTTTTCACTCAATACAGCTGTGAATTAAAAACCTTGATTTCTCTCCTTGATTTTCCAGACAGGCAGAAGTCCCTAAAACATCCAGTTCACAGCAAGTCAAATTAAACTACAGAATGGGATGTAGGTCTGCATATCAGGATATACATTCAAGCATGATATTTTTAATTGTCGTTGAAATATTTTATTTCAGATATGGAGATTTTGCATAAACAAAAACTATTTCTCTTTCTTTTCTGAACTATGATGGCATACTTTGTGTTAAGATGACAAGGAAATACTATTAAGGAAAAATAACTTCAAAGAAAACATTCCAAGAATATTTTCCTTAGGGAAAGATTGTTGATATAGAGGCTTAAAAGTGAAACTTGCAAAAACAATTTACCTTTATTATAGAAAATAAACAGAAGAATCTATACGTGATATAACTTACTGAAACCCCACCCATGAATAAAGAAGTCAGAGGAGAGGCATATTAAAATAAAATCAAGTGTAAACAGTAGACAAATACCCTAAAAAGCCTGTGGCTTATTGATAATTAAATGATGATTAAATGATGATTATGGAGAAGATATTTTTTGTGCAAAAGTTTAAGAAAATGTTGTAAAGACACAAGAAAAATCTATGCTTAATTCCAAATGTCTTTTGTGGAAGATGTCTGCTTCATAAAGTTTGTTCCTTCCAGGATCCAAACAAAGATTCCTAGTTCACGTACTACAATATAGTTTTGTTTTGTTTTGTTTTTAAATGAGATCAAGCCTGTAAATGGAGTGCAAGACACAAAAACAGATTAGTAACAGTTTCAACAAAACATATCTATGTTTGTATTTGCTCCACAGAAAGAACTGGCAAGGTCTTTGAATTAACATATGGTTGCTGTATTACTTTGTTTTATAAATAAACAATGATTTGTTATGTTTTGTGTTCTGATTGACTTAGTGAAAGGCCCCTAAAATATATAATCTACATTCTCTTCCAGTTTGGAAAGAAGAATCAAGGACAGTTGTAGTGTATCTCACAAGAAGGCCACAAAGCACCTCAAAGGGCTTTGTATAACTCAGCTCACTGATACATACCTTCTTCTTTCATGTTTTACTGAACTTTGCAAAAAAATGTACATCTGAGATAAAATCAATCTACTTTCATAGTAAAAGCCACTCTTGCTTTTCCCTGATAATCTTGGCTCAAGTCTGCATTATAAACAAATTGTGCAGTAGATCCCTGCAATTTGCCAAGAGAGATAGGCTTATTTTTTCTTGGCTGCTTCTAAACTAAACTTCCTCCTGCAGACCCCATGGCAGTCCTTATTCAAGGATCCTGCTTGCACCACAGGATAATCCATTCTCCATGCTCATCTGGATATCTTACCCACAGAACCAAGATAATGGAGATAGATAGAGTTTTGGCCAATCTTTAAAACTAAACTAAGAATGAAAAAAAGCAAAAGCAATTGATACAGCCTGTTCATGCTACTTCTTCATACCACACTACCCATATAAATAGTTGGAGTGCCTCAGTATTTACTTATTTTTCCCCTTAAGGTAAAAGTGTTGCTATTGATTTCAGAATGTAAATTGTTGTTATACTGGACATTTGATTTCTTCTGCTCAATTTCTCAGCACTAAAATTTCATAGAAATCTGTAAATTGCACTGCTATGTATTAAAAGGAAACATAAATATAATTACCTATTATATTGCTCTTGCTACTTAGGCTGCACAGAACTGGCCTTTTCATAAGGGTGAAAAATATTATTAATTACATCCTGACATATGACTGGGTAGGAAATGACAGTGTGATGGTCCCAAGCACATTTAAACATGGGGAACAAAGAGTCTGGATGGCTGGAGAGCTGTGTTAGTTTTTCAGAGACAGTGAATGAAGAAAAACCTGCAGTAAAACTCTGTGGTTTCCATTATCTTTTGAGGCAGTATCACATTCTTCCCGTATTTATGTATTGATGTTACTTCATTTTATTTCATGAAACTATAGTCTTTATTCCATAAATTCTTCCTAGGTTTTGTTGCTTTTTTTTTTTTTTAATTGGACATTCAAACGACTGACAAACCTTTAACTAAAGACACTAAACAAAGGACTATGTTTTAGGTTTTGCCTTCCTAATATCCACCTAAAGGGCAAACAGTCTTTTCCTTAATAAGCGTTGCTATCTACCTAAAATCATCTCGACTACAAGGCAAATTTGACATAACAGGAAACTAAGTGTTACAATTTAATCTAGTTTAAATCAGAGCATTACCTTTTTCAACTTCAGAGTCTGGTAAAACACCAATAAATTTTGAACATTTTAAATATTAGCTCCCATCCTCCTGAATTAATAGTCTGAGACTCAGAAAAATCAGTTCTGAGCCAACGATTATGAAAATTAATATCTCAGATGCATGTAGGAAAGGAAAGTGGAGAGAAAAAATGGAAACCTCTGTACAATATAACATAAAAGAAAGTAGCCATGTGTGTTGCCAGTAGAAAACTAAGCTCATGTTCAGAAATATTATTCACCCAAATGGCTAGACCTTAGTAAACCATGTTAGCTTGACATATTTATCACATATTTCTTATCAGAAACTCTGGGGAAAAAAAGCCTGAGAAAGGATTCATTAAAAATGGAAAAAAATCGTATATACCTATTAAAAATTAAAAATTAATGGAGGACGAAAAGCAGCTCTAATGAACATTCATGCCACCCTAAAAGATATATAATTGTCAAATAACAGTAACATGCCTTTTTTGGAATGCCTGTACTCAATCATTGACTAGATGACAAGGTAAACTTAGGGCATGTATTAGAAAATGTAACACAGATTAATTCCTTTGACAACTCTGTTGTTATAACCCTTGACATTAGAGAGACATGGAGTTCAGAGATTTCAAATTTAAATGCCCCAAATTAACCTACCTAGATCTTGCACTATGTTCATAACTATTTAGCTACCTGAATTTAGATATTCAACACTTAAAATTTTAGCTATGTTTAAGAAAAGTATTTAAGATGCAAGACCCTGAAGAAGCAGATCTCACTGACAAAAAAGATACTAGACTGACTTACTCACATATAAACAATTTAGTTGCAATAGAATTGTATTTTATGTGGTCTTTAGTAATTTGAAGACTTCAGTGATCTTCAATTTATTTGTTTAGTTTGATTTTGGTGATGAGGTACTCCTAGCATGACAGATAATGCACATTACAAGTGCACTCAACTGAAGAAGCATTTCAGAAGCACTGTACCAATTACAATAACCAGCATAACTTCTCTACACTCTGAGAAATTTTACATTAGTAAAAGCATGTGTTGATCAATAATGCATATGAAGTACTAAATGTAGAAACAGCTGTTGCTGAGATTTAACAAGTTAAATTATAATAATATATTTACCCTGATTTACATTCTGTAAAACTCATCCAGCTTCTGTAATGTGAACAGGGTAATAAAGCTTCAGGGACTTACTTTCACCTATAAATCACATTTTCAAATGTGAGAAGGAACAATTGAGAATATTTCCTGTCTCAGGACTGTACATTATCTGCAGGCTGCTTATAAAAGTAACCCTACTATTGTCATATATGAAAAAATTGACTACTGTATTTGCATTTACATGTATAATGTTAACATAAATTATGTTTATAGTATTTAATGAATTACAGAAGTGTTCCATCAACTAAGGCTTATTAATTATTTTGAGTAAACTGATACATGTACTATGATGTCAACAATCATTACTGACACTGCATCTTACTGCTGAAGCCTAAAATTACTGTGTTACAGAAGTACTGTGTATTTAAGGTTTCATCGCTGTCAGTAACTACAGCAGATATGCAGAGTTCTGCAGTGCCAGGAAGCAGGAAACTTTACAGTGATCTTCAGCAAAAAGACAGATGTGATAAAAACCCCTTTAGTATTCTGTTCCATTAGCATTCTTTAGTACCACACATAACCTTGGAAATCAAGCAGGCCATGGATCTTGTGTGAAGGCAGCAATCTTTTGTCTGGAGTGATGCAGCCCTTGGTCTATATTAGAATTAATATTGTGATTTGAATGCTTTCATTTTAATAATTCATATAAAAGGAAGAAAAAAACCCTTCAAAATCCACAGATTTAACAACAAAAGACCAGTGTCCACTAGGAAGTTTGTACCAAGGGGCTTTAGAGGTAGTCACTGTTCTAAGCTGAAAAAAGAAGGGGGGAAAAAAAACAAAATCTGAAGGCCTTTAAATGATCACACTCTAAACCAACAGGTGTTCATAGTGACATCATGATGGGAATCTTCACTTTTATTTATGTGAGTTTGAGCAAATTCAATTAAGATTATATGGATCCTCAATAAAGGAAGGATTAACAAATGCAGAAGAAAGCAGAATTCTCAAAAGATTCTAAAGATATCTTGTATTAGCATGAGGACAGGAGGAGGGCAAGGAAGGAGGGTCTTTATTTAGGGATGCTGTTGGAGAAGAGTACATCAGGACATTGCTTCCTGAACTAGTAGTGGCGTGTATGGGTATCTGTCACTGTCAACTCACGGGGTTACAATTAATTCTGAGTCAGCAGTCGTGTCTTCTCCTACGAGCACAGAAAGCAGAAACGGTGGCAGCACTGCTCTTTGAGGACAAAAACGTTTGCATGCTATGATTCTAGAAAGCAGCTGTACCTCTATTAACACAAGGAACACCAGAGCTGTCACATTAGATAAATGGATCCACATTGGAAAAACTGAGAGCGGACATGATTGTCAAGGATAATACAGTTAAGTTAGTGCATCCTAGGAGAGATGCAATTTCTAGAATATTTTAATTTTGAAACTAATATTATTATCTCAATTGAATTTACACACTATAAGCTAATTTAAAAAACCTCTGTTAACATATCTGCATCTCTAATAGAAAAAGAACTAGACAATAATGTATTTCCACCATAAAAGCATGTTTTCTTACTTGGGACAGGATGTCCTTAAGAACTGCTTTCCTACCAACAGTTTTCTGAATTTATTTTAGTTTTTTGTTTGTTTGGTGGGGGGTTTTTTGTTTGTTTGTTTGGTTTTTTTTTTTGTTTGGTTGGTTGTTTGTTTGTTTTGTTTTTTGTTTTTTTTTATTTCAGCTCCTAAAGCTTTGGAGTTTTCATTTTGCATATGAAAACACGTGGTACAGAAAATGAAAATTTAAAAAAAAATCCCCAGCTTTTCACTTAGGATTCTCCAGGCAACGATGCATATTAAACATATTAACTACAAACTTCTCTTCCAGTACATATAACACAGATGTATATCTGCCTTGCAATGTCTTATGATGTCAAAGTTTGGAAAACTAATCCACAGAGAATGCTAGTATTTTCTGTGGTGGAATGTTTCTTGAGTTTTTTTGTATTGCTCTGATAATGGATCTTTCATTCCCATGCCATGTTAACTGCTGGGGCAAGTCTCTGCTACATGAAATTATAATCCCAAATAAAACTCAAAATCAAGAATAAGCCTATGAAGATGTTTCCACACAGAGGTTTCTATAAAAGAAAATATGTATCAGCAGCTTAGCCAGAAAGAGAGCTAAAACCTCATTAACAAACAATGAAAACGGAAAGAGGAAAAAAAAAATACTTCTTGTATGGAAATCAGCTATGTGACAGAGGTATTGCTGTACTATCAAAACGGCAGATACTCTCAGTGGTATCTTACTGTGAAAAAAAACATTTAGGATGTATTTTCTGCTGGAGTCAAGCAGAAGTCAAATGAGACCTGACAAGAATCACTATTATTATTAGACTCCATCCAATTTTCAGTATTTTCCACAAATGATATATGGCATGCTCTTGACACATTAAAAGTTACAGGGAAAACAAGAACTCTGACTATCATTTGGATAGTTTCAGATAATGCTGCCAATGCCATGTTCCCCTTAGAATAAGCAGAAAATGTTTGATAGTCCATATTTATGTTCTGATGTTGATGAACTAACCTACTCTGTGCTGCCTGAGATTGATGTTAGTAAAGTAAAATCATTGATGAACTTCTTTCAATGGCCTGAGAGAATAACCTTGCAGAAGTCTCTGAAGTTACATAAACTGATGCTAATAGTCACCTACTTTTACTTGGCTTCTGTTGGAAAGACATTCGCTAAGTCACATTTGGAAAACTACAGAACTTTATATGACCTTGGCCTGTGACTTCTCCATTTTCTCTCTACAAAACTGGAGAAAGCAGGAAGTTGGACACCTACTTTGAATATAAAACAATTTAGTGATTTTTGCATCTATTTTTCTAATGTACGTACTAGCAAGTTTCTCATTTCACAGAATTTGTCGGATGCCATTACCTTTTACCCCAGTGTTTAAAACTGATGGACTTATTTGTGCACTTTCCACCTAGTACACACGACCACGTCAATTAATACAGATAGCCAAGGACTGCTGATTTTTGAGCCCAACATTTACTAACATTTCAAGGGTAATTTGTACCTATTTTGCAAACTCTAGCTTTTCATTAGGCAAACTGACAAGCACAAAACTTCTGTCTCACATTTTATTTTGTGCAACAATGCTAATTTAAATAAAAGTGTGAAAAAGACACAGACACAAAGGAATGAAATTTCATTTCACAAAAAAATATTGTAAAGGTATATGCACATGCCCTGTGTGTGTTCCTTTTCCAGAGAATAATAATAAAAAAAAAAAAAAGAAGCCCATATAGGTTTTATCTAAACCTAAGCTAATTGTTGACAAATATTGCTGTTATGTCATGATAAATTTCCACATTACATTACTAGCTATCTACTGAAAAGACGGGACACACTTCTGAGTAAGAATTTAGCATTAGAAAAATTATTAAATAAATTATTTCTATATATGGCAAAATTGAACTGACTCATTTTAATATTGATTTCTCACATATAGTAGATCAGGATCCTTTCTCATATGATCCTTTCTGTGACAGATGGATGAAAATGAATAGTGGCACATTGAGATTTAAGGTGTTATCAAACTGTAGAATAAATCACAGAGCTCAATGCCTGTGGAAGCCACCTTATCTCACTCTTCACAAGTTGACAAGGCATGTAAAGGATACATCCAAACTCCCTGGTTTGATCTCTATTGTTGAAAGATCACAGATATAGAAGTCTGAGATACTTCCACACGAACTGCAAGTAGGATGATAACCAGTCAAAAGTGGCAGACTACCACGCCTATTTCTTCAAAATATGTGAAAGTGGAAATGTGTTTGTTTTCTTTAGAGAGGATGAACGGAGGAAGATGTCATTACATTACAGTTGCTAGTAATATAAAAAAAAAACCAGTGAAAAGAGCAGGCAAAACAAGGTTTAGAAAATTCTCTGAAATTGAGACTTTAATACTTCTTCACACAATTTTGAATTTCCCTTGTAGCAGGAATAAATGTGGGCCTAACTTAGAAGTTAGTAAAATCACTGGAAAGTTTTCCACTGATCTCAATGGTGTTAAGACTGTTTTATCAGAATTTTTGCTAGCACTAAATATAATAAAATTCCAAATTTTTCCTGTCATCTAACAGTCATTGTTATGAGTGTTTATGACTTTACCAACCTCTTAAATCTAAATTACATTACTCACAGATATTATCTTTTTTACTACAGACACTCATTATACATATTCTACTTTTTTTGCCCTGTGGTGTTGGATTTGCTTTTCTAATGTGTGCTAATAAGTATTCTTTGGATATAAAAAATTAAATCTGATTATGGCTTCTTAAACAAGCTTTAAGTATATTAAATAATCACTTAGGTTTGACTTTAAGTGTTTTGTGTGTCGGTGTTTTGTCTGTGTGTGCAAATGCCTGTGCCCGAACTTCTTAGAATCCATTAAATAGATATTCCTTTAATAGCTTATCTCTCTAGTTTCTAAATGGAGATCAAATTCTTATGTTTAATTAATGAACTATATATGAAGCCTGCCCTTAACTTCTGAATTATGCAATGTTCAAAAAAAATGTAGTAAAAAATTATGTGGCAGTCAAAGCAAGATCGACACTTCAGTATGAAATGACAGGCATGCTTCATTAAAGGCCAAATCCTGCAGTTGTTCCTCAGAAGGTAATGGAGGCCTTGCACTGCAATAAGGAATGCTGATTTCATTGACAGGTAATTACTCCGTTAATGCCTCCATTATGCAAAGACAGACTAGCCAAACTGCGAAAGTGTCAAGCATCCATCACTTTTGGTCTGAACAAACCTCCCATATATGCAGGTTATAGGACAGCCAAGGCCCACTCGGCACAGATGTATACACTTTGGTCCTTGAAACACCACATGCACTGCGCCCAGACAGAGTCACAACAGCTGAAATAATGTATTGGAGGAAACCAGCAGCTAGGGGAGTTAGAGCAGTCTTTTTTGGTATCAGGCATTTCTCTTCAATAGTTCCTGGAACTTGGGAAAAATTCAGTACCTGTAGTCATACGGTATGACTACATTTGGATAAGTGCTTATCACAAAATTATCCTTTTCCATGGGAATAGTTTTAGGCAATATTAGTTGTAACTAGTTTTATTGGAAGGAATACAATCAAAATTATTAAATAATTCATTTTACATCATATGCAAACAAAAGCCTAAAATATGTATATATTAGAGAAATGCCTTGTGTGCACTTTGAAAAAGACCAGAGGGTATGAGCTTTGCTCTGTAGAGGCAAGGTTATTTATCATTATTTCTTAGAAAAATGCATAGTTTAAAATATCTAGAATTGAAATTAGAAGCCCTCTGGAATAATGTATTTTCAATAGCAGTGCTAATAAGAACAGTAAAAGTATCAAAGATAATCCAAAATCAAGCTGTACATGGTTAACTTCATAATGAGGAAGCCAAATGTTTCCCACACTAGGAAAAAAATGATATGGTACATGCCCTGGGTTGACAGATGGAAGAAAAAGAAAGACAGATGTGTTCTAATTTCTTGGGTAGGGTTTTTTTTTTTCCTTTAGTCTTTTTTTTCCATAAGATGACGATCAGGCATAGATGAAACTGCTTACTCAATAACACTGGCTACAGATATTCACCAGAGCAGTAATGCCAAATATCCTTTAGGACTTTGCCCACTAGTATAATCTCAAATGATATTCAGTAACAAGCAAAATGAGTAACAGCTGGCACTTTCCTTAGAAATAGCAAAACACCAACCAGGTCCAGTTTGTGCAGCCCTGGTAGAGGGGACCATCTGGAATGCTAGCCGGAATCTTAACAATTAAAATCAGGGGCCAGGTCAGACAAGTGGCATCTTAAAGAATTCATGATACTGAGTTTCTAAGCTAAACTGAAAATGACAGAGAAGCCAACATGTGAGGGAATATAAGTAGTCATTCTCACCCAGGGGATGGAGGGTGATCATATGCTTAAAATACAGGACATGGATTTATAAGACAGACTCTGTGACACATTTCATGCGAAATAAAATGTAAGCCACTATAATCAATAGAAAGTTTCCAATTAAACTCAGAATAAGGTACCTGGGGTCTATCTTCCAGGTACTGAGAACTTCCTGATGGTGGCCAGCTGCTGTCAGCTGCCAGTGATGTGAAACACTTAACATTTTTGCTTACTGGTAAGTGGGAAAGATCATTGCCCTATTTTTTTCAGCTAGGCATGATGTTTTCAAAAGCTAACATGATATTTGCAAATGAATTTAAGATGCTCAGATGGCAAATGCTATCCAGAGAATAAATATTGTATTATTTTATAATTTGAAGTAGAAGAAATATGCTTATAATTTCAATTCACTGATTATAAAAGGCTTAACACTGAGAAGGGGAAGGATGGAAAAGAGAACAGAAGAGTAGCATTGTGAGAGGAAATACTCGAATAACATAGGAAAGAATGCTCTTCTCTTACAAAATTTACAATCTGATTGAAGACTAGATGAAGTAAAGACAACAAGAGAGCCATGGGGAAATAACATAGGTAGCAGTAACAGCTCCACATGATTACTGTGGTTAGCGATGTGTCCTGCTTGATGGATCTAAATTATTATGCTTTCTGGTTGTTTCTGGGGATATACTTTCCTTCTTAAAAAAACCCAGAACCAACAACAACCCCCCCCCAAAAAAAAAAGAAAAAAGAAAAAGCAGCACATCTTCCTTTTCTCTTTTGCTATGTTCATAACATATTGCTATTTTCTTTAATCTCCTAATTGTAGTTCTATAAGTATGAAATTTAAGACATTCATTTTCATGCTTTGATTTTTAAAACAATAACAAGTAAGAATTATATTTATTCCTCCCCATTCCCTCCCCAGACATTTCCTTGTAAAATCCAATAGTCAACTACCTGCAAATAGTAAGAGCATCTTTATGAAAATAAATATAGGAAGACCCATTATCAAGTGATGGCAAGAACAGGATATATGTGATAAAATTAAATTTGCCCAGGGATCACAGGCGACAACAAAAACTTCTTTATGTACCGCAGAGATAAAAGGAAGAGGATTGAAACGTGAGTGATCTGCAGAAGAAAATGGGAGACTTGGTTACCTGAGATATGGAGATGGCCGAGGTACATAACTTTTTTGTGCTGGTCTTCTCCAGCAAGTGCTCCAGCCATAGCATCCAAGTCACAGAAGACAAAGGCAGGGACTGAGAATGAAAAACTGCCTGCAGTAGGAACAGATCAGATTCAAGACCATCTAAGGAATGTGAAGGTATTCAAATCCTTGGAACATGATGAGATATATCTCTGGGTCCTGAGAAAACTGGCAGGTGAAGTGGCTGAGCCACAATCCATCATATTTCAGAAGTCATGGGAGTCTAGTGAAGTTCGTTCCCACTGGCTGGAAAAGGGAAAACATAATCTCAACTTTTAAAAGAGGGAAATAACAAAGACCTGGTGAACTTCAGGCCAGTCAGTCTCACCTTGTTGCCTGGCAAGATCATGGAGCAGATTTTACTGGAAATTATGCCAAGGCACATGGAAAAGAAGGAGGCAATTGGTCACAAGACAGCATGGCTTCACTAAGGGCAAATAATGCCTGCAAAACTTGTTGGCTTTCTAGAATGTGATTACTGTGTTTGTAGATAAGGGAAGAGCACCTGGACTTGTGCAAAGCATTTAACCCTATCCTGCATGACATCCTGGTCTCTGAACTGGAGAGATATGGATCTGACAGATGGACCACACAGTGGATAAGGAATTTGGCTGCACTCAAACAATTGCAGTCAACAGCTAGATGTCCAAATGGACACCAGTGACAACTGGCATTCCTTGGAGGTCTCTTTTGGGACTGGTGCCGTTTAACATCTTTGTCAGCAATGTGGACACTCCTTAGATCTGTTGGAGTGAGTCCAGAAGTGAGCCACAGAGATGATCAGAGGGCTGGAACGCATCTCCTATGAAGGCAGGATAACAAAGTTGGGCTTTTCAGCCTGCAGAAGAGAAGGCTTCAGAGTGACCTTATATCATCTTGCAATACCAAAATTTGGCCTACAAGAGAGCTGGAGATGGACTTTTATAAAGGCATGTAGTGATAGGACAAAGGGGAATGGCTTTAAACTGAAAAGGGTAGACTTCAATTAGATACAAAGAAGGAATTATTCACTGTGAGGGTGACAAGGCACTGAAACAGGTTGCCCAGAGAAGTTGTGGGTGTCCCATCCCTGGATTTGTTCAAGGACATTTTGGATGGTGCTTTGAACAGCCTGGTCTAGGTGGAAGGTGTTCCTGCCCTAGCAGAGGTGAGCACAGTCAGCTCACTTACTGTGTTTTCCTTTACTGCTACTATAAAGAGATTTTTACTTTTTTTTTTTTCAAATATACAAATATCATTAACTAAAGTGACATAAAAGCATACATGAGTAATCCAAGTGAAACTGAAGAACTATTCATTTCTGGTAAAGTGTGAGTAAATCTACACACTACATGATATCAACATTTATCTATGATAATATCCAAATAATGCTTGTATAAATAATGGTGTGACACGTCTTCAAAGCAGCAACTCAAAAACTGCTTTAGTCAATCCTGCTTTCTGTCTAAACTTTAATACAACACATATGTGTGTTGTGCCAGGCTCCAGAATAAATACTTTAAACTGTACCAACAATAATTTTCACTGGTATCTAGCACAAAGACCATCTATGTTTACTTGCGATTGTGTTTAATTTCATATTGAGATGATTAATCAGAGCAAATGTCTTTATTTTCTGCTGTTTTAACTTCAAGAAATGATCTCTTCTGGTTTATCCTATTATAAGGATCGTTACAAAAATGGGAAACAATTAACACTGGGTTTAATGCGTGAATGCCATAGAGCTGAAGTAATTGCACTCAAGGTCTGCTAACTTTTTAATCAGGCATCTGGTTGCAAGCTGCTCACGATTGATTCTGAGGGAAGAACTAAGACAATCTAGGCAGCAAAAGCAGGTGTGCCAAAAAAGCAGACATGTTGGCGAAACCAACTAAAGCTCTAGAGGTTAAAAGAAGCAAAAACTAGTGGAAAATTCCTCTAAAAGACCTTTGCTTAGGATCCAGTCATAACCGAGTGAAATTAATTGAGGCAAATGAGCATAGAGAGATTTTTTTTACCAAAATAATTAAGAAATATGAACAGCAGAACCACAAAAGCTCAGCCTAGAGAAGACTTGCCAGTCGGAATCTCAGTGAGCAGAATTAATTAGACTGGGGAGCTGAAATTTTCACATGCATTTTGCTACATAAAATAAATAACAAATACCATGAGAAATTTCTGGAATTACAATTAGGATACTTAGTATTCTCAGCATTTTTGCCTTGTTTTGGAGAAATGAGCAGATCTGGTTTTATTTGTTAAAAGTATATTTTTTTTTCTTTCTCTAATAAGTCTATCCTCCATGATTAAGAGAGCACTGAATCTAAAAGCGTTTACACAGCATAGCACTGGGTGCACTTGTAAATTACGTGTGTTGATGGAGACTATGGCTATACTCACATATATCTATAGAATTACAATTAAGGCAAGTGCAAGAATATAATCTATATGAAAATTGCATGTTTGGATCTCTTTTCAAGTGAAATCACCCCTCCATAGTTCATATACAATACTACAACAGTAAACTCCTTTCAGGATTGCCCTCAAGAAAAATTTATTTAGGTATATATGTTTGCATATCATCTTCAAGGTTGGTGGGTTGGGGTTTTTTTATCAATATCTTTAACTGAATCACATTTGCACCTAATTTTAATTATTTTGGCACCCTTCTATATGAAATACATTGTTTATATAAACTTATATAACAGTTCTGCATAAGGATTTTGACCAAACTCCCTGAAACACCTAGATTAGAAACAGAAAACTATAGTGATAATGAGGTTCTGACCCTTATTAATGGAAATCATGAAAGAATCTCATTTATAAATCAGTAAGTACCATCCATTTCGGGGAAAAAACAAACCAACATAGATAATAGGTAGTGCAAGAGGTTTGGAACAATTTATTTCACAGAGAACTCTGAAAATCTGCTACAAATAACACTTTTTAAGAGACTGTCAAAAAACAGGATTGAGCTGAAACCTAGACATTTCTAATAAATATTTCACAAAATCCTAATCCTTCTGCCTAGTAACAATGTTCCTGTAAACTCCAGAAATAGGTTTCCTATCTTTCAGGCACACTTTGGTGAAGAAATAACTACTATGCCATCTTCCAGGCTTTGCTCTTTCTAAGACAAAGCAGGCAATGAAGACTTAGAACCAGACTAACATGTTAGGTTAAAATAAGGGTATCGAAGTATTATTCTAAAACCTTGCTGTTTGGGGTGTTTTGTTGTTGTTATTTTTTGTTTTTTTTGTTTTTTGTTGTTTTTTTTTTTTGTTTGGGTGGGTGTGGTTTTGTTTTTTTTTTTTTTTCTTTTTTTCTGAAGTTGAATGAATCCTACCAAGTACAAGATGTATTAATTAACTTAAAGCCTCACAGTATATGGACACCCACATCAAACTGCATGGATCCAGCAGCGTCACTTCAAATTCTTTTAGAGCTAGTTGAGTACAGATGCAGTAGGATATCAAAAGCTTTAATCATTCCCTATTTGCTTAAATCAAAAGCATCATCTATTCTCAAATTGTTTACCAACACTTGAAATCAGCAAGTTGCAGCAGCTTAAGCATCAGCACAGCAAAATAGCAAGAACAGCTTCTAACTGAGGCAGATGACATGAGATGCCTAAAAGTTTTTCTCTCTTCCTATGTCAAAATGGCCAGGGTTTTGCAAAGCAATACCCAGTTCAATGGCCACTATCTTTCTTTGTGATAAGCATGGAAGAATAGTCACATATTTGTGAATCTGCCAACACTCCAAAGACAGTTTTCTCTCTTTCACTTTCTTTCTAAAAGCTATCACTCAGTCACTCTACTGTCTGTCATCTGCAGGTGAAGGTTTTAGAGAAATGAAAAGCAGTGGTCTGGCACAGGGCCACTCACACACTCTCACAAAGAGACCCTTAATCATAAGGGACTTTCACATCTCTCTGATCTAGGAGCAATTCAGGATATATGCCAGAAGGAAGAAGAACAAAAACACCAGCATTTGAAAATTCCCTCAGTGCCTTAATAACACTGCTGAGATGGCTTTTGCCAGATTAAACAGACATGTTCCTTTAGACTCTTAATATTGCTCTGAAACTAATTCCCTAAGCATTGTCCAGACTTAAACAGGGTTTGGGATACCAACAATCAAACTTTGAAGTAATTCTTGAAATTCCAGTGGAGTTGGCTGCAGAGACAGCTGGAATATCCAGGTCTTTCCAGGCCAAGGAGAGAGAGGGCAGCTTGATTTTTTGCAATTGTTGTCTTTAAAGGACATGGACAAAGCAATTCTGACACAACAGCTTATTTCTCGAATGCTTTAAAGTAAAGGCTAGGTGTGGGGTTAGTGAACTATCTGGTATTTTCTAATGTTGCCTACACTCAGCACGGCATTCTGACTCTGAAGGAGAACACTACAGGAGCTGCAATACATTAGTGAAGCCTGACAGGGTGAAGATCTTCCTTCACTTGCCATTTTGTTTTGAAGCAACAAGAAACTACAGATTTCAAGATGAGGATTCTATCTGATACTCACATGAGACATCATTCTTATACAATCCCCCAAGTGATGTCAATAACACAGACCATAACTGTGTATAGGCAGAAAAAAAGAAATCTTTTAAAAATCATTGAAGAAAAAATATTTGTAAAGTGGCTGATTCTTTAGTTTACTACATGCCAGTACTTGCCTTCATAATTCCTTTGAGACACACTCAAATGTTAAAAGAGCCCATTTGCCTATCTGTGTTCATTCAGTCGAACACTCAGCAGGATCACTTTCTTGTGATGTTTCCAGTGCTTGAGTTAATTTCATTACACTCTGTGAGATATTCATCATAAAGAAATATCAGGATATCAAAATACAATGTAATACTAAAATTCCAGTTCACTTACATGGGTGAACTAAATTAATGTCAACCTGGAAATTTGCTCTAGGTGAATATATTGACTCTTTCCAAGCTCTTATCAGCTTCTAAAGAACCTAAGGTCTTTAAAAAAAATTCTGAAAAAAAGGTCTCCAAACTCTAAACTGAATGAAGGCAATGCAGTACTTGCTTTCTAAATCAGCAGACAGACAGCTGGAGTGCCACTGCTGTAACCCAAAGATTTGACAGGCTACAGCAGAGTTAAAACTGACAAGAGCCTTTTGTCATATTTTCCTGCTGCTATTCAAAACTCTCTGAGCAGCAGGAGACTGACGAGAAGGAGGTTAATTTTGCTCGGCAGCAGTTTAGACTATGGAAGTCTGAAGAAAGTAAACACTATAGAACAGCTTCATTCCTATAAATTGCTGAACATGTGATTTGGGGGAGATGAGTTAGCAAGGCAGATATGTTTTCAATCAGATTTCATAATGTCTTTAAATGTGGTGCTTTGGTTTCTTGATTTGGTTTTGTTTGGTTTGTTTGTTGCTTTGTTGTTTTGGTTTTTTTCACTAATAAATTATTTATTGATTTCTCTTCTTTTAACAACTAAAATCCAGAAAAGCAAGGCTGAATGTCATTTTTAATGCATTGCATTGTTCAAGAATACAGTCATTTATGGGAAAGCAACACTTTCTCTTGTATTTTAGAGCCAGATGTTGGAGGCAAAAATTAGATCCCCGAGGCGACATGAGCTAGATCACTGAAAAGGAAGGCATGTACACTGACCCAGGCAGTGGCAATGAGGTTGAGCCAAAAAAAAAAAAAACGTAACAGAGAGAGGACTGAAACTGGAAAGAGGAGGACTGAAGTCAGGGAAGTAGTTCAAACCTTGTAGTTAGGAAAGAAGAATGAAATGAAAGGCTACACAAAGATAGTGGGTAAGACCAAGTAGATATGACAAGCCAAGGACAAAGTAAGGATAGATATTGATTCTTACTTACCAGTGGGAGAAGAGGAAGATGGGGAAAGGAAGCAAATGTTACAAAGAATTGGAAGAAAAGCCTCTAGCTGGCCTGAGCAGTTTGGACTAGGGAATGGATGGAAAAGACAAGGAGAAATCCACAAAGAAAATGTCTAAGAGAAAATACTCCTTGCTTCAATGGCAATAGGACAGAACTCCCCTGGGAATGGGGAAAACTTCAGTAGCAAATAGTATTCTAGTGATCAGGAATGGATCATTTCTTCCAAATCTAGGTATTAAAAGATATTGGTTAAAGGTTTAAATAATGTTCCTGGAAAAGCTATAGGATGAATCCTACTCAATAAGATTTTATCCCTACTTTCACTGTACAGAATGTATATCGTAGTAAGGAAGTTGTTGCATTTTCTACAAATGACCAGTTAGGGTGAAAAGAATAGATTACTTTTCAAGCCAGTGCAGAGAAATGGGCAGATGCCAAGGATGCCATGTTTAAGACATCATCCTTAAGGTGGGATGAATTCCTTTCTGTCAAAGCCACTTACTTTACATTGACTAAAACCAATGTCTGCATGACCTCGTCTAAGTAAGATGAAATGTTATTGAAGCCAGGTAATTTCTCCTTTAGTTTCTGCTCTGTATTTCCTGAATGGTTAATTTAGGGTCTAAGATTTGAGATCATGCATACAACAGTGGCTTATGTGCCACTTCTTCAAAGCCACAATGGGTATTAACATCCTTTTGCTTCTTCACTGAAGTGCAGAAACAGTGTGTTAATATTTGCAAAGCATTCAGGAACAGTAGTGATAAATGTCATAGCAAATTCTGTGAGAAAACTAATAGCTCTGTCTTCAAAACAGGATATGAACACTGCAACAAATAACATCAACAGATAGTGAACAAGGAGGAAGGCAAATATTGTGTTTAGCTCATTAAATTGGACTGAAGATTTTGTGCACTGAATAGGATCAAGATTCTCTGGATATAACGATTGATATATGATTAGGTAATTAAATACTTGAATTGCAATTCCTACATACAGAGAGGCTGAACTGAGTTTCCAGTAAGCAACATTAATAATGGCTTCTGGGTGCTAGATTCTGAAACTTCAAAATAATGATTAAATATAATTTGTTCTTAGTGGATATACCATGGCAACTTGCAAACAGATAGGGAGAGAGGATGCCTTGCTAAGAGAGTTCTGCTAGGGGGAAGAACATCAAAGTAACTGAAAACAAACTCTAGGCTTTCTACACAATTTTTTTTCATTCATCTTTGCCACGTTTGGTTTTTTTTAATATTTTGGAACTATGGTTCAGGTTTATTTCCTGTTTGTTTTACTTATATTCTCTTTATCCTAGCCCAGGAGTTCTGATTGTTTCTATTTGTTATGAATTAAAGCCAAATGTCATTACAAAGACATTCAGGTTTCTGTTTTGCAGTCTGTCTGTTAAAGCCATCACCAGGAAACAGTATTTTTGATAATACTTCCATTAAAATAAATGCATATTTGTTTGACATTTCCTCATATTTTTCAACACTCGCTGTTTAGCTTCTATGTAGAAGTCTCATGGATTGCAGACTCAAATACTTCCACAAAGGCAAACTTGGCTCAATTTGTATGCTAGTCTAACTGGCAAGAAACAACAACAGTGTTCAGGACTGACTCTCTCCTTTCTTTGGAGAAAAAGCTGCTGTGTAAAGTGAACCAATGCACACAGTCATTGAGAAATCTGGAAGTGCTGTCATTGGAAGTGACAATATGGCTTGCTTAGTGAGGATTTGCTTTGAATGCACAGCTTCAGAATTATTTACTAATTAAAAATGTTTTATTACGGAGAAACCCTTTGAGATTTGCCTCTTGTTTCCTAGGGTGCAGGAGCGTGAAATCATGGACGAATGAGCTATAGCACCATAATTTGCTTCTGTCAGTTTAAATGAAAAGGTCTGAAATGAACTGGTGAAATTAGTTCACAAAATTTTTACCCACCAGTAAATGCAATTTACTTTTATGATAACCTGTAACCGCATAGCCACCTTTCACAAACTACTAATCTTACAGCAGACAGCAGAATTTTGTGGCCTGTATGCTATTCTGTGCCCTCTTTACACCGGGGAAATGAAGATACCAATTTTGTTGGCATTGAATTGCCAACATTTAGCATTGAGATTATGTTGCTTGCATGTAAGGTTGAAATTCACCTATGCACACAGAGAGCTCCTACTCCAATCAGGCTCCTCACACACACAAAGTAAACTGAGGCTGTTTTATTCTGATGTTTACTGTGCTGAAACAAATAGCAGCTGGAAAGAAAGACCTTAACTATTGGGGTGGAAGAAAGAAAGGACACTTGCTGGCAATGATAGATATATACATGCCTAAAGAGGACTAGTGTGACTCTTACTAATAGAAGAATAAAGTCACTCAGCTGTGAAATGACTCATAATTAGGAAGACCTCATTCAAAACCCAGTTACAGCAAGATACTAGATAAGCAAATCAAAATTATCACTTCGGTTCTTTAAAGACAGATAGCATGCAGTATCCATCTGTTAAGCGATACCACCTGTTCTATCAACTCATTACATCGTCTGGAGTATTAAGCAGGAAAGTCAATTAAGTCAATCCATGTGCAAGAGGACCTTCATGGAGGGTGAGCAATTGTTCTCGGCTACCCCCTATCACATCCCAGCAAGGAAGAAACAGGATAACTCCAAATGACTTCATCTGTCCCCTGTCAGAGTCCATCTCCAGTTCTTGATTAATAATATAGGAGGTACTGAAAAAATACACCGTCTATATAAAAATTGGGTTGTCTTTTATTATCAACACCAGGTTATTATTAACCATTCATACCCAGAAGGAAATTTAATGAAGTTTTTCATTGTGTTCCTCTGAGCGAAGGTTAAAGTTTATGCGCCCAAGCCCATCATCACCTCAAAATGCCCAGCTTACCAGCACATGTTATTTCAGCTAAAGCCTAATATTAAGTTGCACTTATGACCTGTGATTGCCAATATATGCACGTTTGCACAAAATAACGTGTGGTTGGCCATATACTCCTATTTACACAAAATACACATTATAATAATGTGTATAAAGAATCTAAACTCCATGATTCAGACTCTACTTTTATAGCTCAAAATTATTATCTTCATATTGATTTAACCCTTTCCTTGCAATCATAAGAAGAAAATCTAATATACTGTCTTGGCAGAAAATGGCAAAGGGCTGTTAGTAAATGTAAAATCAGAAAATTCTTCAGGAAAATTCTGACATTTCTATCACAACTTAGAGAATACCTCAGTCAGGTTTAATTCTTATAAATGTAAGGTGAGATTGGATATAAAGGTCACACACAGCCCAAAACCTCTTCAGTGAGGACACACTTCAGTTACATAATGCTGACATAAGACGTGAACCCTAACTGCATAGCTAAGAAGTGATTTTGGTATCCTGACACCTGCTAAATACAAAGAATGAAAAAAAAAAAAAAAAAAACCTTCTCATCACCAGAAAAGCTGACAAGGAAATCACTCTTCCAGGAACTAAGAGGCAGTGTGCCAGGCAGTGTAACTTCTGCAAGAGTGACTTATTGTATTGATGGTGTTTGATTAGGGAGGGTTGTAGTTACCTTAGTTAGCTTGACATATTTAAATTTAAATCTTTAAAGCTCCTGAATTATATTTAGTAAAGCTAAAAAGAAAAAGATTATTTAATGTCCTTCAATGATATTCTTTCTCTTTAGCTGGATAAGATTTCTCTATATATAGGCACAATATTTCCCTACCTGCACTCTGGTGCACTTCATAATAACAGAAGTCAACATTTACTTTAATGTGTAGGCAAAAATGTGGTTTAGTCTCTTTCAATTTTCATGTGCAACTATATGTAGATTTTTTTTCTTCCTTTTTTGGATAATGACAAATAGGAATCATGATGAATTGAATGGGAAGGAAAAAAACAAAAAAAAACAAACATCAAAAAGAACCCTAAAAAACATCAACCAAACAAAAAAAAACCAAGAAAAATTCCAAACCCAAGCCCCAAGCCCCCCACTTTTCATCGTAATGTCATTCCTTTAATAGAATATTTATAACAAAGCCATATGTTTATAAGGAGAGCTGTTTTGTACCATCCAGGCCAATTTCATGTTGTTACAATGACCCATTTCTAATATAACCAGAAATTCATTAGCACCTCCAACCAAATTTCAACTGACCTGCAGAGTCCTCATTAAATCACAAACAACACAGGTCCTAATCTACACAAAAACTGGAAAGGAGGAAGCTGGACAATGATGTTCTAAAGATCAGGTTATGCACAAACCGTGCCTAAGATGAAGAGCAACATACTACAGAATTTGCTCAGATGGTCAGAACATGCGGCAAATAACACCAAGGTTTTGGGCTCAAACCTTTGTGGCCCATTCACTTGAGTCAGACTCAATGATCCTTGTGGGTCCCTTCCAATTCAGAATATTCTGTGATTCTGCAAGAAATTTTTGTCAGCCAACCATATGTTGTTGAAATCCCATCAATATCCCAGTTTTGCCAGTTGTGAATTTATTCCATGAAGCTGCTTTTATATTTTTAGTTTCTTTCTAAGACTAAGAGATTTGCAGTCTCTCAGTCAATATGGGTGTTCAGGGTAAGTTTTGTGTTCCTGAAACACAGAATCATAAAATCATTGAATGACTTAGGCTGGAAAAGATCTTCAAGATCGAGTCCAACCATAAACCTAACACTGCCAAGTCCACCACTAAACCACGTCCCCACGTGCCACAACTGCACATCTTTTAAACACCTCCAGGAATGGTGACTCCATTGCAGCCCATTCCAATGTTTGACAAGCATTCCAGTAAAGGCATTTTTCCTAACAGCTAATCTAATGGTCCCCTGGTGCCACTTGAGGCCATTTTGTCCTGTCCTGTCACTTTTTACTTGGGAAAAAAGATTGACTCCCACATCACTACAACCTCCTTTCAGGTAGTTGTAGAGCAATAAGGTGTCCCTTGAGCCTTCTTTTCTCCAGGCTAAACAACCCCAGTTCCCTCAGACCCTTCCCCAGATTTGTTGCTTCTCTTTGGACACCCTGTTAAGGTATTTACCTGTAATATTTACCTGATACACTAAACATTTACTTGTCTTTGATAACATAAGTGTGTACCGGATTTTTGTCCTTAAACAACTTTATTTCGGCTAGCATAACACTACTTTTTTATTATGTGGATCTTTAGAAAGTTATAGTCTTCGGCTGAGGAATTCTGTGCATTTAGAAATTGTGTTTGTATGTAGGAATTGACCTATAAGGAAATTAATGTGCTTTTGCAGTTTTTTGATTGCTTTCCTTACTTTTGTTGTGACAATAAAATAATGCTGTTTTAAGTACTAGGTTCTTACATCCAGATTTTGCCTAAATTTTATGGACTCTTTCTGTCTGACAGATTAAAAAAGCCATTTCTCATCTATGTCTACACAACCGAAATCCCTATCCATCTTCTTATCTTATACCTTGATTACAGCAACATCTCTTCCTCACACTTTATAAAATGTGATCTTGCTCCATTCATTTCCATGTTTTAATGACAATACTTAAGAATCTGAGTTCAAAAGAGAAAAAAAAAAAAAAAGAAGAAGAAATCTTATCCACAAAACTCTTCTTCCTTAAATGCCTGTCTTTGGATCTTTATAAGGTATTAGGCCCTTCTCACTGCACCAGGGCAGCAGATCCAGCAGTACAGCATCCTACATAACAAGACCTACTTGCTGAGTAAATCTTCAAAGCAATAGCAAGAGCAGTCATGCTGCTCAGAGAAGGACAGGGCGAGGGGGGAAAGGATGACAACAGCTGGAGTGAAGGGCAATGCTTTTGCCTCTGCACATATTTCAGGAGCTAGAGATGGTTGTCCGTTATCTTTATTTTACCTGTACGCACCTGACAGTGGCAGCTTTTTCCTGTCTGGAATATGTATACAAAAAGCAGGTCTATTTCCACACAAAAACTATTCCACCTCTGATCCATTTTCTAATTAGCTTCTATTCTGCAGTAATTTTTCAGTGGAGCCTGAACTGCCAGCCTGCTGTGACTAAAACACACCCATAATCAAGGACATGCAATCTTTTTCTCAAGCAGCATTTTTCACTGATACATATAGGATGCAGGATAATATCAAAATGGATTCAGACCCTTTTGGAAACCCACATATATTGTGTTTTTCAGAAATTTCTCAGCTCAGTGGCCATAAAGAACTCAGTCCCTTACTTCAGACTCACTGATTTTTTTTCAAGAGAATCTGTTAGCTAAACCAAAGCCAAAAGACTCTGAAAAAGAATCACTGTCCTCTGTACATAACAGTTTTTGTTCCTTTGATCAGAAACTGTGAGCTTTTCATTTTGGTGAACCCCATTCTTGAAATACTAAGCATTTAACATACTTCCTTTAAGTATGAGCTTATTTTCCAACAAATCTCTTTTTTCACAAAACATGCCAGCTATAAAACAAGGTGCAGCTATTTCATATTCCTTCACTGCTGCTCTTCTCTGGCATCCAGGGGCAGGCTGAATCTCTTCATAGCACTGGGTCGTTCATAGTCACTCCTGTTCTCAGGCTGCAGCCAAGCAGAAGGTTTTGTTCAGCATTTATCACTGTGATCTGTGACACTGGCTCTAGCTTTATCATATTTCAGAAGTCTACGTAGTTTCATATGGTTTAAGGTGAGAGGGGTCTATTAGATCATCTGCTCTGACCTCCCATATATCATAAACCATTAAGCTTCACCCACAAGCTCTTAAATTAAGCCCAAAGACTTTAGTTAGCACTTTGGTTCTCAGAAGACTAAGCTTTTTGCCAAAGGCAGACAGAAAATGAGAGAAACAGATGCTACTAATCCAAACTCCTCTGCAACAGAGGACAATTGATTGAGATAGGTGATTTATACACACCTCCGGTGTTAAGGCATTTACTGTAGTGACTAAAAATTGTGAAACATGAATTTTATACCCTGCTCTACTTTCTGACTTCAGATAAGCCTCTTACCCTTTCTTTGCCACAGGTTCTAATTTCTCAAATAGTTGTAATTAAAATCTCCTTTCTCAAAGCTTGTTATTACAATGTTCCTGAGATAGTTATTAAGTACTTATATAAGCCTCTTGTCTTTTGGTAAGTAATGCTTGGTTAGGAAAGTCTGAGCAGCACAGTCCTTCAGTATAGCATTCCTGTTTGCTATCCTGTTTCTTAATTTGTCCTCTGCTGGCTTCCACAAGGCAACAAGGCAGTAAGGGCACAGTCCTCTGGTCTGCACCCTGCCTTTTCTGCCTGCAAATGATGCAGTTCACTAAAAAATGACACCAAAAATGAGGTGGTTCATTCATTCACTCTAAATTAAAACCCCATAGGAAGAGGAAGAAAAACACAGGTAGAAGATTGTTATTGGATTACTGATTTATAAGAGCAATTCAAGGTTACCAGCACAATTTCACCTTCTAGCAATCCATGCTGAAGAAAAAAGTTGGTACCAACTCAAAGTGCTGTTGTACATACACCTTTGTTACAAAATGGCAGCCTATTCTACAAGTAACTTTTAAAAATGTATGTTAAACATATTTTCTACTGGAACAGTGAAACAGCTCACAGAGTGTTGTAATTTTGCTGAAATCTTGTTTCAAAGAAGCAAAAAGCTGATGATGATGACTGTCTTTAATCCTTTCTTCTGAAATTACTATTCATAGAATTGAAAGAGATCTACTAGGTTAGCAAATCCCAAACCATGCTGTCATAGGCAGACATGAACTGTCATCCTGTTCATTTTCTATTTATATTATTCTGTGTATTACAGTACAAAATAGAATTTAAATAAAAGTGATTAAACTGAAATTATTTTTTAAAAAATCCCTTCATATGAATTTTCAGATTTAGTTCCAATTCAGAAGGAAAAGACATTTCAAAAGCTTGAGATCATTCATGAAGAAAAAAAAAGAGCCTTCAAAAAACCCTAATAAAAAAGGCTTCTTATAAATGGCAGCCTTCTTGTAACATTTTTTTTTCACTGCTCCAAAAATTCTTTCAAGTAAATCTGACAGGGCAGCAAACAGGAAAAAGAATTGGTAACAAATAGTAAGTGCAGCTCCCACTGTTCATCTAAGAAGAGAAACCAGCAGAGAAACAGTGTGTAAGTCTGGTACGAGCACTGCAATAAAAGCACAAAAGCCAGCTCAGCAGGGTACGTACCATCTCCATTCATGCCTAGGTTAGTTCCATGCAGAAATCCTTGCACACGGGAATCAGAACACACTCCCTTCTCTATGTCCACACTGTGCATCTCACAGTTTCTGCATGCCACACATTTTAGACTACAAGCTGTTCTTTTACGCTAAATTGCAACTCCACCACACAGACCTGTGCAAAAAACTCACTGAATTTAGTATCAACCAAACTTGCTTTTAAGCCACAGGGGGCAGCATATTTAATGGATGCCAAAGCTTCTAAAATGTGGCATTCAAAGCACTCACATCTGCAGAAAAGATACAGCCTGGTTCTTTTTTTTTTTTTTTTTTCCCTCTCTTTCTTCATTTTCTCCTCCTATTTGTATCATTATGCAACATGGCTGAAAAAAGTATTGCAAAAGTAATGGGTAATGAATGAAGGGGAAAGTGAGCAGGCGTAAAATCTATTTTGTTTGTTGGTGCATGAAAATTTTTGTATTAATAGAATAGTTTATGTCTTTTTCTTTGCAAAGAATTCTGAATTCTATCATTTAGGAATGTAATTCTTGATTAAAAAAAAGAGAAGCATAACTGGAATATATAGAAACAGCTTGGCCGATATTGCTTTTGGATTAGATTTGAACTCTACTATGAAAGGGGAGTAATTATCCAATTCTTTGATACAGAAATCAAACACAGAAATTCCTGTATGCTCCTGCTATCACAGACTCAAAGTCTTCTGGGTTTTTTTAACAGTGTGCTTAAATTCTGAAGCTCCTGGATATCAAAGACAAGAATTACACATCATGAGACATTTTTGTGTCAGTGTTAGACTAACACATCTAAATCTATTTTGTTTCTCAAAGTAGTTTGCAATAAGTAACTTTGTCTTCAATTATATATTCATATGGGAATCTCATTTTACATTTTATTCACCAACAGAAGAGATAAAAGCAGTTAGAAAATACTTGATAGCAGAGTTTTACTGCAATAGTAAATCATACCTCCACTATAAAAGTTGAGGGAAGCATTATGTGAGGTTGTGTTACACTCCAGGATTTTATAGCCTTGAAAAAAATCAGCAATAAATTTGAATAAGGCTGAGAAGAAAAGCAGCTGGAGATGCAAAAGAGAAGTGACACCTTTATACTGTACTTCTATTTACCATTTATCTGTCATTTTTACCACCACATCTTGAGATTAGAAATCTCTTTCTGCATAGGTAAAATGTCAGTGACAGCTTTCTATTTTAACATCTTAGGCTGTCGATGACACTTTGTTTTAATAACTTTCAAAGAACTTCTAAGTATTCTGTTTCTTACTTGGTAGAATGAAAAATACAGAAAGGGAAATGTTTGCAGATGAAATACTCTAGACTCATTTCCTTTTAGTATTTAAAACTATTGCAGGTTAAAAGAGTAATGAACACCTTGGGATTGTTTGCTATAAATCATCTAAATTAATATGTATTATTTCAATTACAATATATACGTATAAAATAGAATTGATACCTTGTATGCTTCCATGATTCAGCCACTGCAAATTCTACTCTTATTATTATAATAAATATAGAAACTAAAATCTGAGGATAACAAAATGTTTGATATTAACTTCTTGTTTTGTTTTGCAGGGGATGAGGTAGTTGCAATGCCTTAGAGATAATGCTAGTAAATAATTTTAAAATATAATCCTAAAACAAACTATTGGTTTAATCCCCTTCCCAGTAGTTCCAGAGCTAGTATGGAATTTAATAAAGGATTTAGATACCTTTGTAGCTAAGGGTCAGTAAATGTTTTTTGGTTTCTTTTCCTAAATTTCTAATTTCACAGACTTCTGAGCTAAAGATATCCTCACAAATGCATATGTGGGTGTTTGCAGAGTACTAGAAAATTCATGGCATAATACAAAGCCATTCCTTTACACTTCTTACTGAATCAAGCTACTTTAGAAACTAAATTTCAAAAAGGTATTGCAAGAAATGTATTGTCCTTTTAAAATTATCAAAGCAAAAAAAAAACTTTGAATCAATTTTTTCGTGATTTTTAGCGAGAAAATATTCCCCATCCCTTACGAATTAAAAAATCTCAATTTTGCAAACATTATCTACAACCATCTTTGTTGTACATTTAATACATATTATACACAAGCATATCCCATGACTTTTTCTCCTGTAACAATTCTAAAATATAAGGAACTTGAAAAGGTGGATAGTACTTTGTGTAGTTTTCTAGTAGGTTTAACATTCAGAACCTTTTGCAGGCTATAATTTGAGATATTTTCACCTCCTTTATAATGAGGTTATATTTTAAGGTGTTTCTAAACTGAAAACAATGAAAAGAAAATAATTTTTTGCCCTTTATAAATTTGAGAATACTGAATGTCAATTGCATGTGGCTTATTCCAAGCAATTCAAACTTGAATAAATAGTATATAGTATATATATATATAGTAAATGCTGTGCACAAGAAATGAGAAATGAGGTTCCATGCTCAACCAACCCTTAGGGTGCACCTATTACCTTAACAGGTTTAACAGAGATGACATTAATATAACTGTGGCTTCAACATCAGCCATACTTGAGGGAGGTTGTTCATAGATAATATACTTTCCCAAAACAAAAAAAAAAACAACCTTGAGTGTCCTTCAAATCCTTCTTAACTATATATGAAAAAATTACAAATTATTAAAGTATATGCTTCAATTTATTTTTTTAAAAAAATTCTAATTACATCTAGAAAGCTTTCATTTTCCACTTCTGATAATAATCTGCCCTAAAATATATTTGACAAAATACTTCATAGTTTCACAACCATTATATTTGTGTCTGCACAGCAAGTGTTTATTTACACATCTTTTTAAACATGTGGATAGACCACACTTCATAAATTTGCACTTAAAATTTATACTACACAAAATATTCACAAATATCTATATTTGTATCTCATTATCCAGGGAATGTACTGAAATTACAGTTTTGGATTCTGTAAAAAGGGGTGGGTGGGTGAGTGGGTGTGTTTCTTTTCATATTTCCACCGATCCATAGAATACTACCAAAATAAAATACATAGAAAAGAGTAACAGCCTGCATTATTTTAACCCCCAGCTAGAAACATATTTTCAGTTGAATTTGTTTATAATAATGTCCAACATCATTTACCTTCACCCAGTTGTTCAAAAAATAAGGGATTCAGTAAATTTGAAATGACAAACACAAAAATCTATTAATGAAGGAAAGTATGGCACTCAATCAGTTACTCTAAAGCTTTTCTCCCTGCCCCTCGCTTCTGCATTATGTAATTTCTCCTATCGAAATGAAACATTATCATCAATATGTTTGGCAATTTATGAAGTAAAATGATGTGGCTGGATGGGAAAATTCCTAAAAGAGCCTTGAGAGGAGGGAGGGAGGGAGGAAGGGAGGGAGGGAGGAACGAANGGGGGGGGAGGGGGAAAGGGAGGAAGGGGGGAGGGGGGGGGGGGGGGAGGGGGGGGGGGGGGGAGGGGGGAAGGGAGGAAGGAAGGAAGGAAGGAAGGAAGGAAGGAAGGAAGGAAGGAAGGAAGGAAGGAAGGAAGGAAGGAAGGAAGGAAAACGAATCTAGCTTTTCTTTGCTTTTTCTTTTCTTTCAGCCAAGTAGTGGCTGTTTGTCCAAGTCTGGTCAGAGATCATTCAAAGCAGCCCTCAATTAAGAATTGTTTAAGAATTTCAGATTTCTTGCTTCAGTATAGAGACTGATTAATATTTTTTGAGCAATTAATGAACTACTATAATCAAGTGTCACTGTCTCAGGGATGAGTCACATTGTAGAGGGGCTGCTTTCCATTCTTATACCTTAAATGAGGGGCAAAATTTCATATCTTTCACTATTGGCACTCAAACAATGTGAAACTCAGTGAACAATAATTACTAACATTAAGGATGCAATCTTAGCTCATTGTGCAAACCTAGTCCAATGTAACTGATATACACTGTCAAAACTTAATGAAAAAAAAGTTTATGATGTGATTGTATTTAGATACAAATATATCTAAAATGGGCCAGGGTGAGCAGTCTATCGAGGTGCCTATGTCTTTCTGCTTCATCAGACAATTATAAGGTGTCTGATTTTTCAGACAGTTGAATCTATTAAAGTCTAGCTCTCTGCCAACAGCACTCTTGGCGTGCATCCACATGACGTAATTTTATTGATAATTGGATTTTTTCTGTGATTGGTATTTTTAAAAATCCAATTTACTGATACAGATTTTTTTAAAAAAAGTGAAAATAACCATTTTGTATTGAATGTTTCATTTATAAGTTTGGCATCTCACTGAGCCAGTGTTTCAAAAGACTGTAGAATGTCAAGAAAAAGATTTTTTTTCAAGCTTGAGAAAAAAATAAAGTTTGCAAGTTGTCAATCTTCTGTTTTTAATAGCAAGTCCTGAATGTTCTAAATTAATTTATGCATTTTTGAGACCACCTGTCTGCTGTTACTGTCAAAACTGATTCAGGTCCTCTGAGTGCTCAGAAATCTTAGCTGTGACACTGTGAAGTTTTAACCCTTTCAGGAAGTGAGTGAGGAACACCTGTACACTGACTTCTTCTAATAAACTATCTTCTTGATTAAAAGATAGGAAAAAAAGCCCCAAACAACCTAAAGATAGGGTGGAACGGTAACATGGGTCTCTGACCTTCTTTCAGTGAACTTGGTGGGGGGTTTGACTATACAGAACTGCAACGCGCGGAACTGAAGTTAGCTTTTCTTTCAGCTGAGCTCTTTGAGGATACTCAGACACATGTGTCAAAGTTTAGAGAATGGCATGATCAATGTATTTCAGTCAGGAAATTTAAAATAAGATGTTTAAGTTGAAATTAGACATCCTGGATAATTTACCCTTAACTTTTTATTCAGAGGCAAAAATACTTAAAGAGAGAAACAGGCATCTGTACACAACAATACATCTATTTTATTTTCTTTGGCCACGGAAAGATGACTGTTCTAAGGTGTGGGACTCAGATGTTTAAAGTAAGGTAGGAAAAAATCTTTTTCCTAAGAAGAAAATTCAACTTCCTGACCTTTCCAAACCACTTGCTGGGCGAGGACTTGAAGCAGTAGTGTCAGCAGTGAAAAGCATATCTGCTGCTTTAGATTAAAACTCACTTAATACAAACACATTTACTTCTACATTATGATAACATTAATTTGAATTTAAATTAAATTCTTAACATCTGAGGTGTATTTATGAAACCAGAGACATAAAATTGCATGCAGACCTATTTTATACATACAGTGCTCTCAGCTAAGAGAATAACTCTTCTGACACATATATAAAAATAGATAATACATACTTCTACTAATCTCACAAAAATATTAAGGACTGATATTTTTAATCCCCCTGCTGCAACAATCTTCTAAAAAAACCCCACCACTTTGTTGGTATTCAGTGTTTGATCCAAATATATGCAGGTAACACCAAGATGGCCACAATCAACAGCTGAAGCTTATTCCATCATAGCAGGGGCAAAAAGAGCTCTGGCCATTCCTGGCTCACATACCAAAAAGTTCTGGAGCAGGCACAATTCTTTATCAGGCTGTGTTTCACAATCTCCAAGCTTCTTATCTCCCTCCCCCCCTTACATCACAGGCCTAGGCCTGTGAAGAATGCTTTTCAGGTCTTTTACAGCATTCTGTTATCTTCTACAGAAATTCCACTTCCTAAGAAAAACAGAAAACAATGTGACATTTCCCAGACTGAATAGTCTTAGTGTCCCCCAGATGCAAGGTCATCTTGAGCTAAAAACAATTCTAAAAACAACTCTTTCTCCTGGCCAGTCTTCCACTTTTGACCCTTTCAGCCCCACATTCAGCATTCATGAATGGAAAAGACTTTTAACTCACAGCCATTGCGATCAACAAAATGAGAATATATCATAGCAGTTAGTTGAATGTGCTCATTTCTGGTTTTTAATACTGTCCTGTGAATATGCCTCATTTTTCTTCTAGAGCTACAGTGCTACAAACCAATCACAAAAATGCATAGATCAATTATCTTAACTGGGTTATGCAATGCAGCCATTACTTACTGGTAAATCTTCAACACAGTCCTGATATTTTGTGTAAAATTGAGTTCTGGTGAACCATTTACTACAGGTACCTTACAATTTTGGTTCATTCTACCATGCAACTTGAAGCACAGAAGCAAGACCTAATCTAGGAGTCTATTTAATCCAGTCTATCAACTTGGGTGCCTCAATTAACTGCTAGAAATGAAAGCATGAACGTTCAATTTGTTGTAATGGCAACTCAGATTTATCTTATTGCAGGGCTGGATTCATGCAGGAGGATATCATCCATATATGATCAAGCATGCAAGTACCTGGGGATTTGTTTTTTAGAGATTTTTCTAGTCTCTGTGAATAGTGTAAAAAATATCACTCAAAAATTTACCACATTGCCTTTTAATATCTTTTATGAAAAAAACAAAAAAATTACATTGAAGCATTATATAAGAGATAGACATAAGAGATGTGGCTTTGGATTATACAAATAAAATATACAGCTATGTACATTTTTCAGTAGCCTTGGAGAACCAGTTATAAAGTACACCTACATATACATATCCTGAGAAGAAAACACTCAGAACATGCGCATGCTTTCAGGTGCTGTAGCACTCGAGAAAACTCCTTTATTTTAAGGGGGTTTTTGGCTAAATAAATAACTGCTCTAGCCACGTTTTATCTGTGGGACACATCCATAAAATAAGACCGTACTCTTAATTATAATTTCCTGTTCATTTTAATGACATTTGAAAAGCTTTTGTAGCTCACTAAATGAGCTGCTTGGACTCCTTTTCTGCCTGGTTAGTGACTACCAGCAAGTAACAGCATACAGCCGGGATAGTCTAATTACTGCCAAAACCAAAGGTCACCTAATTCCAGGCAATGCAAATAGACTAATTATATTGTTTCTTAAGGTGTCTTCCAGACATGTGTCAATCAGCAAAAATAGCAAATAGCAGAATAAGCAGTCCTATACCAGCATAAATTCAACACATTTCTATTTAGAATAATGCAGTAAAATGACACCACATGAAAATGGTTGATAGGGAATTTAATTACTATGCTTTATAAAAAGGAAACCATGGGATATAAAAAACCCCTGGAAACTCTTTCTGTGACCTTTAAGTAATTAGTGTTTCATAATTATGTACATGCAGTCTGTAGTTACTTTTAAAAAAACGCCAATAATTTCCCCCCCTCCAACAAGCCACACATTACAGTTATTTTCATTTATATTCTAAATAAGGAAACTTCTTATTGGACAAATATTTCTCATCGTTAATCTGGAAGGAAAGAAAACAGAAAATCACACACATAAATTAAACATTACAGAATTCTGACTTCTGCTTTTATGATTGAGTTCTATGTACATTATCTTTAAATTTTTATTTAACACCTTTGAAAAAATTGCACTCTCAGGCACACACATATCCAAATCAGCAATATATTTCAATGTGCTCACCACATCACTTCAAAAAAAACCTCTCACTAGAGCCACATTTTTAGTTTAAGATTATCAAGGTTCCTGATTTGAAAATTCTCTCAGAAACATCTATCCCTAGCAACAGAGATCAGTGGCACCACACCATACCAATGCTATCTTATTCTACCATACAGGTAACATGGTCATTAACAACAAGGATTAAAAAATTAAAAAATTATAATGCAAGACTGTTGAACAAGGAGTAAAGCCTGTGAATCCTACATATTACGTAATAACCAGCTACTATCCATCACGCTAACTGACAGTACTGCCTATCCTGCCTCATACGCCTGAGTAACAGACCATCCACTGGCTCCTGTGGATGATCCTGAAAAAGTGTCTGCTCTGAGCTACTACCTTAATTCTCCAGCATGAATTATATCTGAAGCAGCACTGAAATTTCCTAATGTACTACAAGTGTTTCACTTCTACCTTTCAAAGTTACTTAGCAGTTCCATCATTACTTAGATACGAGGCTTACAAAGGCTTTGAAGCTGCTGACAGGCAGCATGTATGGGTCCACAGTGCCAGCAAAGCCTGTTTCAGAGAGCTGAAAAAGGCAAAACCTGAAATGCTGAGACAGAAGTACAGAACATGAGAGGGTACAGTCCATCTTGTCTCACAGGTTGACAAAGAGGAAGCTCAAAAGAAACCAAAAACCCACCCACTGCTTCTGGTATTCTCTTATCTGTTGGTGCTTAAGCTACTTGAAAACCAAATGATAGGAAAAATGTTACCAGTCAAACCCATAATACCTGTGAGACTCAGAGGATGCTCTGGGTCAGGAGGAAGTTTACAGATCACTTTGTTCCAATCCCCCAGCCAAGGGCAGGGACAACTTTTTCCACTAGACCAGGTTGATCAGAACTCCAGGAATGGGGCATCTACAACTTTTCTGGGCAACTGGTTCCAGTACTTCACCACCCTCTCAGTAAAGAATTTATTTCTAATATCTAGTCTAAGCCTGCTCTCTTTCAGTTTAAATCCTGTACCCCTTTTCCTGTCACTACTAACTTGTTAGCTCAGTCTGCAGCTGTCATTTAAATCTGAGGTTAGGATTTTAGGAGTGCGCTGTCTTTAAATCCCACAATCAAGAAAACTTCAGTTTTGATAGCGAGCCTATGAGACACTCACAATTTTTATTTTTTGGCCCACTGAGCAGTCACAAACTACTGGCCTGGCACAAGTCTAGCCCGGACACACTGTTACGTACACAGCTTAACCAGCAAATCAGGCTTGTCACAAGTCATTGTTCTCAAAGGAGTTACACAATATTCCAGTAAATACAGTGACAAAGAGGTAATAGGAAATCAAAGCTAAAAAAACCCTGCAGTTGCACATTATATGTTGCTTTTTCCCATTCTCAGGACATAACATTTTAAAGAGATACATGGTGTGGCGGTATGTCCTATAAACTGTCTACCCAAAGAAATGTAATCACTGCACTATTGGTTTGCAAGGCCTGAGTTCAGTCTTTATAACTTACGGTGCTGAGTGTCAAATTACTGTATTTGCATTACAAGTGCAATTCTACTGATACATGGTTTTCTGTGGATGGAAGTAATTGTATCAGTTCCAAGTACTGAAAAATAAATTTGCTTTTATTCACCGGTTTTCTATCCTACTTAACTAAAATTTCAGAAGAAGCAGAAGCAGGCTTTCATGTGGTGAAGTGTCCACTACGGTGTTTAAATGAATAATTTACTATCTAAATTGACTGCACCGACCATCTAAATTTAGAGATATCAGACTTTTAACAGATGGTACACTACAGACAGTAACTCTTGGTCAAAAGTGCTTCTGGAATATGCAATTTGCTATGGTAAACTGGTCCATCAAATCAATCTGGCATTTTGCCTCTGGGGAAAGGTAGTATTAAATCCTCTATAGAAAGACGAACTTCTCCTATAATACACTTGGTCACCTGTGCATTGCTATACATTCTTGACTGGAAATTAAAAAAAAAAATCTGTATGCTTTCAGGTAAGTAGAATTTGTTATGGTATCAACTGGAAGGTAGCCAATATCCAAATAAATTATATTTTATATTAAGGGCATGACCTTAAGATCCCCTAATCTTATTGACATGAGGGGAAGCTCTCTACACACAGTATTTGCAGGAGTAGACAACAAATTGGCACATAGTTTAACAGTTAGGATACAGAAAGGAAATTAAAAGAAACGGAAAGTGTGCATGCTTTCTATTTTAGGTTAATGCACTTCTAAAGACAGGAAATATTGTGGTTATTTGACTTCCTGTATATTATAGATACTACACTTCAATTATTTCTGCTTCAAATTCAGTATTTTTGCTTGATATAGACTATACCTTTAAAGGAAGAAAATGAATAAAGGTCACATTTTTATTTCCAGTGACAGAAAATCTATCAATTGCATCAGAAAGTAGTTTCCAGGATTAGTTAAAATATCCACCTTATTTTTAGTTTGATTTGGTCTATATTCTGCTTCTAGCCATTACGCATCAACATTTTCCTGCCTACAGACTTAATAGACCAGCATTAACAAATTCTTGTTCTCCGTATAGATATTTATAGCTTCTAATCAAATATCTAAGCCCACTTTTTTTTTTCATTCTTTAGATTAAGCTCAGCTTTTCATTGCAAAGCACGTGTTCCAGTCCTTTCAATGATTTTTTTGTGCTCCTTTGACATTTTCTGTTTTGTTTTCCTAACTGATGGCACCGGAATAGGACACAATATTCATGAAATCATACTAATGCCGAGAACTGGGACAATATAATCTGCTAAGTCTTACCCAATATTTGCATAGCCACATCTTTAAAAACCTTTCATTTTTGTGAGCTCACATTCCATTGTTTATCCAGTACTATTCTCTGCAGTTTTTTCACTTTGTGAAAGTGACTGCTTTCCTGAAGCAGTAGTTTTCCATTTGTAAATATGGTCCAGCTTCCCAGGATTTTACAGCACACACAGTGGAATTCACATCAATTTACCAAGTTTGATCAGAATTAGCTGATTATGTCTTTGTTACCAACCGCTTACCAAATTACGTGGCACCAGAAAACTGAACCGTTACTGATACAGTAAGCATTATGATTTAATTCTTCAACACACAAAGTAGCAGAGAAACAAGAACCAATTTCCCTCAAATAAGCACAAACGCCCTCTTGGTTAATTTTCTTCAAGTTGGAAAGTTTACCTCGTACTTTATTTGTATATTCAAATATGAAGCCGTTTGGTCATACTATTCACACTTGATGCTGGGGAAAGTGCTACAAGGTCAGAAAAATCAATAAAAGAAATTAAATAACTAATATCACAACATTTCTTTTTACCTCCAGTAAGTTATTACATCAGTAATGCAGTAATGTTACAAAGAGCTCAACAAGATCATCCAGAATGATACTAAGTCCTGCTTGATGCCAAGCAAAAATATAGTTAAATAAGACCTGATGCTCCTTAATCAGCTTAGTGGATTTCCAAATTCCCTATAAACATTGCAGGTACTGTATGCACCGTTAAATAAAAATAAAATATGCAATAGTTTGCAAACCTGAACTATACTGTCCCAAAATTTCCATTTAGCTGCAGTGATAGCAGGAATCTGCTACACAGTTTTAACTTGTCCTTTTCTGGACAGTTTAGTAAAAGGGCATCCCACTTTGCTTGTTCACTTTGACAGTCTATTCTTAACAGGAAGAAAATACAAAGAATTGCTGGGATAGAGCTAACTCTGATTTATGTTTCCAGCTTTGTAAGATTTCTTTCCTCCCTTTACCCAGATTGAGTACCTATTGTTTTCCTCTCTTGTAATAAGCAGCTGGCAGCAATAGCTGATAACAAACCCTACTAGCACTGTATTTTGACATTTGAAAACAGTAGCAAAAGCTTTGCTATTCTATGCTAGTTTGAAACAAAATTCACGTAATTATAATCCACAAGGGAAAAAACCCATTATTTACAAGCTGACCATAGTAAATCATACCAGAGATGCAGCAGGCTGGATGCTGTATTCTTTACCACCTATGTTAAATTGTCACGCCGTGTCAATATACATTGGTAAGAGCTGCTGCTCTCTAATTGAGAGACATCTGAATTATGTAAAATGGCCTCACAAATAATACAGGCATGGATTGACTGAGTTTATAAAGCATACCAAGTTCTCTTGACAGCTAGGTGCTCAGAAAATTGGCCCTGGTTTGTACATCCTCAGCCATCTAAGCAGATCAAACAAACTGTTGCAGTTTCCAAAAATAAAACAGATAGATTAGGTTAAATTAAATCTACTGCAACAATAAAATGATAAAAAGGGGGAAAAATATTTGCATTTAAAGGGAAAGGGTGAGAGGGTGAGCTATAGAGCAGAAACTGAATATACTAATTAGTATTGTTCATATAGCATGTTATTAAGGGATCTTAAAATATAATGTTTGAAACAGAATAGTTATTTTTAAGTTCACTGTCTTTGAAAGCAAGGGGAATTGTTTCCAGAAAAAGTAGTTCTACTTATAATACACATAAACTTAACTCTGCAAGGACTTGCAGAAGACTTTAAGATCAGAAGAATATGTAGGAGCAATTTCTTCTTCTGAATTCCTCCCATCTTATTTGGGATCTCCAAGGATGTATAATATAATTCTTGATGCTTTCCCAAAGAGACAACTGCAATAACAATGCCAAGTGAGTGGAGTTTTGAATAGAAGTGGCTTCTTTCTAGGTGAAACTGAAGTATACTGAGCAGTGTTGCTCCCTTCTGAGTGCAGTCTTACACAACCTTGTAACAAAGAAAATTAAGAGGATAAACTCTTAATGCATAATTATATTTCTGTGTTATAATATGCTATCATAATTTAGCATTTGCAAACATGTCTTCAGCAAGTAACTATCTGGCTGCTGATATAAACCCTACATTGGGTCTCACACTAAATCCACCTGGAAACAATCTGTTATAGCAAGGTGCTATTCTGCTTGATATGCTTTGTATCCCTTTATGAGCATTTGACATCTGCTCTCCAAATCTGCTCTGGCTGCCTGTTGTTTTTCAAGTGGAGTTTGAAGTGCTGTTTTTGACCTATAAAGCCCAAAATGACTTGAAACCTGCTTTTTTGAGAGACTGAGTCACTCCCCATGAGTTAAGATTACTAGCACCACCGAAGCACCTTCGAGTGAAAGATAGGGAAATAATGACAAGGTATATGACTGCTCTTTCACTGCAGAATTCACTTCCACACCTATCTGAAGTGATCTAAATTTGTTAATCTTTAAAACATACCAAAGTCCCATCCATCTATACAGACATGTAGGAGCAATTGCTGTCATGAGGACTGAAAAGGGGAAGGGAAGGCTTTCTGTGTACTGTGTTCTGTGGCCAGGGAATGACTGTTGCCTACTGACTAATGTTCCTGTCCATCGTGAATGGCATTTTAATTTGTCAAGAGCACCAATAGGTCAAAAAAGATATCTGAAGGTGTTCTAAAGACAACATACAGCCTTTTAACACCCTACATACTGAGATGGGAGAATTAGAAATAGCTCCATGCATGAAAGAGCGCCTAACATTCCACCTCCGCCCCCCCCAAATAAAACCAAAACACCCCAAAAAAGCAAACAAGCAAACAAACAAATAAAAAACCCTCCAAAAACCTACGTTCACTTGTTGTTAATTAAAATATGAAATAAACTGAGGAAGAGACAAATGTTATGCTGAATGATTCTACAAAGTGATGACAATTAGTAAGTTATTAAAAGTCAGGACATATAAAGATATTCACTTCTAGCTTAAATCCTTTCATTGTTGTAATTGAAAGACATTTAAAACCAATGCTGCTTTGAAACCTGCTTAGCATGTTCATTGATACCGTCTGCCCTGCCCAAGTACTTCCATTAGCTGTACCATTTTCACCCCCCAGGAAAAAAAACCCAAACCAATCCAAACCAAAAACCCCCCTGTCACCTATAGGTGACTAGAAAAGACTTCTACAGCCCTCTAGTGTTTCCAAACTACAGACCCTGGCTATAAATGCTAATTTTTGCCCCACACGCTGAAAGAAAACCTTCAGACTTTGCCACTGCTGGACATACAGTCACACCACTGAAATCACAGAGCTGGCAGAGTGAGTTACACTATTCTCACCGTCACGTCACACAAGGGACATGGTACCAAAAGCTTAGGACTGGCCTTCGCAAATAAAAGCATGTTTGCAGAAAGGAATAGGGAGAAAAAATTAATATCAAACATTCAGGTTAATTTGCTGTGTACATATTTAAAGAGCTGACTGGAGAGTTCACTATCCCTGCTTGCAGGCCCTCAGCAGCATTGACGCCTCGTTTCTCCTTTTGCTCTCCCCCTGCCTCTTTCCCAGTGAGTTCCCGTTGACAGAGCCTACGGCTATACTCTCAGAAATCATATAAAACCTGACAGTGCCAAAATTTCAACCGCAGAAAGGTGTTTTAAGGTGTCGCCTTTCAAATCTAATTTCCGCAGACAGCTGTGTTGTGCTGGCAGCGCGGCTCCCGGCTGCCCACGGGCTGCAGATGGAGCTGTTGACAAAACAGTTCAGCGCGCTGGAGAGGAGCGCGGCCGGCGCGGCGCGCACGGGGCCGCAGCTCGCTCCTGCGGCTGCCCTGCTCCGGCAGGACTCGCGCTGCTGTTATTCCTATAATTTATATATATAATATATAATACCGCTGCGGTGTTTGCTGCTCTTGCCTCCAAGTGTCTCTGCACAACTGAAGAGCATCGCGTCAAACCTCCTAAGCTCAGAAAGCCAGCAGAAGGCTCCCTAGCTAACCTTCACCAGGTCCTTAAGCTAGGAACATAAAAGTCCATTAACAAATCCGGATTAAGGTGAATTTTTAGGTGACTAAAAATTCAAATCAGAAATACATGCAATACACAGACAGAGAGAGATCTATAAACAGAGCATCAATGCTTCCATTATCAACATTAACTCCTTTTTTGGAAAAGAACTTTTGTGTTCAAAAAACCCCAAACATAGTTGGTTTCTACATAAGGATGTGCTACACATTCCCATAAAAATTGTATTTATGAAGAAAATGTTTGTGCATCGGAACATGAAATGTGCAAGTATTATTGATAGGAGAGGTGTAACAGGATCAAATTCACACTGTTTAAGTGTATATTGCCACTTATTGCAGCTGTACACATAGCACTGTGCAGACTGACTGCTATAGCACAACAGTTTATTTTGCACTTGAAATTTCTGATAAATATTGCCTGGAGATCTCTGCAGGGAACTAACAGAACCCCAGCTGTTATATTTGCTGGAGAGGAAGTTAATTCAACCTTCGTTTGGACAATTCAAATTAAAGCACTGGGTCATAATTATGCATCAAGCAAGGATGATGACACAGATGATCTTTGTGTTCTCATGCAATTGGAAAAAGCTATGTTGTAATTAGTGTTGGAAGCATGATAAAGTGTTGCTGCAGCTTTGAAACTCCTCATACTTTAATTTGAGCAGATAAGTGCAAAAAATAAGTAATTGCCTAATCTGAATCAAAGATTTGAATTAAAATTCACAAGTCTGGAGATAAAGCTGGATTTTCTTATTTAGTTAGTTACAATGCTGAAAACATACCGTCAAATTCTATTCCCAATTACTGTAAGCCTTTTTCAGTATATGCGAGAAAGTATGGTCTATTAAAATTCCTGTCTACTACTTCATTAAAAGCTTATGAAACCAAATTTCAAACTCATTCTGCTGCAAGATGCGTATGTCAGAGTGGCACTGCCCCTTTATGATTGTTTTTTAAATTACACTCAAGTATATGATACACACTCTTCAAACACTCTGAGCATAAACACCATTCCCAAAAGCTAAAATTGTATCACACACTGCATGTGACTTAGTGAGTCAGTACAGAAAAAACATACCAAAAGAATGAATTTATAGAAACTATTTTACTCGAAAATATAGGAGAGTTAATGTCCAGTAGTAAACATAGTAATAATTTATTCCTGTGTTTCTTGCATTTATTCTATAGCATCTAAATTATATTACTGCACATGCTTGTTTGCTTGCTCGTCGTCTTTTTTTTTTTTTAAACTGGATAAAAAATGCTGGTCTTTGCATAGCATTTGCATTTAAATAGCCCTTTAACTATTTGGTGTTCAGACAACAATAATTTCCTTAAGATTCCAGTTTACCAAAGTACATTAAAGTCTCTAATATGTTTACATAATATTTAATTCCTTCATGCCTATAGAAGTTTTGAATTCAGGGAATTATAGAATGAGACCTAAAGTTCCTCTTGTTCCAACCCTCCTGCCATGGGCAGGGACACCTTCCACTAGACCAGGTTGTTCAGAGCTCCATCCAGGCTGGTCTTGAATGCTTTCAGCATCCAGAGCTTCTCTGGGCAACCTGTTCCAGTACCTCACCACCCTCACAGTAAAGAATTTCTTTCTAATATCTTTATGTGAGGCATGAACTTAGAGGAGGCATTTTACAATACTATGTTGCATTCCAAAACTTCTACACAGGACAAAGAAATGGGAAGTTATGAGAAGTTTTGGAATATAACATAACATAGCTTAAAAAGAAAACCAAAAATCTGCAAAGTACCTTACACCTGCCTTGCAGGATTTTACAAGAAACCTTCAAAACAGGCACCATTCAATATCTCATTTTTGAAAAATCCAAAGTCAGTGGATCTCCAAGAGAAATTTGCTGTGGAAAGGACAATACTTTTACAAAACTCAAGTGTTGACTCAGCCTCTGGGCCACGATCAGTCTCTAAAATTTTTAAAAATGCAGTTTGATAAGATCTAGGCATTGGAGAAGATGTAAATATATTTTTAATAAATTTCACATAAAAGTTGAGTAAAAAGTTTGGAGTCGATATTACTGTAGTCAAATAATACTTGACCAGGATAGCCTAATTTTAAAATGTGAACATTCTTCTGCTGAATGTCTGTTCCCTTTTCTAAGTTCTTATATTCCTACTCATCACTAATTTCTGATCTCAACAAGTCTACACATGTATGTTAAGACTATTGTGTTTAACACAGGTGGCTACAATGAATTTAGCTGTTAAGGTATAATCTTATTGTTTTGGTTTAAATAGGCAAAATTTTTATCTGGGTGCATTAAAATAAATTACTTGACTGCCAACAATTTACAGGTATATTTTGTGAGTTCTTAGCCCTGTTGCCCTTGAGATTTGTCTCTGTATTTCCATATATTATATAAAAATTACAAGAATTTTTTTAATATAATAAGAATAATAGTTTTGACAGCTACACTCCATATGATGTTCCATAATTAAAAAGCAAAATTTTTAAAACTCTAAGAATCTAAGATAAACTAGAAATTATTGTAAGACATTCTTAACAGGCATAGGATATATTTGTTGTATAAGTAATGAATATTACAATGATTACTGATATCTTTTCCTGATAATTACACTAAATACCACTAAATAATTGCACACCAAATAGTTAAGAAGAAGACCCATCAATTTTTGCATAATTCAGAATATATTCAGACATAATTTGAAAGGAACGTGTATCAAATTGAACATGGAAAAGTCATTTGAGGTGTAAATGATACCTATTAACATGCAACGCTGGTTAAACATGGGATGAGGATTGACAGAGTTCATAATAAGAATCCAAGGGAAATGAGGTAGCTGAGTAAGAAGCAGGTGTTCTCTGAGCCAGGAACTCGAACACACAGGTGTTTGAGAAACATCACACTACCTTCAAGTGATCTCAAGGGCCTCACCTTTGTGTGCCACTTAGAATAGCAGCATTCCTACAATTTCCCCATTGTGTCCCCCCCCACCTTTTTTTACAGTACTGTGTCATGCAGAATTATTTAGGAGAGGATGTCACACTAGCTGCCTTCCAAGTTTTTCTGCTCTAGTATGTGTAAAGTGGAAAAAAAAATTCTAAATATTTTTCTAGCAAAGGAGAGAACACATCAAATAAATGAGAAACTTGCAATAAGAAGTCAATGAGTAGTCTAGTGTGTCTGAAGTGAATCCTGTTGAATTTGGCATGAATGAAAATTACTAACTTTTTTAAGGAATTAGTGCTAATTATCCTGTGTTCCCATTTACTAATCCAAGCCTGTATTTACGTAGTCATTCTCAACTGACAAAAAGCATGCTATTTATAAATGAATCTTTAAGCAATGAAAAAGAGCATCGGCTTACTAATAAAACCCTTCAATAAGTCAAATCATCAAGTAGATAAGCAGCGAAGAGAGCCTATAATGTTGAAACTATAACTTAATTTGTGAGAAGAACCATTCAATCTTGTCTTGGGGGCAGGGAGAAGGGAGAAATCTGATCTGAATTTTAAATAAAATTCTGCAATGGCAAACTACCTATTCACACAAATTTTGTTTATATTTCTCATCTACCCTTTTTTCTTCTGTTTATTAGAATAATAACAAAAAAAAATTAAACAAAACAAGATGGCAAATTTCATAGCTGTTCTAACTCTATCAATTTTAAGCTCATATAAGCTCTGGTAAAGCCATGTATCAGCTCCTACTGTGCAATGGCTTTTTTATACAGTTTGACTATGTGATGAAAGAAACTAGTTGACATGCACTTACCGTATTAAGCCCTGGCACCTGCATTGCAGACACTAATCAAAGTGCTCCTTCAGAGGGGTGAAAGAATCGCCATTTGTAACGCAATAATTAGGCCGGGTAGAAGGGCCTGAAAAGTAAATCAATCTCATCTGCTCTCTAAATCTGACACCATTCTCTAGGCAGATTGTTAACATAATGAGACAGAAGCCTACAAGAGGTCCCATAAAAGACCTATGTCTTTTTTTTTTTTTTCCTTCTTTCTTTATACTTGCAATGTTACTAAGAGCATAATTACACATAAACCTACCCTAAGTCACTGGCATAAAAGCAGCTATTTCTAAGAAGCTCATCAAAAATAAGTTGGCAGAACAGACGGGCTATATAACACAGCAGCAGGCTGACTCAATTTGCCCAACTGGATGAAGATTATTTTAACCTATTCCCTACTAAAATTATCATGATTATGTCTGACAGGGAAAAGTAATAAGTTCCTATAATACGGCAAGACAATAATTTTGGCAAATTAATCTGATTCTCTGTTCACACTGGGCAAATGAAGAATAATTCCACTGAAATCAATACTATTACCAAAATTGTGTGAGGACAGAATTACATCTAGTGTGATCACTGTGATTTTTGAAAAAGGAAACCAGTAACAAAATAAAAACATTAGCGGTAAAGTTTTAAAAAGACAACTTTTCATGTACAGCCTCTAGAATTTCAAGAGTGTAATCTTATTTAATAGACAAAAATAAGCAGTTCCATTTTCCTTAATAAGAAAGTTGCACCGTAGTTGATGCTTTGTAGCACCAAAAGCTTAGGAACCGTTGTTACAGATAACCCGTTATGGTTGTTGTAAATAGTTATGTCAAAAATTATATAAAAAGTATATAATATAAAAATCATCTATGCTGCAAGTGGTGGAATGCAGCAAGCAGATATTTGTGTAAAACAATAAAATGAAAAGGGTGAATCTCTCTTCTCCCACAGTCAAACACACATTAGTCATTATTTTTACTCATATACCATAATTTAATTTAATCACTCCCTTGTATAGACTCTAACTGTGCAGCCTGGTACAGTATTGTCTGTGATAAACAGGTCTAAGCTTTGCACTAAATCTGCAAAGCCTCTCGACTGAGGCTTGTCAGGTTTGCTTTGTCTGAGCTTTCCTGGACCTGAAGCTCTGTTTTACTGGCTTGAGCTGTGAGGACAGCTCCTCTAATTGGACAGGTGGCTACAGCTAACCTGTGTTACTTTTGTGTGTCTTTCTATGGTAGAACCATATTTTTGCATAGATTGCAGTAACAAGCAATTATTCTACATGGAATAAGATATTTATGACTATACCGTCATGATGATGTAGAGAATTATTGGCCTAGAATGGCAACAGCAGCCTTGAGAATTGTGCACGAGGTATGTGGCACTGAGGACTTCTAAATTTAACTTATATAATATATTCAATTAAATGACATGCTTTCCAGTGATTTTGGGTTTTTTTTCATCTGTACATCATGCTGATACTTTCAAATACCCTCAAGCTTCAGGATACTCAATGTGACCAACAAAGGCCAATAAAGACCACTCAATAATTACTAAATTCTTGAAATGCAAATTTCATACATATTTCATAAGTACCTACATTCTCAATATAGGAAACAAAACCCCCTCTTAGACTTTTTAAATGTCTAGAAGTTGTATTTCAATGCAAGCTAGCCAGTTTGTCTTCTTTTACAGTTATGTCAGGAGCATGACTTCTGTGATCTGCCTGAGTGGCCTCAAAATGAGATGAATTGTGGTTGGTAGGCAGCTACTTCTTCACAGGGATTGGGCCATTTAGCTCACATTTGAATGTCTAAACTCAGGTAAGGACACTTAAAAGGAAAGTAGTGAAGAAGCAGTGTAAGGGTAACAGACTGTCTGAAACCTTTTAATAGAGTCATAAATTTTTGGAAAGTTTACTTATACAGAGGATGAATAAAACTTAAACTTTGCAATCAAAACTTTGCACCAATTCTCTGCTGTGTCTGAATGCATTGTTCAAAGGTTTTCAAAACAATCTCGTACTCTTCTTCTGCTTCTTTTACAATATTATGTCTTCCCATTTTAAACTCTTTTGTTTTCATTTGTTTTGTTTTGTTGTGTTGGGATCTTTTAGTTCAGAAACTCTGCCTTGCAAGAGAGGAAAGAATCTATTGCTGAAATGGCTGCCCAGCACATGAAAGCTATTAACAGCACAAGAAGATGTATGGAGTCATTCAATATGACAGAGAAAATTGAATTGAAAACTGACTTCAGTCTGAACCCTGGATAAGCACTCTTTGGCTAGGACAGTGCAGATTCAGTGCTGTAAAACAACTGATTTGACTATGTTAGACAAAGTTTTTAGAACTATATGTTCCAGAAAAGACAAAGTTTGTCTATTACAACACCATTACAAATGTTCATCATTGTTTTAACCAGAAAAGAAACACATAGAGAGTTGCTTTTATACTATTTATAAGATTAAACAGAACACACTGTTTTAGTTATATTAACAGCAGATTTAACAGTCTGTTTAAGCTATTTGGGTTTTTTTTACTGGTCAAAGTGGAAATAACGTAAGGGCTTTTTCCATGAAAGACTAAGGGTTTTTTTCTAAGAAGTAAAGTTTTGCAATGGATATTCAAAATTTTTAGAAGGCAGTATCTGTATCATATAATGTTACACAGCACTTAAAATTATATTTTACAACTTGCAGTTTGAAGAACATGCATATTTTATTGAATATTTCAAATGAATGCAAGGTTGCAAGTTGTGCTGATCTTGTTTTCATATGATAATATGCAGAAAGTAAAGCCAAAGTGATCAGTATGAACAAGGTTTTGCCTTTTATAAGAAGCCTTAGCTGAATTATCAGGGGAAAAAAATATTTCAAGTTTATTTTTTAAGAAAGAAAATTAAAACCACTTTAGTGAAAACACCATGAACATAAAAAGTCTATGAAGAAAATGTCAACCATGACTTGCATCCTAGCATAGTGCATATCTCTCCTGCCTGGATGGTTGGCACATAAGAAGCTAAGCATGTCAAGAGCAGTAAAAATTCCTTTAGAATTTAAAAACCCCATAATTAAGGTAAAAAATCTCATTCTCAATACCACTGAAAAACTCTTTTCTGCAGAACTGATTTTTACTGCACTTTTTATGGTCTTTTGTGTACTACCTGAAAGCAGCTTATGCCATGGATGCAAAACACGGAAGATCCCCCAACTATTTTCATGACTTAACATGGACCAGCAGCACCCTGGCTGAACACTGGCATCTAAACAGAGCAATCTAAACAATTCTCAGTATATCAGATGAAATTTAATTTTTACTGCCCTTAGTATGACAAACATTTTGCTTAACCTGCCACAGGGGCAGGGGCAAATCTGTAAGAAGGACAAAGGAAAACCAGCTCTGGTTTGCTGCCACCATTAAGAGTGAGTAAAGTGAAAACTGCTGGTAGGTGAAGCATGATATCTGGCACAAACACCCCCCCTCTGGTGTGCACACAAGTCTTTTGGAAGCTACAGCCAGGCTGCTTTTCAAGGTCCCATAGTTTCAAAAACAGTACAGCTACGGATATTTTGCTGTCCCCCTCCCTTCACACCTACAGTTTCAGAGAGCAACAGGAACAGGAGTTGTTTACAGTATTTTTAATTTTTTTTTTTTACTTTTTGTCCAGAGCTGCAATTCTGAGGGGGTTTTAGACAGAGGTTTAAGAAAAGAACCCAACTGTGTGTATTCTAACAGCTTAAAAAAGAAAATTGCACATCTTTTTGACAATCCTGATTCAGTATCTTTGTTTTTTCCCAGATAAGTAGAGAGAACTGATGCTATAGCAGTTGACTAAAAACATTAATGAGCTGTGTCCGTTTTAATTGTTTCAGACTAGCAATTTCCCCTGTAGCTTGAAGGTCTTTGAGAGTGCAAAAAAATCCAGTTAGAGGCCAAATTCTGTCCCTTGACTTCAGACAGTTAATATAGAATAATGTCTCTGACAGTAGCCCAGCTATTCATGATTTACATTTATGTAACTAACTGCAAATAAGGATGTTGACAATTTCTTTCAATTAAGCTGAAGGAGAAAAAAAAAAAAAAAAAAAGTTCTATCCAATACAGCACAAGGCTAAGACAATTCAATTTTTTTTTTTTTTTTTTTTTTTCTTAAGGTTTTTGGGGTTGGTTTTTTGTGGGTTTGTTCATTTGTTTTGTTGAGGTGGTTTTTTGGGGGGGGAGGGTTGAGTTTTTTTGTTTTTCAAATGAAAACACATCCCTGAAGAAATAAGGACCCTGGAAAACATGGCCCTGAATACAGATGTGTCTTATTTTGGGGTCATGCTTTGAATAGTAGTTTTCGGTTACTCAGAAGCCAAGTTACTCTGCAGTTAGCTGAACGAGCTATAAAGAGATTGTTTTCAATAGCATTTTGAGATTAAAAAGTGTGAGCTAAAGGCTGGTAAGCTTCAAGAAACCAACAGAAAAGGGTGTTGCTACCTGCATTTGCATTTTGTAGCTCAGAGTTCGCCTCAAAAAAAAAAAGAGGGAAAGACAAAATAGTAAGACAAGAACTGTGTACTATCACAGACATATTTTTACTGGATAAAAAGCAGACCTTCAGAAATCCACTCAATATACGTGGTAGTTAACAACAGAAAACACTAATGACAGAGTTTAAAGGAGCAAGTGGCACCAAGATGTCCAGAGCTTTGTGCCAGCAGTCCCTCCAAGGCAGCAGGCCATGGGCAGTGCCGCAGTAACCAGCACAGGCCCAGTTATCACTGAATTTTGTTGAAGCTACAGGACTTCACGAAATTAGTCACCTCGGAAACGAATCCCTCACTTTTACATGCTAATATGCTCCCTTAGGTGATCCCTGTGCTCTGTTCTGAGTTTCAGTAAAACCTTTTATCAGAGACATTGTTTTTAGCAGATAAAATAAAGAGACAATCAAGGCAAAAACTGACCTTCAAAAGAAATTGAATTAAAAGAGAAGCAGCTAATAAATTTGAAAACCTTCTAATTGCAAATTAACCCCTGACTCACCCACCTGATTATCAGCTTAGCTTTCATACCACTTAATTCTCTGCACACTTGTAAAGAGGAAGTAGCCATCACTCTTCCTAGCCAGCATTTGTTTCAGTCTCAGAATACAACAGGAGAATATGGGTCCAGTTACTAAACAGCGATAATAAACCCACCTTAATTGCTTCAATTAGATCATCCACAGGGAATCACTTTACACAACCTATAGGGATTAACAGGCTCTTCGCGAAACACTACGAACAATTACACAGGGATGAGTAACCATCAAGAGCTGGCTGAGGAACAAAGTTGCTATCTATAAGCAGTTGTCTCAGTTACTCTCTGTACTTATCTGTGGGGAGGAATTATTCTTCACCCAAGTACAAATACCCAACCAGGACAAGTCAGAGGCAGATTTCTGTAAAGACGTCCCTGAGGATCACGCTAATGTTAAGCCCGAAAGTAAATGTAGTCTCATCATACCAGATGTGTCACAAGAGCAGGCATTTAGTATTTTGACACCATCTTTGCTCAGCCTGTGTGCCTTGCCCTTTTCAAATTGTGTTCGCCTTGTCTTTTTGGAGAGGTGTTTATTTGGCATAGCAAGAGTCAGTGCAAGCACAGAAAATCAAAGGGATTAATGTTCATAGAAGGTAAATACAGTGGAAGTATTTCTTTTAATGAACAAATATTTAAATTAGTTTTGACTTTATTTGATCATTTTTGTGAACATGATATTTTAAAGTTATATCTATTAGTAATGAGAAGACAAGAAAGGAGTAAACAGTGCTTCCCATGTAGCAATTTCTATATGTGGCTAGGTACATGTATATGAATTAATGTACACACATATTTGTTGAAGACTATACATGCACACAGAAGGACTGTATGAAAAAATGTGTGTTAAAATTTCAAATACCCCAGGGATAACAAACTAATTCTAGAATTATTTTATGGGCATCACATTCAAGTGGGAAGGATGCAATCTCCCAAATACAGAAAACTCTGCCTTACAGCTGAAACTCTGGCATCTGCCTGCTCTAGTGAGACCATGCAGGACTCCATATGCTTCAGTGAAACTAAGCTTGTAGATTGAAACTTGCCCCCAACTAAATTTATGGTGGTTGGGTTGAGAAGTCGATTATAATTCCACAAAATGACAAAGTAGAAGCAGTCTTAAGAGGTCACAGTACATTCTGGGATGTGATCAAAAGTGAGACAGAATATTTTAGCCGTAAGAAAATCTGCAGGGCTTTTTAATTTTGCCATAAGCCTGGATGAGCTGGTTGATTATAGCATTTGACAACTTATATACCGTTTCAGGAAAAGAAGGCTTATTCTAAAGCCATGGATTGGTGACAAAAACCTTCTAAGAAGTTCTGGTTGCAAACGATACAATTGCGCTTTAACTGCATCTCAGTCACAAGCATTTGACTTAGCATATAAAATAGCTTGGGAATCTTTTCTGTCCACCTTTTTCTGCTACTTGAGACCCTTCCTACATGTCACTTACATTGTACTTCTCTGACAAGCTGAAGCTGCAAACAAACAGTATCTTCCTAAAGAATATTTAATGAAGTAGGAAAATACCATAAAATGTCTTTCTGATAGCATGCCCCTCTTACCACAGGCTGGAAACAAAGACATCTAGGGTGTAAAATAACACTTAACCTGAAACGTCTTGTATGGCCAGTTGACAAAGACATTTTCCCAAAGGGCAAACACCATCTTTTCAGATATCAGTATGAAAGGAAATGGGGCAAATGAATGAACACCTGCACTCAGTCCTTGCATCAGTATACTTGAATAACCCAAATTATCTGCTGGCTCTCCAGAGGCACACAGAAAAGTTCTAAAAGTGTTCTGCTGGGTTGGGTTGGCAGCAAGAAATGCTTCTGATCATTTCCAAATGATGAGTGACATCCTAAAGAAGGAGAGAAAGTAGAAAATGATTGCTTGAGAAAAGCAGAATAAAACCAGCATCTGCTTTACAGTCAGACTGACTTTACAAAGCACAGATAATGCTTCTAAGACTAATAACACTCCTAGCACCCAAATTGGGGAGAAAGAGAGTGTTATCCACTATATGAGCAGGCTTGCTAGTATATATCTCTTGCTCCTCCAGACATGCCTTCACTCCCTCTATCGTACCACACTACTTGATTTGCAGCTATTGCCAAGTCAGTGTTTCATCTAAGCAAAGTTGGCAGAATTCCTATAGGAGTATAATGTTCACAAAAATTGCACAAAAAAATGATGATGATTCATGTAATTCCACAGTGCAACTGAGATGAATCTGATGCTGGTTTTTGAATCTTTGTTCTTTGGAGGTTGATAGGGAGAAGTAGGAAATGTTTTGAACTTAGGAACTACTCCTTTCAATGGCAGTGACTTTACTTTGTGGCCTACATTCTGTAAATTCAAGTTGAAGATACCATGTTGCTCTATTTCAGATTTTTATTCTTCAAGTTTGTTTCTAATGCCAAGAGTATTTGGAAAGAAAATTTTCAATACTTTAGAAGAAATATGTTACAATAAGTAGAAGGCTCCTAGCAAATCAGCTAAAAAGATCTAATACTTAAGAAAATATTACATATTATTTAGTGTATTTTATTTAAAGAAAAAACTTTTCCTCTTGCACTGCAATATTCAGTTTTCTCAGCAGTATTTTCCAATTATTGTGGGTATTCGGTTAAGAGCTAGGGAGATTTTTGGGTTTTTTTATTCATTATTGCTAAACAATAACTCAGTTTATTTTTTTATTATTATTTTTGGGAACATAACAAAATCAGATTCACTGCATTAACTTGACTCTCTGAAGAATGCCTGATCTTTTTTCAACTTTAAAAAAACAAAATTGAAAAGAAAGAAAACCAAACATGAGACAACATGACAACACATTCTTTTCCATGTACAAAATTACTCTCTCAGACGTATGTTGTCCATATGCAAAGACAACTGCCTTTGCCATGCCCTTCAGTACATAAAGGTTTTACAGAGCTACATCCACTGCTTGTTTGTATGGTCTTCAACTGCATGCTAGATTAAAACAACTAAAATTTGTATATTTAAAGGGTAACACACTATCATCAAAGAGATGGAATAGTTGTTTAAATAAGTCACTTCAGCTAGGGTTGCTTAGAGCTAGAAGTATGACTGAATTAATTATTAATTCAAAAGTACAGGAAAGAGAAGCATATTCATGCTCCTCCAAGAAGAAAAGAAAGTCTAACTTTTTTTGAAAATAATCAAAAGAAATGTTGAGTTTTTTTCGTAGGAAAAACCTGTTTGAAAATGTTTGGAATGGGTATCAAACATCATTGGTTAAAACTAACTCTGCAGTTGTTATGTGCAGACCTACAGCAGCATGTGGTACCTGCCACAAACTGCTTATGGGATTGTGACATTTGCTGAGCATTTACACAGAGGAATAATGGAGCATAAGGTTAGGTTGCCCTCATGCTGAGACCACTGCCCATTATGCTGACCAATACTGTCTCTGGCTCTCTTCTGATCCCCCATGGCCTGGACATATTTATTATCTCTTGTCTTAGACTGTGCAGAGACATTTTAAATGAGTCACAGTGGCAGGTGGCCCTTATTCATACCTCTTAGGATGTGAGAGCTGCTGGAATGCCTAATCAGAGAGAATAAACCAGAAGGTGGGACAGGGAAAGGTCCTGTGAGGAAACATATGAAAACAACTATATTTGGAATATAAATATATTTTGGTCATTTGAGTCAACAATAATGGTATAGTCCAAGAAAAAGAAATTCTGTGTAGTAATAGCTTAATATATCCTGTTTGGAGCAGACTAGGGATTAATAACATTTTGTACTATCCTTGTAAATAGGTAACAAAACTCACAGATTACTCTATTGTAACAGAAAAGAAAATTATTATAAGGAAAGTTAAAACTATGGATCACAACAAGTTCCATTTGATAACTACATCTGGAGTAAAATAATTCTAAACACTGACATGTAGTGGAAGCTAAAAACTTCATTAGTTCTGATGTTGAAAAATACTTTCCAACAGAGGAAAATTGACTATGTATTTTCCAATGCAAGCTTAGACTCCAGTAACAAAAGCACCACAGAATACAAAGGAAATGTTCTCTTTTTTATTCTAGCTTACTGGAACTGGAGATCAGTGGCATTATCATCCTTTCCTTGAAAGGAAGTACAGAGAATAGGAACAGGCATGGCAGTGGGAGAGGTGCATAAATTCTATGTAGAATTTAAAACCACTAAAGCAAAAGGAGTAGAGAAATTGTTATGGAAATGCAACATGATGTAGTAAGTAGAAAAAACAACACTACTGAAGAAAAATAACACCAAGAAATGAATCACTGACATTAATTTGTTTCTGGAAAAATTTTGCAAGTTTAGGGTAAGAAATTAACTGCTTTTAACAAAGCATCTGAACACACACAATAAGTCACAGCAGGAGGTAGTGTGAGTGATACACTTAGATTTTACAAATGACTGATTACTCTGATTTACTATACTGTATTAAACACACACCAAAGTTTTAGTAGTTTGTTTTTTGTTTGTTTGTTTTTTTTTCCAAAAACGCCCATACTATTTAAATAGGGGCAGTCTTAGGGTGCTTAAATTAACCAGTCAACCAAAAGAGTTTTGTTTTGAAGGAAAACATACTATTTTGGGGTTTGAGCATTCTACAAATGATTATGTACTCTCTACTTTTTTTCACTGACTAAATTAAAAATCAATCCATATATAAAACTATAAATACAAACATCTAAAAATATAAATGCACGCATGCATGTACATATACACTTGTGCACCCATGGAAATGGAATGTCTTGACATGGGAGGTAAATGTGTTTTGGATGTCAATTCCAGAGGGTAGAACATCATAAAAATACTTCTTTTAAAAAAAAGTATCTCACAATTTGCAAAGTGCTACAATGAGTCAGTGATTTGAGGTTATCCAAGTAAAATTAACTTATTTTAGTGACAGGAGTGGTCGCTTACACCATCCAAAACCACTTAAATTTATGGATAGTTTTACTGTACAAAAAAAATGGCTGGTTGCCAATTGCTGTTATTGGGAGATATACAGAGGTATACAAAAAAAGTACTTTTGATGTATTTATAAAATATATAAATATATACAGAGAAAGAATGAGATATAGCATTTGGCTTTCATTATTGGAAGTACTTATTAAAAAGGCTTTTGGAGTGTGTTTACATTTCCTTTTATATTAATAGGTACATCACCTTTACATGAGCAAGTCAGCGTTGCTGCAAAAGAGAGGATGAAGCAGTCGGCCCACAGAAACCAATTACAGTTCCGCTACAACAACAAGGAAATGAAAACCAATTGAAAGCACAGCTAATCCTCATCTTTGAAGGAACGCAGCACCAAAATACTTGTCATACACTGACATTTTAATGCTTCTCACTCCTCAAACTGTTCCACAAGGCCTCCTCTGTCCTTAACTCTTACACTGTCCTACACACATCTTATGGGGGGAAAAATAATTAAACATCACACTAAGTCTTGAATTAGAGTTCTGTTGTGTACCATTTTGGGTTATCATACATAAAAATTGGGAAGTCAGATAATATTTGCATTCTGTTATCTTCTGGACAGAAAGTAGGTCTTCAGATGCTTTCAGCTTTAAAAAATTAATTGAAATAAGGAGTAAAAATGCGAGATTAAGTGTCTAAAGTTAGAATTTGCAGTCCTTGACACAGCATTCCTGGTGAAAGAACTTACCTGAGCTGAACCATAAAAGTACAATAATAGTTTGTGAGAGTTCCCTAAAAGCTAAATAGGATTATATGGAAAATTTTCAAATTCTTGAGGTTTTCAAGAGAAAAGTTATCCAGAGACCTCAACTACTAATCCAAATATAATACTGTCATATTCAAAATTTTTATTTCAAGTATATGTACTGTTCAAATGAAGCATACAAGTCCCTTCTACTATCAGCAGTTATAGTAACCCGGACACACAAATAATGAAAACCATAATCAATTTTTCTATTTTACTTTCAATGTATTTAAAAATCTTTAGAGTTCTCTTATGTGTCCTTCTAGTCTGAGATGTCTAAAGTTACTACAGAAAGCTGACTGCAATATTTGTTATTATTGATTATTTCAGGAGCTGGAATAGGCACTTAACTTCTGCTCATGAACAGCCAGATATGTGTGAGATTTGATCCAAACTACCAAAGCAACAGCTTTGTTATATCTTTATATCTGTTTCTTAACACCCACTTTTCATGATCCTTTTCTAGCTCATAAAACAACTTTTTTTATTTCATTTGAATTTCCTTCATGGGTTACAGAACAGGAGCCATGATAAAAAAATCCTATTACTCATGAATTGAAATTTTATCGTTTAACCAATTATAGTTCTGAAATATTAAAGAAGGAATGAAACTTGAGCTGTCCTAAATGGAAATCCACAACTAATTTTAACTTCAGATTGTTCTGGTCCTTCTTATTACTCAGAGTCTTACTTATTTTCATTCCCTATTCCATGTTTATCCTCCAAAAGCAGTTACTGTGCTTTTAGATTGTTAGTGAAGTATTAAAGAAAATGTTATCATGCCAATTAGCTAGATTAATGTTGGCTTGCTTCAGTCTAAAAGCTGGTTTTGATATGGGGTTCAGATCCCAAGAACTGTCTGGAAAAAGGCTGGCATGCAGATTAGAAAAAAGTAGGCGTCTGCTCATCCTTACTTTAAATTAATACCTTTTACAATGTAGAGAACATTTGCTTCATTCTTCCTGAGGTTAGTTCCTCTCTGGCTTTAAATCACTGCTGGAGCAGATCTGCCAAATAGCCTGCACTTGCCAAATCAGTCATGCATTCCTACAGAATGGAGAAAGTGTACCACAGGCTGTCTCTTCTTCCCCTTCTCCAAACCCACCACCCTTTGGCAGGCTGTTGTGAGCCAACCTATGCATTTCCCGATCTTTATCCACCCAGGTCCCATATTGATCTTACCAAGTGATATCTTGTTTATTATATCATTTTAGCAACAGAAGTGTTACATATGAGACTGCAAGAAGAAATGCAGATAAAACTCTGCTTGTAATATATCAAATGCAAGCATTACCCAGTTTTCTAAAGTCTGTTGCCTTTATTTTTATAAATGCAATGCATCACATTTTATTGTAATGCTCACTAGTGTACTACTAGCTCTTTTTCTGTCATTTAGTTTAAACTATGAGGTTTATCAGAGTGCTGTTGACTCCATGCTAACGAGCATTAACCTTTCACTAAAGTGGTTTTAGAGCCATAGCTCTTAGGCTTGCTTCCTTGAGGTAACTCAAACACAGTTATTGTTAGCTTTGTTTTTATGTTAAAAATTTCACATGATTAGGGGAAAAGAAAAATCATTGTTCATCCTATTCCTGTCACTGTTAGCAAAAGCGAAAAGACACTGGAATAAAACGCATCTAAGTGGAGCCTTAAAAAATGCCCAGTGTTCCTGAAGAGTCAGCAATGACAAGTAGGGATCTCAGTAAGTCAGTTCAGATCTCTGTTAGACTCCAACCACTAGAACCTGGCACCTCTGCACTTGTGTCTCACCTATCTCAGTTTAGTGCCTCATATTAAGTGACACGAATTTGGGCCCCAAGTGTCCTCTTTCGAAGTCGTCTATCTCACATCTTCTTAAAACACTTTGCACGTGTATGGATTACTTAGCCATAACACTTACTCAGAAGATAGTATACTAGCTACTTTCAAGAATAAATGAAAGCTTCCCACAGAGAATTCTTCTTCGTACAATGTTATTTAAAATCTATCGTTGCTTTTTGTATACCAAGGGAAATATTTTCTCAGTATTAATGGAAGAGAGCACTTTTCATTTTGTTTCTGAAGATCAAGCATGATTTTGGAAAGGTTGGCTAAGAAAGGGAAAGTACCTTGATTGTTTTCCATGTCTCACTCTATTGTTTTTTCAATTCATCTGGTTGCCCATCTGAAATAACTTGCACAAAGGACGAATTAAAAAAAGAAGCCCACAAAACTTGCAGAACAGTCTGCATTCAAATGCAATTTATACTTTACAAGGACTTTGCTTGATCAGTGCCGGAAATAGCATGGTCTTGCAATGTGGAGATATTTTAAGATTTAAATGAAGGTTTCCTATACCATCGACAATTAAAGCATTTCTAAGATGATATCACTGTTGAGTTAATACCAGGTCTAATCATGCTATACTTTCATTATAATCTTGACCAAGTCAGTTTGGAAAAGGTGAGTGCTTTCAAGAAGTACCATTATAAATGTCAACTGTGTACAAGTCACTCACTTTAAATATACATGATCAGGCTAGCCTTCATTTCAGAGGCACAGGCAAGGCCAAGGACACGTATTTTCTTTTGTCTTTGAAACAAATAACGGACATTGGCTTCTTCTTTCACTATTAGATTCATAAACAATCCTTTTTATGAAGGATCTTTTTTTCTACACTTTTTTGTGAAGTGTAAAAAAAAAAGGAAAAATATTACAATGCAATAGAGCAACACAATGTTATGAAATGTTCATATTGAAAATTTCTTTCTGTAAAAGATAATAGCTCAAAGGACTACAATTGTCAAAGCCCAGTCAGGTTAATGAATGGAAATTATGCCATGATTTTTTTTTTATACTGTCATTTAACTACTGGGGTTTTTAATTTTTATTTTTTTTTTTTTTTTTTTTTGAGAAGAATGTGGAGGAGGGGTTGGGCAGGGATGGATATATTCCATGTGGCTATTTTTACAGGGATTTTAAAGAGAATGCAGGACTCTATAATTTCTTAAAAATATGATCAGGCAAATATGGATATTGTTCTATATATTGGTTAATATATGGTTCTATGTAGTAGTCACGGAACTTGCAATTACAAATACTCATTGACTATTATTGAAACTGCAATTACTTCAGAATTTCTTCCAGCAATGGACTGAAAAATTACTTACAGGGATCAGAGACTTTCATTCTTTGCATGCACAGAGATAACTATCTAAAGCAGGGGGAAAAAAAAAAAAAAAGCCCCCCATATGACTGCAAAACCTGCCTTCTCTCCCTCCTAAATTTACATCTTTTGATTAACCAGTAATTTGCTAGCCTGAGAATTCAACCGGACTGAATTCTCAATTCATACCCCAAATGCACTAGGAAACACATTGTCTTTGTTTCAACCTCATCTTCAAATCTTTTTTCACACCAGGAAGAGTCCATTTGTTACTCCAAGATTTCATGGAAATGTTCAGTCAGAACTTTCTCAATACTTAAGCTAGTTATGCATGGCATTATTTTTTTCTATAGACAGTTGGGTCTAAATGGCAAGGTTTTGGTAGCAGAGAGCTATCTTATTTCAGACAAACCCAGTTCCAGCTGCCTCCAAATGGAACCACCACAGGACACAGCTGAGCCCATCGACTAAGCTGGTGGTGCCTGGGGGAAGCATGTTCATGAAAGAGCAAAATACTGGACAACAGAGTAGTGAGAAGGGGGAAGAGTTTGAAAATTGTATGAATACCAAGGTGAGAAAAGAAGGAAGGGGCAGAGATGGTCCAGGCAATAGAGTAGACATACCCCTGCAGCCGGCAGAAACGCCTACACAGCAGCAGGTTTATCCTAAAGGAACTGCAGCCCATGAGAAGGACCCTTGCTGGAAGAGAGGAGAAGTGTTAAGAGGAAGGAGCAGCAGAGAGGAGCCATTAGAGACTGACCACAACCCCCAATTCCCCATTCTCCTGTGCTGCTTGTGGGGTAGTGGTAAGAAGGCAGAGGAGCCAAGAGTGAAGTTGGCATGGGGCAAAGAGGAAGGAAAGTGTTGATTTAATACTTGGTTTTGTTCCTTACTACCTGAATATAGTTTCAGTTGCAAGAAATTTAATATTCCCCAAGTCAATAACCAGTAAGAAACCCCCCTGTCTTTATCTCAGCCTACCAGCATTCTCAGACGATTTTCTCACCCACTCCCACAGATGGAGTAGTGACTGAGTGGCTGGGTGGGAATTCGTTCCCTAGGCGAGGCAATCCCACCACAGCACCAGAGTTCAACGTAGGTGTATCAGTCATATGACACTACAGCTAATCTTCTAAAACAAGGCATGACTCATCCCCTTTCATTGTGTTCCAAGTTCCAAATTTGCAGAATAAATATATTCCATAAAATTTGTTTACATTTAGCATTAAAACACATCTAAAGCTGTATGAACACAGGTAATTGAACACAAAATTAACTCCAGAAGGTTTAAGTATTTTATTCTGAGTCAATTGTTTTCACAAATAGCTGCACTAGTACTGTACAAAATAGAATCAAGAAGAGACTTGTGTATCCAAAAGCTGTTCCTTTCTACTAACCGAAACACTCATCTTAATACTACAAACAAAATGCAACTCAACCTCATATTGCTCTTGATTAACAAACAGTATGTAACACCATATCACCTACAGAGTTTGTGTTTTAAGATTTCCTTTACCTTCAAACTGGTGTTTTTTTCAAGTTTTCCTTCTCAAAAAATATGAATATTTTCTACAGTGGTAAATATTTTGTATCATGGCATTATTCAAAGTTCTATGTGGCAAAGGCTCTTGAACGCATTATTTATACTTTATAAAATGGAAAACTTACGTGAAAGATCTGAATACTTTTGTGACCAAATCAATCAGAAAACAGATATTCCCAATCTAAGAATATGATTTCCAAGAACACTAGGTACAGATAAAACAAACAACAACAACAAAAAACACCAAAAACCCAATAACCCAGGAAAACCCAAAAAATAGCACCCCAAACATACTGGTAAGGAAAAAAGGAGAAAACGGAAAGTAAAAATACTGCATGGCCCCTCATGTAGGTATTCTTAAACATTTTTGTGAATTACTCCTGTAACTGAATTGGGAAATGATGCTGACTTCTAATACAGAGCACTTGATAAATAAGTATGAAAAACTGTATATGCAGCAAGGGATATATTAAGGCTATATTGCCAACGAAGCATTTCGACCTTCCCCATGTAAACTTAGTCATCTGTGTATAATATATAGGTTCCCTTTTTATCCAGTCCAGACAATTCCCACTGCTCTCAGGCACCTCTTTTTGAAGTGTATTAATTACTTGGTGTCAATGTCTTTCCACTGACCACAGAAGAAGCTAAATGTCCAGCTTACAACTTGATCAATCTTAGACAACTGAGTTGGGTGAGATAGTTTCTACCCAGGCTAATCAGAGGGAAACAACTTCTAGCAAAATAGTATCACTCCTTTGCTAAAGGAAAACTAATGGAAGGTCAACTTTGTAATGTATAGGGATTGGTTAGGTTTCTTTTTCCTTGCTTTTGCTGTCTTCGCTTTCCTTTTACAATGTCCCCTTTGTCTTTAATAAGCTTTGATTTAAACCACCACACAAAACTAATTCCACAGCCCTTCAAAGCAAAAAACCACAAACTAAGCACCAACACTGAGCTTGGAAGGTTTACTAGAATTTTAAATGTTAACCTTTCTGAAAAATTATTAGGCTGCAGGCAGTGGTGCAAACTCCAAGACAGGGAACTTTGCAGTCTGCCCTATTGGACTTAAGGTTTTTTGTTTGTTTTGGTCCTTTAGAAGGGATCTTCTGGTTAATGGGTACATTTTGAGACAGCTGGTTAGACTCCTTCATTAGTTAATCATGTTAACACCAGAGGGAATGCACGTGATCAGAGTGCCATGAGTGGTGACAGTCATCCATTTATTTTGTGGCAGAGTATAAATAAGACTGTTTTTAAATGTAGAGAGCATAAACACTGAATTTAAAATTTGAAACTTGGAAAAAGAGTCTCCCATTTAACAGACTATTGCACATTACCCCATTTCATAGGAGTAAGGAATAATTTCACAGTCCACCAAAGAAATGAGGAATTGCAGTGCAAATGTGAAAATTACTAATAAAACACCAAAGTGCTAAGATATAGTGTACACTACCCTAAAGAAATTTTCACCTTGTATCTTTGACCACCCAGGAATTAGTTTTAATTAATACAAATAGAGTAATGAGGGAAAAGCATACATTTTGGAAAAGATACTGCACTGTGAATATTTTTTCTCTTGTTTGTTGCAGATTTTTATTATGTGTAACTGTGAAAAAAGTTGTCTATAAAAGAGTAACTCTAGAAGAACCCTAATTAGAAAGCATGTACACTGAAAATACATTTGTTTATGCATTAAATTATACAATGTGTATCAAAAGCATCTATCTCATCAATGCAGCCTTCTCAAGAGGTAACACTTAATCCTCTGTGATGTCGTACCGTGAGTAACTATTCACACTCCTGCATAGACAAAGTAAATCACTGTTAAATCAGATTATCCTCTGAAGTAAGACAGCCGTTAAATAAGGCAGCAAGTGTCATCATAGCTACCATGAAGTCCAAAGCACTGAGACAATGTGTGTGAGCAGACCTGCTCCTGAGACCACTTCAGCCCCAGGTGTGCCTGACACGGCAGAGCAAAGAGTCTGATGGAGATCAAACACATGGAGCCTGGCGAGCACCAGAACCTCACAGAAAGGCTGCTCCAATAGAACACCTTAACACACTGGACTAGTGGACGGTTTTGCAGAAGATCAAAATTGATATTTGTTTATGAACAGCCAAACACAGTGTCATGTGTGAGTATCAACATCTGCCTGTCATGATTCATGACATCTCCAGGATCTACAGCTTTATACTGTCTTTGAGAGAGTTATCACAAAGGTGAATGGGAAGACTTTTGTCACAAATAACTTTTTTTTTTTTTTTTAATATGAAACCACATTTTTCCAATGTAGCAACGAATAACTGATCCTTCATGAGTCTCTGGATTGTGTCTAAAATATAGTTAAGCAGTCTAATTTAAAACAAAACAGACTGAAATCTAGTTCATAAATGATAGAGAGCTTTTGATAGCTAGAGATATTTGTCTTTTCAGAAGAAAGAAAAAAGTATGAGTCATTTAACATTTATTTACTTTTCAAACTGAAGTATAAATAATTTAGTGGTGATAAGACTTCATTTGAACAACATGAAATTTGATAATGTGTTCCTAAGTAAACACTGTGTATTATGCAAAGGCAGATCTTTTGCGAACTATATTTGTCATACCCGCTTTTTTTACCTCTTTGAGTTTCCTCTTACACTAGTAAAGCTTTTAACAATTAAACTATGGTTTTGGCTTCACTTTTGTAGGGGATTTACAATAATGAGAAAATCTCTTTTTGATCTTCCTGAAACTCCACCGAGTAATTTCATCATAAATAAATGATGCCAAAATAAGAAAATGTAATAAAGACAACTATAGATAGTGTCTAGATCAATATAAACATTACAGTGTACTTTCACAGTCTTTTTAACTGAAAGGAAATCCTTGCCACTTGCACAGAAAATCACTGAGCTTCCACTCCACCAACATCGTCTTATTAAGAAATTGTCACACAATGTAATGAGAAGAATTTTTTTCAAAACTTCAAATGAAAATCATACAGCATTTTTCTGTCATGCTCTCACACCTTAAGATAACATTTTTCACTTTAAAAACATAATGAGGCTTTAAATGCCATTATGTCAAAGATGCAAAGGGGAAAACTCAATAGAAGAAAGTTTTTTCTGCACTTCTTATTGAGGGAAATTAAATAATTATTTAAATAATTATTTAGAATTTTTTTTAAAAATCAAACTGGTTTTTGTTACTGTATCTCAAACCACCTACTTTCTTTTAAAATATTTTCAGTCCAAGGTAGTGAAGTCTCCTAAAATTGTTGTGAAAAGCCTTCTCCAATATCTAGAAACAAAGATCTAGTTGGTTTTTATTTATCCCTGGAGTAAGTTAATTTCTATCTCTTTATAGGCCCTCAATAATGTATTTTCTCTCAGCTTTTAAAATTATATATTTCTGTTTTCCATATATATTAGATCCTTACAGGATGTGGAAGCTTGCTAGTTCAGCAAAGGAAATCACCATGTTTAAAACTATCTATTTAAATTACATACAAGAGGCTTACACAATTCACTTACATCAAATACAAGAGATTAAAACTTTCTAGTATTCCCCAGGCTGGGGATAATTATTTGTGTCTATTTGTATTTCTACAATTGCTTTGCATAAGTAACAGTTCAAAACATGATTTTGAGCTTCTTAGATTCCACAAAGGAGCCAACACCACCAGACAACATTCAGCTAAATACCCAGGCAAACCAAAAAAGCAACCGGGCAATAAAATCAAATGAAATAGAAGTAGATAGCTCATTTTCATAAAGATAAAAGTTGTCTGAATTACGAGATAGTAAAAAAACAACAGTAAAGTAAAGGAAATATGGAGTAGAGATATTATTTTCCATGTTTTTGAAATAACAGAACATCTCAGAAATATAATCCACCAGGAAAATAATCTGAAAAGTAGAAATAGGTGTGATGAGAACAACAAATCCCTTTTAAAAGTCAGCCACCTAATCCTGATCTGTCAATAGCAGATGGATTCATGCCCAACTCCCTGCATTTCTAGACTTAATTTTGTTTATTTTGCCAGGTTCTACATCAAGTAGTCAAGCTACTTTAAGGTATGCCTTATTATGGAAAAGCCTGGAATCTCATAGTTGCTCTGAAAGTTGGAGGCTGAGAGGAACAAAGTATATGGGTTCACTCTAACAAAAAGTTAGGAGATTAACATTCAAAGTTTTGAGTGATAAAACATCTTTGTTACTATGTTTCCTCATGCTTCCATGAGCATTTATCTGGAAGGTTCCTAAAGTTGTAAAATAAAAGAAATGCTGAATAAAAGAAATGCTGAGAGCAAAGGTAAAGTTAGGACAAATGGCTTCTATGTAAAAGTTAAAAAACCTGCTCGTGTTTTATACAGAAATACAGAATCCCTACCACAGAGCATCCTTAATGAAGATACTTTATTGATTAATATGAATCAATTCCTCACATCACCAAAATTATAATTTGCTCCTCTCAGCCACTGAAAGGACTAAAATACTGTAATTGTTTCAGGTGCACCGGATTCTTAAAACAGTAAAAGCTGATTTGATTTCAAGAATTCTTTGCAGCCTGAATCACCAAAGATTTTGATGTTCGTATGTATTACTATTTTTTCTTTATATTTTGTGTTTGTCTGTGTTCTTTAGTAGACTCTTATAATCCTGATAATTTGTGTCCAGAGCCCAGCAGGCATGTGAGGAAAAATCTCAAGTATTTTTGATGCAGACATGAAATTACACTTACAATCTTTGATTGCAGTAAAAGACAAAAATAGCTTAGTAAATATCTTTAGCTTCTAAGGAAAAGAAAAGAAAACAACCACATTTTCTAGCATGCCGTAGCACTTATGGAACTCTTTTAAAATGTAACAGAACGAGGTTCCAATTTTTAACATGGAGGGCAAGAGAACCTCACTAAAATACCTCTAGTTTTGCATTTCCCTTCAGGTGATTTGGAATTAAGGGGTTTGGGGGATTTTTTAATATTTGCAAGTGCCAAATACTAATGATGCATTTATTGTAAGTAACTGTTGATTCCTGTAATCATGAATTCATATCGTATCTCCACTGTGAATAATATGTTAAGGTATTTTGACAGAATGAGATTACTTCTCATCATCAGGAAGAAAGTAGAGAATTTCCACAGAGATCACAGAGATTTTATTCACAAGGACAGTATCTGTATAAATTGCAAAAGTCACACCTTTGAGTTTTCCTATAATTTTTACTTAGGTCAAGACTGTCTAACTCATCTCCAAAAAACCCAACACTATTTACACTTTCGAGTCTCACACATATCACAAAGCACAGAGCTTCTAACCTTGCATAAAGATTAGTCAGTAGAAAGGTGAACACTGCAGTGCAGTAAAACTCCTGCTAACCTTGTGTTGGTGCACTTGTCAGAGCAATACCATATCAAAGGCACGACTTTTGTTTTGATTCCCAAAGCCTTTACAAGGCACTCTCGGTTGATAGAATTTTGCTATTCATAACTCAAACTAAACGCCATTAAATGTCTATAGTAGAATGAGAATGTTAAAAGTCTGCTTCAGTTGGTAGTTCTGTTGTGAGCAGCATCCCCACTTGATGAAAAAATGAAGAAATTTGTATCTGGCAAATTGATTCAGCATTACTATATCTTCCCTTACAATTTCAGGCTTCTTTTATGGATTTTATTTTCCCACCAAAACTATTAATGCTTTATTGCCAAGTACTCAGATTTTTCCAACACTGAAATTTTATTTGGGCTTACCAACTTCTTTGCTTAAAAATAATGGAACACTTTTTCTCCTATTACCTCAAATATTTTAAGTAGTCCTTTGCCTTAGTTCCTGGTCATCTGCAGAGAATTTTTTTCCCATTTGCAAAAAAAAAAGGAAACAAAAAAAGAAAAAGGAAGAATCGTCTCTAGGCTCTTCTATTTCTCCATGTACTTCTAAATGAATTAATTTTTGTCCATCACATATTGGTCAGACATTGCCATGTATGACTTAAGAAGCTCAATATTAATTTATCAGCATTTTCTTATATGACAGTTTCCATGAGAATGTGTACAAATTTTACATAAACCTTTAGCAGAATGATACAAGAAATAGCCACAGGCCTTTAACTTAATAGTCTGTCAAGACTGGCAAGGTGGGGATGATGAAGAAATTGGATAAATGTTTTTTGAGGAACCAAAATCTCTTAATGTTTAAAAGATACCCTGCGTTCAAGAGAAAAGAAAGATTTATTTTTACTTGTATCTCTGTTTTAAAAATATTTAATTTCATATGTTTGTTTAAAAGAAACATAAAAATCATGAACTGCAAGTTGTTTAGGGGCATTTTCCATCCTCCCTGTGTTAGAATTAGAGAGGATGTGGAGATTTCTGCAAAAAGACCACAAACAATCTGAAAGAGGCTGCACGTATTTCTTTTCCTTTAAAAATTGCAAAAACAGATGCATGTAAAAATCCAATTCTGTGATGTAAAAAAATGAATATTCAGAGCCGGCTGAGTGCAAAAATAAATCACTCAATAAGGTTAAAAGAACAGTGAATTCTGGGAAACTGATAGAATACAAGCAAGAGCACAGATAATCATTAGGCAATGAGAAAGATCTGGCAAGATTTCTGTAACAAAATTAACGCTGATAACTCTGCATCATCAGTTTACAAGTACAAGTGGGATTCAGGATAAAAAAAGAACCATGTCCTGTTTAAGTACTGACAGAATATAATCCCATATGTTGAAAAGGACACTATTAATAGGCCAATCTTTTCTGTGAGAGGAAGAAACGGTCTAACTTACATAAAGTGCAAAGATATTAAATTTGGAGGTTAAAACTTTACACACTCTAAAAACATTAGAGGAATGGGATTTAATTATTTGTATGGAAGAAATGCTTAAGTTAAAACATAATTCCTTAAAAGCAGTCAACAAATAAAAACTCCATAAGTTGGTCGAAATTATATTTTCTGACTCTTTATCATCTTGCCAGCAACTATGGTGCAGCTCCATCCTTTCACACAATCTCATTACTTTTGTAGGGTTTGTTCTCTGTGATCACCTAGCCACCTGGGACAGTTTTCCCTCCATGTCTTGACAAATCTCCTTTATCTATTTTCTTGCTGTTCAGACATAAACTATCTCTCTGGAAAAAAAAAAAATAAAAATAAAAAAGTATATGCTACATTTGGATTGCTTGAGGTTTTTTCCTGTATCTGCAACTGTACAGCATTACACCTCTGTCAATTAGCGGAACAAAATAGGTATTTATATTATTTACTAATCACCTACAAACTTGCATACAGCTCAGCGGCAATTTCACTGGCTTGATTTAAAACCCTAGAACAGCTCCCTTAAAACCAAATCAAAACAGACATGCCACATTAATGTAAAATATTATTTGACTGGGAAAAATGCAGACATCAGGAAAAGGATGTCTGCATAACATAAAATCCCATTAAAAAATCAGTAAGTTATCAGTTCCAAAATTTGTAAGCCGCACACATCTGTCAATCTATTGCCAAACCACTATTTACAGTCTTTATTTCCATTTCCAGTCCTTTAACCTCCCAATATCCAAGCCACGTCCTAAGAATACCCTCCTTGCCTCCCTATTTAAACGAATTCTTCTTGATTCAGCCAAGGGCTGGTTCTGATATCCACTAAATATGAACCATATTTCTTCATGCAGCATTTTGCCTGGGAATCATTTTAAGGGTGAACAAGATAATAGCAGCTATCCTGCTGCTATTTCATGTTTCTCATCCTAGATGTACCACATAGTTCAAGTCCAACTGAACTGACCACACTATTAAGTCAGCTCTGTCCATGAGGAATTTCATGGGAATTCTTCTGCTTAACATCATTTTCATTTTTGTGTTTTTCAAAGTTCAGATAAAATTGCATGATCAAATTGTTTTCATAGCTACTCATTTCAAAAACCCAAACATTTATCTTCATGTATACATAATTATCATGTGCCCAGGGAAAAAAAAATAAATACAGGAAATGAGATCTAAATATGTCTCCTCTCCTACCTCTAAGAAAAAAACCCAGCATTTAAAAGATAACAGAAGGTACAATACTAGTACCTGCTTGTTGGGATTTTTAAAAAATGCAAATTTCATTACAACAGAAAACAACAGTCTATACTTTGCCCAAAACAATTATTTTTAGGGAAAATTTACTTCTTTTTAAAAATACCAAAAACCACTTTTCTCTAACAAAGAACTCCCTATATGTTTCAGTTAATTCGGGGAACTGAAAGCAATCCTGAGGAGACGCAGAGGATATAATCATGGACAAAAAAGGCTGTTACAAGGATCAATAGATCATATTTTCTATCCCTTTTTCCCCTCACAGAAAGAACTACACTTGTTTCTTTCCTAGCTGATACCAGTCTAATTTCAAAAACTCTTGTCAGTGATGTTTTCAAAACCTTCCTCAAACCTCTAACCCAGTCCTTAGGCATCCTTGCTGTTACAAGATATTTCCTAATGTCTAACCTAAATCTCTCTTGCTGATTTTAGTCTTTATTTGTTATGGCCACACAAGTTTGGTATTGTCTAGTTTGAACAACCACTGTTCTTTACAACTTTCCTCATGGATTATATTTTCTTTAGACAACTGATCATTCTCATAGCTCACCTGTAGTGAACTCTTTTCAACTGGTCCACATCTTTCTACTCTGGATTGTCATGAATTGAGCCTCATCCTTTCAATTATCTAGTAACAGAAATCAAATGTATGTTCTGTCAACCCAATCTTTGGACAGAAAACCTACAATGGTCAGCATTTCCCTCAAAGGTTAGTTTAAAAAAAGAAAACGCACTTCTGTGTGTACCACAGTCTGGGTTATTATTGCAGATTGACACAAAGGACAACTCACAAGGGCTCAGGTCTTGATCATGTTAAGTATGGTGTAGCAGCAACACCTATTTACTGAAGTGCAACTGTCAGTAAGAGGCTCCAATACAGGCTTCTTTTTTTTTTTCTTTTCTTTTTTCCACAAAGAAGAAAATATTTTATGTTTCTCAAAATTAACTGATAGAGAACCCTGGCACACAGATACTTATATATATATATATATATATATATATGTGTGTGTGTGTGTATGTGTGTGTGTGTGTGTATCTGTGTGTATATATATATACATATACATATATATATATCTCTTTATATATACACATTTAATCTTAATCATGTTTTCTAGATAGGCTAATTTGAGACTATTATTCAATTTCACATTAAGAAAGGGCATAATTTATAGGAAAAAAATAAATCTAAACATCTCAAGCTTTATGGCACCTTGTTCATGTATACATGTTTACACATGCTACATAGGTGCAGTCTGGGAGAGATGCAAAGATGTCATTGCAGTTTGCATGTGCTACAGACTGAATACACAATGCAGGTCTGCTTTCCTAATTATATCTAGCAGACTGTGGTGCTGTGGTAACAGGGAATCAAGCACAAACAAGTATTTTGCAAGATTATGTAGGTCTTATCCCACCCACTGCTGACTGAGTGAATTGAAAGTTCAGCTGACTATGTCAACAGAAGTCATCCCTTTGACTGCAGTTCTGGCACACCAGTAAAGGGATGAATAATTCTAGGGATTAGTTATCAGGTCTCAGAGGTGCAGCTTCACATATGAAAGTGACTCATTTAAATATATTAATCAGTCCTCCCCAAGAGTTAAATTAGCTAAATACAGATAAAACGCATTTCTCACTGTTTCTGTAAATACAGTAAATTTAGAAGCAGAGGTACATTGGAGATTCTGTCATGTTCACAGTTTTTTTCAGTCCAACTAAGTAACTGAATGTTGACATTGATGCTTATCCCAAATTTGTTTCTGTGTCTTATTTTAGAAGAAATCTTAGCAGTTTACCCAGTCTCCAGAACTGTATCAAATTGTCAATATTTTTGCAGATACATTTCCCAATCTCCACAGTCAGCCCACTGGACTGGAAATCTGCACTTCATTTATATGATTTCTCATTCTTTATGCTCCAGTATTTTCCTGTATTTTAATTATAGCAGACATTTCTACATATTTTACATCTATGAAATTTTTTCAGTTTCAAAGCTCTTTGCCTGTATAGCAATAAAAGGTGAAGCAGGAGCCAAACACATTTTCTCCACATTATATGAAGAAGCCTTGCCTGTGAGATCCTGAATTACTTCACAAGTCTCCCTATGACTATAAAAAGCGAGAAATTTTCTGTGTTGATATGTGGGTGCACAAGAGTGTTTAAAGTACGACTTTCTGAAGACGTCAGCCTTAATGAACTCGAGCACGATATACATAGCTAGCTATATATGTGTGCATATATCTATTCACATCTATAGATATGCATATACATATATAGATGTATGTGTACGTTTATGCACTCACACATCCCACAATAAAAGCCCAACAATTCAAAGCCGCAGAATATCGCAATACGCTTTAGCATATCTCACAATAAAGATTGTAAAGGGTACGGTGCTTCCTATTTAAGGGACTTATCTTTTGGTAGAGTGCTTTGCTTTGTTTTGTTTTGTTTTGGGTTTTTTTTGACTACCTGACAATTCCGCTGTGCTATTTTACAGTGGCAGAGTGATACTGAAGTTTGGGAAAAAACAGTAAAAAAACCCAAGAGAATTATATATCACAAACACACATATGCATAATAAATATAGATGTGTGTTTGCTCCAATAATCAAGGAATAATTCTTGATAGTCCTCGGTACTCAATATTTTCTTATTTTTATTTTCAGAACATCACAGTATTTCACAGACATCAGAACCTTCACACAGATCCAAACTTACAATGGAGAGAATGACATCAGGAGTTAAAAAAATTTTTACCACACGATTTTGTTCTATTTTTTTTTTTTTTTTTGTCTACCTCCACAGCTAGAAGAAAACTCTGGCGCCATCATCTTGATTAAAATGCAGAGAAGATAAGTACCTATTTTATTTTCTTGTTTCATTTTGCTCCATAGCAATAGGTTATTTCCAGCACATTTTTGTCATTATTTCTAGCCATATACTGTGACAGAAAGAATCCTGCTCCCAGCCCCCATGCTGCCCTTCCAATGCGCCTATACATGCACCTCACTTGGCCTTTCCTAAACCTCCTCCTTTTAAACGAGCTTGGAAAAAGTTGTTTCTGAAACAGCAAATTAGCTCATTTTCTGAGCCTAGAGGAATAGAGTTAACTGATTTATTGCCCTATGGATGTTGTAATTGTTGCAAAACACGATGTATTCCCAGAACAGTGATATGTCACTTGGAAAATATGCCTCCCAGCATTCTACTGAAATTAATGAAGCATCATTAAATAGTTGCAGTTCTTAAGCATGTTGCACATCCCAGCATGCAAAGAGTTATTGGCAAACTTTAAGAATTCAAGAGCTAATATTTGTAGAATCATAAGCTAAATAGAGTAATAGTTGCTCAAGGAATCTTTTAATAATATCCCAAGTTTCAGTTCTTTTACATACACTGTAACTTTGAGAGCCTGTAACAGAAAATGAGACATGGTTGGGCTGCCTACAAGCATGCAAGTAATTTAAGCTATTAGAAATTATCAGGAAAAACCGCCCCTCCTCACCTCCTCACCCCCACACCACCCCCCCCCCCCAAAAAAAAAAAAAAAGTTAGGACTACTTGCATAACTAAGGATACTGCTTTCAAAAGGCTTAGTTGCTAACAAACAAGGAAAAAAAAGAAAAATAAATACTAATCCTTCTCTAATACCCATTTATAATATTTTGTCAGAATATATAAACTCAAGCAGAAACAAGCTCCTCTTATTAGCATTGGTAATTTGTCAAATGAAATTTAAAAATGGGACAAAATTTTCAAGACTATGTAGCAAACATTTTCAGTATTCTCTAAAATTCAGATTTAGGTGATTACATAAAACACCAGGTTTAAAATATACTGAATAGCTCTTATTTGAGGATGATTTAGAAAATTAAGCCACAAGAAAAACCTTTTCAAAAGCTTGTACAATTAAATGAGTTGAAAACTACACTCAAATTTGGGACTTCAATTTTTACCATATGTTTAATGTTATGCTGTAATCTTTCATGAAGACTAAAGCCATACTTCAGCCAAAGCTCATCAGTTGTCCAAGTGTCACTTACTATTCTGTAATGTGGCTTGACTATGATCAAGTCAGCAGAATCTTAAAGGAAAATCACAATCAGGGAGATTCACAGCATCATGAACTTGATCACACACTGATAGAATTAGGAAGCAGACCGAGCTTACTTTCAGAAAGCAAATCTAACTTAATCACAAAAATGTTATCCTGGACATTTAACTTTGACTTAGCCATCTGAATTAAGCACCTCTTCTAAGGTGCTTAATTCAGACGGCTAAGTCAAAGTTAGATGTCCAGGATAATACACAATTATACAATACACACATTACAGCATAGGCTTTATGAAAACAGCTTGGTGTGACACAGCTTATTTGCCCTTGTAACATGAAAAACAATCTTTCAATGGTCCATTGGTTACTGATGCTGTGGGTAATACAAGTAATCCAGAAAAAAAAAATATTTATAATCTCCACTTTCTGATTCAGTTTATTTAAGCAGTGCATAAATGGAGCATACTCAAGTTTTCATGCCAACAGGCCAACATTCCATTATATGTCACATTTTTGTCTACAAGGTACTTACCAGTCTCCATCTGGCTGGTATTCTAAGAAATATTCTAAGAATCGTAATAGTCTGTCTTTACTTATGCCAGACAAATGGCTGGTAACTTATTGATTGAGACTTTATTTCATATAATGAACTGTCAATCAAAGTACAAGCAGGTATTCTATCATGGTTACTAAGTACTTCATTAACATTTAATATTATTTACTGTTTTTAAACTACCAGAACAGCACACAAAACACCTTAAATGGCTATAGAAACAGCAAAAAAATGGGCATGAGATATGTGAGAAATGCTAGCAATGAGCAAGTGTTGCTGGCAAGTAAATATTGGAGGCAGATCACATATACACATAAAACATCAGAGGCATGTTGCTAAGTGTTTATATCACTTTTCTATTAAGTGTATTCAGGATAGCTGGAATTCTTGGGTTTCTCTTCAAAGAATGTAAAAAACTACTTAAATTTCTAGAACATTTTCTATATACTAATTTTCTGCACAGTTCACTTCCTGTCACTCTGTAAGAAATAAGGGGGAAAAATAATAAAAAGCTGCCTTTCCATCAGCCTTCAGATAACTTGTCAAACAGACACCATCTACCTGAAACAGGCAAAATTTTGTGGATCCTGTATCAATCAGATCACTAATACCACACAAAGTTTAAAAGCAATTCATAAACTGAAATGATAAATAAAAACCATAAATATCTGCATAACCAAATATTCCCAGTCTTACACACTATCAAAAGCAGAAGACAGAACTCTTTGTTGCATGTAGCCTGATCATATTCCCCTGAAAATGTGAGCAGAACACCCACTTCACCAATATTCTACAATCAGTAAAGAGTAGAGATGCCACCTATATAACAACTTAAATTAACAGCATCTATTTGAAGAAAAACAACACCAATAAGAAGTAGAAAAAGAAAAAGAATAACAACCATAGTAATATCAATAATAATAATAATAATAATAATAATAATAATAATAATAACCACCATGACCTTACAGCTTCTAATTATTTAGGAAACAATGGGCAACCTTCCAAGCTATATGAAATCATGCCAAAATAGCAATAAAAAATTCTAGCAAATTAGAGAAATATCTCTTTTGGTCTTAAGTAATCTTTGCACAAATTATTTTAAAACCTCTACAATGAAATCTCTACAATGGCCAGCGTCCCACCCACGACATAAATTTAAAGCCCCAACACCTAACATCATCACAGTTTAGACCCTGTGACAGGTACATTCCGATTATAACGGTAAGTACGAATCCAAAATACCAACTGGAAACTAGGTGGTTATGAAGGAGGTTCTCAGAAGAATATGGAAATTATAAATCTTGAGGATTTTTATGTCGCAAAATTCTATGAATTCTAGAAAATATTTTTTTACAGAGCAATTTTCTGAAGAAAGCCTTTCACTATACAAACCTACTTAATACCAAAAAATTGTATTTTAATAATTTGGATGAGGGGAAAGCAAATCATTCCACAAACAACAAAAACCTTTTGTGAGCCTGATGGGGTTATTAATTATCTCAAACAAGAAGAGTGCTATTGTTCAGCTACACCCTTCTTTTGTGAGCCTGATGGGGTTATTAATTATCTCAAACAAGAAGAGTGCTATTGTTCAGCTACACCCTTTCTACTGCCATTTATTTCACTTAGAAGGCACTCATATACCAGGGTGATGGATGGCAACCTACAGTAAATAGATTTGGAATAGATTTAATGCTTGCCTTCCCAGTCAAAATTCTAAGACTTTGTGAAATGGAAAGGGGTTTGGTCCTTTATTCCTCTCCTCTCAATTGGCTATTCACTGGCTAGCTGGCAGCAAAAGGAAGTAACCATCCATCATCTTCAATAGGGAGCCAAAGCAAGCAAAAGAAAATCTTAATAACGTTCTGCCAAAAACAGTAGGGAAAAGGCAGTGTAATTTTGAGACGCAAGAATGATACGCAAATCCTTGATTTTTATCACACTGAGTATCATCATAGAGAGCTATTCACATCTGTTATAAAGGAGAACTACGCACTTTTTAATTTACTCTTCAGTCTTGCTAGTTTGAATACCTCCTGCATCATTTTCCAAGGTAAAATGAAAGCATTGAACTCTGACCAGGATGAAACTATTTACGTAGTAAAACTTTATTGACTGAGAGCACATGAATCGTATTCATTTGACTTTAGAATTCAGACAAGAAAGAATAACAGGTGTCCAGCAACTCAGCACAATGATAATGATTTCTTGCATTGAATTAATAGCAATGAAACATGCCTGATTTCAGCAGCTGTTGGAAGCAGCAGGGTTGCTTCTGTCAGAATAGAGAGAGACTCCCACCTCCCCAGATAAATGCATTCAAATCAAACAGTGCATACCAACAGTCAGCAGTGCCCTGCTCTTGTGTTAACAGTGATTAATCACATCACTGATTGGTTCTCAACTATCTTCACTTCCAGCCTCGCTGTGGACAAGATCACTGAGCTGCTCATTAAAAGAGCTGTACATGAGCTGCAGGAGGGAAGGATGGTGATCCCCGAAGAATTGTTATAATCAGTATGAGGCCTTTTCAGCACTTTATATAAGCTTAACTGAGGTCAGGTGTCAGTGATTGCCCACACCTCTCCTGAGGCCGATACCACTTTGCGCCCTGCTACTGACAATACTGTCCAAGTAGCACAATTCCATTTTATTGGTGGAACATTTGTGAGAACTACAGCATGGGGAAAATAGACCATTGACTCTATGCACTTAATAAGTGGTCTGTAAGTACTGGAGTATAGGAATATAGAAAAATGGATAGGATATGGGCAGATAGTTATGCAGCTGTACCAACTGGGTAATTTATCACAGGTACATTGTTATTTAACCCATCTTTTGCCATCTGTTATTTTAACCTTCTACTAGCTAGATAACCATTTTAAATTGCTCATCCCATCCACTTTTATAGACAATAGAGAAAGGTCCTCCAGAGAATAATTCTAACATCAGAAAACAGACCCCTAGGCAGCATGATTCACTCCCTTGAGAGTTTTATTTTTCTCCACTGACTATAGACAGCCCTGGATGAATAGCTTTGGTGTAGCACCTAACTTTTAGATGGGCAATTTTGTGAAAGAAAACAAATTTCTCTGAAAGTGAATTATGATTTCAGTCACTAGATTACTTCAAGCTGTTGCCCCATCTATTTCTATTGCTGGTTCTCAGCCTGCAGGTTTTGGTCAGGTTGTCAGAAATACCTGCAATACCACTGGACATTAGACCAACTGACCACATTTGTCCAACGTAACATTGGCCTTAAAGAAACCTTCAAGGATCACTGGTGTCTCCTCTCAGATGAATTCATATTAGGCATTGTGAAGACCCTGTATTGATTTAATTAATTTATTATTCAGCATTCCTCAAAATCATCTTCTTCCCTCCTTTCTGCTCTCTGACCTGACATAGGTCTTGGTACCTCTTAAAATCAGATCTCTCTGAGCTCATCCACTGCTGTAAGAAATCAGTCTTTTGAAAATTGAAAAAGACCCTAATCTACGTACAAAATGCTGTGGAGGTCACCTCATTAAAGTTTTGCTCTAAGTTACTGAACAGTAACAAACCAAAGAGTTTTAAAGGCATCTGTTACTTAGCCACACATCCTTGTGGATTTTGGTCTCTCTAACTCCTGACAGCTGCTTAAGTCATTACCATATCCTCATCAATGTAATCAGTACCCTAAGGCTGCCCTACCTCTCAAATTCACAATCTGCAATGCTACTCACTTCAGTGCTTTGGGGCATATTAGCAACTCAAGCTTTTTCTGCTTTGATGTGCATGTTCTGTACCACTGACCCCAAAGCATATTAGCAACTCAAGCTTTTTCTGCTTTGATGTGCATGTTCTGTACCACTGACCCCAAAATATGCAGGTCTAATGAATTAGCTTTAATAGTTTTCTTATCCACTTAAATGTTTTTGTTTTAATTGGCTATACTACTATGTGTCTTGAACTACACTGAAAAGTTCACAGCATAGATGCTAATGGTGCCTTTCTAATTACTGCATAATGAACAAAGGTCCATCTGAGCAATTTCAGAGGTTAGACTTCATAATTAAGAACCCCATTTTAATAAAAATCAACTTAAAAATTTCACACACTTAATAGAAATAATATATACCACAAAAAATATTTTTAAATATCTGGGGATTTAAAAATATTTGTATAAATTCTTTTAGTTACACAAAACTAGTATTTTCTTCATTTCCTTTTAATCTATCTACCAAGAGCCAAAAACTCAGCTTTATCACATTGTCATTGAAGTGCACTTAACTTGCATGGATCACTGCTCTGGGGCTGGACTTAATTTTTGTTTTCACTTACTTAAGGGAGCACTCATAACTGAGCAGCAGAGTCACACCAGCTACTGGCAGATTTGACATCCTTTTCTGTATGGAGCAGAAGTCAATGATTTATCTCAGAAAACTACAGTGCTTTTTCAAACTAAATTCTATTCTTTCTCCAAGACTTCCAGCTGCATGGGTATCAGTAAAGATATTATTTCTAATGCAGACAGAAAGTGTAGCAGCTGGGTCTACTTCATCACCTGTGCCCACCTGCTTTGTGCATCAATGGCATTAGCCAAAACAGTTTTGCATCACTGCTAGTTTGCTAGACCTGAGATCACGACAACATGATGATAGTTTAAGATTAGGGTAGATGAAAAGGATGGAAGGTCCTGCCATAATGTCTAAACACTGTGGATTAGGTATGAGCAAGGTCTGATATTAGTTATTCCCATTAAAACACCAACTTTTTTCTCCTTTCATGTTCCTTATGTTACATAAGTTAGACAAGTACTCATACACCCATGTTGCACACATTAGCTATAATTAAGACACCTGATGCTAAGATAACTAATATAGTTAAATGAACAGCTACCAGAATACATAAAGTTCAATCACAAAAAGCATTGGGCATTTCACTACCATTTCAACTTAAATATTTAGGTACAAATTCACAGCAATGACATGTAATATCTCACTTTTATTCCTAAAAGGTAGCTACAACCACATTCAGTTTCCTGCCACAGTTCCATCTGGCCCTAAGCAGTTTGTTTGTTTGTTTGGTTGGTTTTGTGTTTATTCAATATTTCCCCTAGAAACTAAAAAGTTACTTCAGTTGAAGAGTGTGCAACTAAATAAACATTAGCAGGAAAATCAGGTAACATACAGCTTCTGATAAAATTAACAATGTGGTACCAATAGTTCAGGCATACTAAATGTTTTTTGACTGACAGAAACCCACATTATATTCAGATCAGTTAAAACCTGTGTGTATCTAGGGGTTCATCTCCATGAACATTTTTGTTTGAATCAGGAGTGAGTTTTAGAAATTAAGATACAGCTGGTGTTCTGGACCGAGACTGAGCTTACAATATGTAGGAGCTTGAAATTGCACAAACTGCTTCGCACGCACTGCTTCTGGTGAATGGTAAAAGGAGTTCCTGTATTCCAGGACATCCAGCACAGGACCAGACAAGGGCCAGACCCAGCAAAAGTCTAAAAATTCATGAGGTTTAAATGTCAAGGCGTCAGCATCAGTTGCTTCACTCTAAGGTAGTGGTGGAAGACAAGTCACACGTGTCTCTTGTCTGCTTATCACACTTTCAAGAGAAATAAAAAACCATCAGCGAGCTAAGTTCTTAGACTGCAAATTCCAGGCTTTTTTCTGCCCATGTTCTACAGCAAAAGATCTGAAGGGCTTAGGGTTGAAAAACCTTGGTCACAGCCCCACACAAACAAAAGTTGAAGAGCTGAAATAATCCTTCAGACTTCCACTTTTTAACCAATATCCAGAGGTCAGGAAGAAAACAATGTATACTTCTTGGCTCTTCCTTGCTGTTCTCTTTAGTACCCTAAACACTACCACCTTCTCTTTATGAACAACATCTGACAAAGCATCTCTGCAAAGTTTGAGGCCTAAAGGGATACAATGTAATCTGAGGGAATTATAAATTATTTTCATAGCTCTTAATTAGTGATAGAATAAGTAGATGTCTTAGCAGCCAGGCATGTGATAACCCAGTATTTTTATATATTTTCCTCCTAGAACCACAAAATGATGAGTACTTCACCACTACATTACACTACCACCAATTACTGTAGAAAATATATCACAGCCTCATCTCTCTACAATAATTAGCCATTCTCATCTGTGTAGTCTGTGTAATTTCATTAAAAAGCGTGTTTGTGGAGATGAGTGGTTATTATTTTTATTCCTGTCTTAATGAACACTGCTTTCTTCCATGAATTTTACTATATATGCATAAAGAATACTAACTGATTATTGAGTAATCCTTAAATGGTATGGTGAATTCTGAACTGACATTCATTTCACTACCTGCAAAATTAATACAAAAATAAATAGCTAAATGATGCAGATTTTAGAATTGCATATCACAGGAAGAAAGTAATTTGTTCAGTGAAACTGTATAACACACATTGAATAGAGTTTCATTGATTGGTTAAATTCCACAGTTAAGAAGAGCACATATGATCGCTTTTTTCCTAGAAGTGAGTCACCATTCCCATGGGTAAACTGATTTTTTGATGGAATACAGCAAGGGAATATCACTGAGACACAACAGAGGAAAGGACACTGTCAGATAAACCAATAGAGCTTTCTATCATGCAGAGCTGACACAGGAGTGAAGGGGTAAGTGAAATTCCCAACAGTCTTCAGATAATATTCCATTTACTGGGTGTTTTTTGTGACTACTTAATGCAGCTTCTATTCCTGCCTGTAAATTCCTGTTATATGAAAAGATTTTTTTCCACAGGTGAAAGTAAGAAGGAAAATAAGACTTTATATCCAACTTCCTCTTATATGCATCTTCTTAAATATACCCATCAATGAAATAACTACATAAAACAAATAAAACAAAAAGAAGTACTATAAACTCAGTAAAATTCTAATTCAGAATGTGTTTAGGATTACCTCAATTTCAATTTTGTGAGATTGGACCAAAGATAATTATGCCTTACCATGCAAAAAAAAAAAAAAAAATTGCTTTAGAACAAAGGAAGTCTTTACTCTCTCACTTGGTACATATTTACATTTAATTTTCATGCTTAAAGGACTTGTATTCCAATCTCCAAACTGAACTTTAATGCAAACTGAGGGTAAAGATCATCATCTTCATTAAGCATCAACCAGCCATCAAACAAATAAGAACATTTCAGAGTAGATTTCCCACCCTGCAGGGTTCCAGTGAAGGAAATAATAAAGTGAAATATGAAAAATAAAACTGTTCTTCAAGAAGAACAGATCTAATTAAAAGGAAGACCTAACAACTTCATGGATTAATTGGGAACCAGCTGAGATAATGAGACCTCTGGGAATAAGATTACACCCATCATAAACTGCTTTTTTCACAACTACAGGTTAAGTGCTTAAAGCTTTAATTGGGGGCAGCAGTAAGAGAAAAGTGGAACTTGCACAGAAGAATTAATATTTGGGGAAGCAATATCCTGAAGTACTTTGGCATCGTTAAAAACCACATTATTATTTTTCCCCAAGTGCATAGAATTCTGGAGCCAAGTGGACAACTGTGGTTAGAATGTGTACCAATCGAAAAATGCTCACACCATTACACTTTGACCCATAAACCACATGTAGCTACTCTATACATTAGCAGTTCAAATACAGCATCACTCTCTGAGATTAGTTTAAATGAGGTGTTATTTTAACATACAGTTTCTGCAGTCAAACCATGTCTTTCAAGAGAAATATACCCTGAGAACACAACAATAAATTTACAAAAAAAAAAAAAAAAAAAAAAAAAAAAAAAAAAAAAAAAAAAAAAAAAAAAAAAGAAAGAAGAATCTAAAGACCAGATAAACTGCTTCAAAGAATAACTGCTTCTCAGAATTGCTCCAAGCACGAATTTAAATTAGACCATTTGAAATGGAAACAGTTTAATACCATAATACAAAAGTCATGGAAACTTTGGCATCCAGCTGATGAATTGTGTGTCCATTAAACGACTTGGAAAGCACAGTGGGAAAGTTTACTAATACAAGACAAAAGATGGTCAGAGTGTCTGATTTAATCCCCCGTTAGGGGTAGGAAAACACCTGCAGAAGAAAGAAATTTTGTATTTTCTATTTTCCAGATGTTCCTTCCCTAATGATAATATTCAAGATAAAGACAAATTCTTTTCAATTACAAATTTTATTTGCTTGTAAAATAACATATTTCAACACTAACTCACCATCTTTATTTTTCGAGATTAATATAAACCAATGAGAAAGTTGAACTCTTTACCTGTTTTTAAGCACCATGGAGTACATGTGAGATTGAATTTCCTGCAACGGAATTTTGATGTGAAACAAGTTATATGACCCAAAAAAGTCCAGAGTTACCAATGTGATTAATCACTGATAAAAGCCTAATTTAGAAAAAAATGAAGAATATTTTTGAGATGTCTGCTTCAGTGGGTTTTAAACACATTACAAGGTGCCTCTCTGAATATGTAGGGTATAGCCCATGGCTATTTTGACAATGTACCAAAGTATTGTCAGGAGGTCTCAAGGCATTCACATTCACTTCTCTTTGTCAAGCTGTCCAGCTCCTGCTGTTGGGCTCTACCTGCATATTCAACCTATAGTTATTCATTTAGGGATGACGAGTTTTTTGATGACTAAGAACCACCCTACAAGCCTGATGCAGTTACCTCAGGTAACAGGTATCACGAGGAATTTCACCCACTGCTCTCTGGGTAGTGAGACGCTGCCTAGATGTGCCTTGGTTCTTGTCTGTTTTACCCTACCTCCTCTCTGTTGCTCCTACAGCTCAGGATTCTCCCTTTTCTTCATTTTAAACTCCATCAAGTAATATGAATCTATGAGGTAGATGAATCAAGGGAGGAAGAAATTATCCAAACCAGCAGCATTCCAACATCATATCCTACAGAAGGGAAGATTCTTGGTTCCCCTAGTTCTCTGATGAATCTTCTGGTGTCTGACCATGTCTATGCTTTGCTCTTTGGGCTGGTAGACTTTGCAACTTTTCTTGTTCAAGATTTTTTCCTAGTTCCAAAAAAAGTCTCTCACTTCATCTTACTCAAACTATACCACGGAGTGATACATTAATTGTCATAACTACAGATGTCAGTTTTAGTCAATGAAATTGTGTGATAAGTTTAGTGTAACACCACGACTTTGTAAGATCACTATAAACACATTGCTAGCAAGTGTCATCTAATTTGTAACTTGGTGTGAGAAATAAACATACAATAATACAGTAAATCTCCTAGCAACCTTATCAAATACCATATAAACTTGATCACTCAAAACACAGGCAAAAATATCTAAAAAATTTTTTAAAGATTTATAAGTGCATTGCATTCAAAGCCAAGATTGTCAGTTGATTCTAACTATTTCTATATGACTTCTGCATTCAGGCACTAATGAACCAATAGCTATCAGCATGACTTTTGCTGAAATACTGTTACATTAATGAGTTTGGATCAGCTGCTCAAACAGTTTGGCTGAAAAAGATGTCTGGTCAGGAAATATATTGGGGGAGGCAAACATAAATGTTAAGCTTTAGTCCCTTAAATTTGTTGATTGCAAACATGACGCCCAAAACCTTTTACCACATTCAGCTTGATTTGATACTACACTGCATAAATAAGACTGTATATAAAAATGCCTTGTTTATCTTTCATGCAAAAATAATGAGAGAAGTTCTTCTCTTTATTATACAATTTATAACCCAAATGACATCCTATGTTACACCAGTGTAAACCACTGGTGAATTTGTCACTATCATATTGAAGTCAGCATTATTCAAATCTAAAAGTTATTCCCTCAGTTGTGCTATGCCTCTATATTATCCTGTCTGAGACAGACACAAACTCCAGTGGGGTCATATCCCTAGAATTAACATTCTGGTGTGAAAAGGCAACAGGGATTTACATATGACATTGCTTAAATTAATTCTTTCTGTTGTCTTCAGTACAGTACTTCCCTGGAGCACCTTTAGTCATTCAATCCACACGGAATGAGAAAGCTTTCTGCTGTTAGCCTATTAAAGAAACAAGAATATGAGTCACCAGGCATGTACCTTGACTTTAAGGAAAATCTCCTCAAATAATGGTAATTATTATATTATACCTGAATGAATTGCCCTTTGCACCTGTGAGAAGGGAAAGATGATACACTCAAAGCTGATGGCTCAGCACTACGTAGACCAAAAGATGTGTTTGGAAAAGGAGAGGAAAACCATGCCTATCATCTTTTCACCTGCACATTACTAAATTGTGCCTTGGGTGGGGGAAAAAAAAAAGAAAAAAAAAAGAGGTGCATTCAAGATAATTTAACTGGACAACCTGAAACTGAAATTTCAAACACAGTATCTTAAATATATTTTAGTAACATTTGTCCTATATAGGAAGCAGCTGCATTTCTCTAGTTTAAGTCAGACACCAGCACTTGGGATTTATTCGGCTCCTGGGTTGTATCATAAATTCCTTAAGGGAATTCACAATTCACCAAATGACGTATTGTTATTATCACCAAAAGTGAACCGTATTCAACAAAACAGTACTCAGTGGGCAGCAATTCTGCAGTGTATAATTATAGTTGTCATTTCCCATCCCATGATTAAACGTGTTTTCACTTTTCAACTTCAGCAACAACAAAAAACAAACCCACCTTTCTCCACCTAAGGAGAAACACCTTAGAAAAGACCTAAGGAGATTAGTTTTAAGATTTAAAAAATTATTTATCTTGTTTATTTGAATAAACCCCACCTATATTATTCTTTCATTGGAACATCTGGACTTTTCTTCCTTTCTTCCTTTCTAGTATTATTCTGGGATCTGAGGTTTTGCTTTTTTTATTTGGTTGGGGTTTGTTTTGGTTTCATTTTGTTTCCTTCTTTGCTTGTTTTTTGTTTTTGAATACATGACAGTGCTACCAAATATAATTATCAGCTGCATCTACATTACGATTAAAGTCCTGTTTCTCTGTTAATTACTCTTACTGCCTTGAGGTAAGCAAAAAACACCCCTACATCTCCTTTTTTTTTTTTCTTTTTATTTAACAGTATAAAACAGTGTGTAGCTCCAGTTTCTGAGTTATGGAATTTGATGCAGTATTGTTGGCATCTTTAGCTAGCTAAAATCCTCCATATTCCTCACCTAAAAACCTAAGGTCATGTTCTATTTTAAGTTGCATGTGTGTAACTTCAGAAAAAAATCTCTCACTTTACAGACTCTGGAAGTCCTTGAAGATAGCTAGAATGGAGTCCTTTACTTATGTCAGAACAAAGGGCAACAGACCCAACTCATAGCTAAGGAAGTTTAGATGTGTTTTCATATATGATACAACATGATATTCTTTACTGGTGTGACAGGATTAAAGGGTCTCGCAGGAGACATGGAACACACAGTGATGAATCCTATTTTATTGCTATATCATACCTCCTGTAATTTAGAAAGCATTGATGATCATGCCCATACAACGCAAATGAACATGACATACATCCTTGAGAAAGCATTGTCTGACATACCTCGGAATACTCTGCAGCCTAGACTCATTTGTGCAGTGCTGAGGAAATAGGTGCTTGGCATTGCACCAGTAAAATGTGACCTAGTACATTTGTGTGGTGCTGTGCCATCTGATTTATTTGGTCGCATTATTATCAGCTCACAGATCCATATATCAGAACCTATTTAATTATTTTATTTATATAATAGCTCAGTGTGGAAGGAATTCTGCTATATCTCTCATGGTAGCAAAAAGTAGATGTGCATTTCTGTGCTAGAGGAGGAAGATGTGTAATAACAATTGTACTGAGGATAAAAAAAACCCCACAAGACAAAGATTCCCATTCTGTTTCTTAAACACCCTTCTTTTTTTTTTTGCCATATGCCCATGAGATTTGAAAGAGGATAATTTACTCCCTGTTCATGTCTTCTCATGTGAAATTTTAAGCAACCTACTAGGCTGGGTGAGTTTTTGTTGTTTCTTTTTGTTTTTTCTAAAGAAGAGATGTTCCTTAAAACCTTTTGAAGGTACAGCTTTGCGCCCATAAAACTTTTAGCAGTGGCGGTTAGATTATGAATGGAAATATGAGAGATGGTACATTTCTCATACAAAATGATTACAAAATATGGATGCAAATCAAGTAGTCAGATGCAGTTATCCCACTGACCTAGTTTGTAGGTAAGGAACTCTGCATCTGTTCCTCCACCTTTCTAACAACATGCAACTGAAAACTGAGTACCATAGCAATGAAAAACACATACACAGAATACATCTGTGTGTTTGTAGAAGAGTAAGAAGAGAATATGAAGTTGCTATCTGCTTGGATTCACCTTGTGTTAACACATACTTGAAATGACAGTAATTCTAGAGTTCCTTCCTGCATCTAACTGCAGATTTGAACTCTGCAGCCTTTCTAATTGGTCTTGCTTGTCACACTTAATTTGTTCTGATTTTGTTTTAACAATTATTAAATACAAATGAAAACACTAAAAGCTATTTTGCTCCATTAGCCTTGTGCATTCCACTCTGGTATTCAGACCCTATATCAACAACTGCTGCAGCAATACTGTTTCTTTCAGGATAAAGACAAAACATGGCCTACATCCAACTTTTAATCAGCTGTACAGATGGGTTTATTTCACAAATGCACTAGGCTGCACAGATGGAAGTTCCTGAATGCCTGACAAGGTGTTAAAATGGTTACTGAGACTACAAAGGAATAAAAAAAAAACAGCACTGGAAATTATAATTAGTAGGGACTCTGCCTCTTAAGAGCTTATTAGTTTAGAACTTAAATTTTGCCCTTCATGTGTGGGAAATGGTTTACTGAGGGGAACACTTACCAGATTAGCTATGATAACTGTTTTCTATCCCTTAAGAATACACAGTCTTACAAATATCTAACTTAACTGTTATAACTGATCTATTACTCACTGAAACCAGCCAAAAGCATGACATAACATTTTTCACCAGCCAAAAGCAGAACAAATAGGGCAGCTTTTTGTGCTCAGTGGTATAATGAGTTGCAGTTTAAAAAACAAACAAAAAAAAAAAAAACCAAAAACCAGAAAAAACCAAACCAAACCAAACCAAACCAAACCAAACCAAACCAAACCAAACCAAACCAAACCAAACCAAACCAAACCAAACCAAACCAAACCAAACCAAACCAAACCAAACCAAACCAAACCAAACCAAACCAAACAAACAAAAAAACCCCACAAAACCAAAAGAAACAGAAAAAAAAAAAAAAAACCAGCAACAAAAAAATTACCAAACCAAACCTGAAACATAAAACCACAAAACGACAAATAAACCAAAACCCTGCAGATATCAGTGGAGGAAAATACCTTCATATATGCTTAATGGTATTATACTTTTCAGCAGTGTTATTACAAACTCACAGATTTTATGCCTAAAAAAGTTAACTGAATTATCATACTTGACTGAATAGGTTACAGCCTTCATCACCTCATGGAATACTATGCCAATTTACTGTCATGATGCCAAATGTTTTAAGCTGTTTTGGAAATAGCACAATCATAAAAGAGGTCCTGAATAGCTGTGATCATTACAGAGTCCTGTGCTCTTGTTCGCAAGAGTGGAGGGCTGCAGAGACAATGCTATCTTTATGCTAAGACCACCAACATTTTTTCCATCTTTAATGTGATACGTTTTGGGTCATTCAGGGAAGAAATAAGTGCTTCTCAATATCTTCATATAAACTGAGTTGGGGACAGTTGTGTTTGGATGAATAGGGAACAGACTGTCCTAATGCACTGGAAGCTGCACTGTAATTTTATGCAGAGCTTTGTGCTGAATATTTTATTCATAATATGCTCTTGGGAAGATCTCTGATCTTTCAGTACTATGAATAAGAAATGTTTATTGTCCCAAATTCTAGTTTGTCTTCCACGCTAAAGACTTAGTTCAGCGATGAACAGAGTATATAAACATACAAACGTGACACCATACAGACAGTATATACCTTTCAATGGTCAGATTCAGATAAGGAAAAAAAATATTTCGCTAGATGCCAAAACATGCAATGACCAAGGAAGACAGCAGTGCTCAGTTTAAAATGTAGCTTGGAATGGAAGAGAAAACAGCATTTAGAAGTGGACATTGAATTGAAAAGAACCTGGTGTGACTGGCATAGTCACTGGAATAAACATAAAACAAATAAAATAGGTGACACAGAGAAAGAAATATTCCATTGCTTGGAGTTCTTTCCATAGCAATAAATGAAGAAGATATGGAAAGTTGTAGAAGCCGACTTCATTCTTATTGCAAGCAAAGTAATACCATAGGAATTCCATCTGTAGGATTTTAGTTACAAAAAAATAAGGCAGACATGAGTAGGAAGAAAATAATGTAGCATAGACTCATGGAAAACAAATTCTACCAAACTAATATCATTCTTTTTGACAATATTTCTTTAGGTACAACAATACATAAATAAATAGTACTTACTGACATTAAATAAATAAATAAAAATGGCTAATTTGGAATTGTTAAAATGTAAAGGTAAACACAGATTCATTATCAAGCAAATTTTTTTCTATTGGTATCCATCAGGTTGCAAATCCTGGCAGTGTGATTTCAGATTTTTATGAATGGAAAAAACAAAGAAAGAAGGGATGAAGTTCACAGATGAAATAAGGAGTAGTGGAAAGTTAATAAACAAAAGATGTGACTGATTAGAAGGAATTCTGAATCACATTGGAATCCGGGATCAATCAAACTATGTATTTTAACCTGACCACATTAAAAAAAGAAAAAAAATTAAATGTGGGATGGGAGCGATGGTGCTTAATGAACAAACAGAAACCCTTGCAGAGCATGTTTATATAGCTGGGGAAATAGTAACATCCAGCAGGATTAGAGGACTGTTACAGAAAATCATTGAACATGAGCTCCAAGTACAAGACCGTGTGTTGGTTTTGGCTGGGGTAGAGCTCACTTTCTGCACAGTAGCCAGTACAGGGCTATGAAGAAACAGTGCTGCTAATTCAGGGCAGGCTAGCGAGTTAAATCTTTGTTTTGCTGTGCATGAACATGAGGCTTTGGCTTTATCTACCAGACTTTATCTCAACATACAAGTTTTCTCATTTTCACTCTTCCCATCGCCCATCCTACCAGGGGCGATGAGCGAGTGTCTGCATGGGGCTGAGCTGCTGGCGAGGGTTAAACCATGACAGACAGCAAACGAGAACACCTTGGTTATATTCAAAATGCTTATATAGTTATTGCAGATTTCCCTATTGAAATTTAACCATGCTTTAGGGTGTTTTATTGCATGCAGAGTTGACCATTACTAGAATATGGTGTTTGTCTTTACATCAGGAAGAAAATTACTAGTGAGGTAGTTAAGAGAAGAAGACAGCTTCAAGTTTCAAGAACTGTACCTGTGAGAATCTCAAAACCCCCAAACGATAACCTTTGATTGTAAAACAATTTTCTGATAGGAGATGCTTTAGTCTGGCAGACACAAGTACAGCAAGATTAAATGACTACAAAATTCAACACATCAAAATAAAAGCCATTAACATTATTTAAACAGTAAGTTTAATTATTAAAATAAAATTTTAAAATAGTCTGAGAGATTCACTTTAATTGATTATTTTTAAAGTAAAAATATTTTCCTCTAAAAAGACATTTAAAATAAGGGGGCAATCAATAAGAGGAAACCCTCCAGCCTTTGTAATGGAGAATTGCTTGTTAGACTACCACATGGCCTCTCTCGTCTTTATAAACAAGAAAAAACATGAAAAAATATCACTGATATGTTAGCAATTTTGTTTGGTGAAATACTGAACTAGATTAAACTTACATAATGTCTGTGCACACCGCAGGATCTACATTCCTTAAGAAGTAATATTGACGCACAGGTGTCATTCCATTGCTTAAACAAATTGAAGTTAACATTTTAGTCAATATATGTAATGGCTTAATACTATTCTGCAGAGTAATCTAATGAAATGTAATTAGAGTTTTTTGTTTTTGAGGTTGATTTCAGCATAAACGTGTAAATAATTGATACTGTGTAAAGAATGTGAAATTATTAAATAATTTTATAGAAATGCATGACTTCATTAAGGAGTAAAAATGGTAGATTAAGTCTTATCACCAAGAGATTCAAGATGCAGCATTTCAAGACAATATATTTTATCTGCATGGGGAATCAGATGTAAAATTATACACCACTGAGATCAGCAAATACTAGGATGGAAGACCGTCAATAGAAGTATCAGCAATCCAGGAGATTATATTTCATCAGTATCTACCTCCACCTTTAAAAGAAAATCACAAGGTGATGATGTGCTTGGTAAGGAATAGTGATAGACAGTAGAGTGTAATGCTGATGTGCCATCACACAAAGAAGAAAGAAAGCCATGACACAAATCATTGGGGATTGCTTATAATCTCATTAAATATTTCCCCATGAGAAAAATACTATCCATTAGACTTTGTGACCTTTGCAAACTTCATTTTGAGTAATTAAATTTTGCCCAAGTCAGACATCCCCAGACTTAGACTTGTCTGACAGGACAATCAATTACTCTATATAGACTACCTAATGCCAAATAGCTAGAAATTAATTTTTTAAAATAATAATATTATTAATAATTTCTAGAAAATTCCCACCCTTAATGAAACATTTCTGCTTCTTACAGAAACATTACAAAGGGCAGTTCAATGTCTTTAGAATTTAGAAGTACAGAAGTCAGTGAAATGGAATTCAATTCAAACATAGTCTTTATTTAATATCATTTTAGATGTCACATCTTAAGTCACCTAGTGTAAACTACTTAAATGTCCTTAGCTGCTAGCCTTTGGAGAAAACCCACAGAGTTCCAGACGTAAACCACCACCTAACCTTTTAGAATGTATCCTCAAATCCATTTGTATCACTACCCTGACTACAGAGGAAGCTTAAATGACTGTATATGATATGAATCTAAGACTCGGTTCTCCAGCTTCACATTCCGTGATGTGAGATGGCTGCCTTGGTGAAAAAAAGGGGTACCATTAAGGAAACAGGTCAGAGAGAATTTTATACTTTAAAGTTTATGCACTTTGTTGACATCTTAGAAACGTGCTATAGACAATATGACCTTTCATGCAGTGAAGAACTTTATGTCACCAGAAGTCTGGACATAAAGGGAACAAGTACATTCACTGAAAGCTAGGTCTAGCAAAGCAAACTGAGTGAAACACAGAAGACAGGTGGAGAAGCAGTCCAGTGCTCTGTCAGGTCAAATTAAAAACTTCCATCTTCCAACACTGGATTTCCCTCTAGATAGTCATGAAATACCGTGAATGATAATACGGATGAAAGTCTGCAACTACTGAAAAAGAACTAGCATCACAGAATACTTCAAATTTGACATTTATCCAAAAGACAACCATATGCACATCACAGTCTTACAAGAGATGATGTCTGAGAAACAAGTCCCTTGTTCCATGTTGTCGTTAGCAAAAATTATAAGACATAAAATGGAAATTACTTTTTCATGAGCAATACTATATTTCTGACACTTATTAGCTGGTAAGCTATTAAAACATAAATAAACTATCTGAGAGTTAGAAGAAGAAAAGTCATCTATCAAGCATATCAACATATTATGCACATTATGAAGAAGAAAGCAAGCAAGTTCAAACTAAAAGAACTATTCTGTGATGTGCTTCAGTAGTATATGATGCTTAAACACACAACTGGAACAGTCTTGTGCATAACAGAAGTGCATAAACAGCAAGGAAAAATAGAAAAAAAAATCAGGAAAGAGACATTGGTATTAACAATTGCAGTAAAACCATGTAAGTTTCATATCTAATCTTCTGACTGTGGAAATAAACCTGTTTCTTGAATAAGCATTCACTTGAATGTCAGTAAGTGAAATACAGTAAAGCACAGTCATTCCTAGAAATTTTTTTTTTTTTTTTTTTTTTTTTAAACATGGCTATCAGAAGAGTAGATGGTTATGGTGAGTGGCTTTAGCACAGTAATTATGTTATTATGATAGTTACTCAAGAAACAGAAAATCTGGTCCTCCTGGTCTGTATGGAAGCCCTGATCACCAGGATAGAATATAAATATTCTCTACTCCTCCTATAGAAATATCTTTTAAAATCAAGAATGCAGCATTCTTAGTTGTGAAAATAAAGCAAATGAGGCAGCCTAAACAGTACCAAGCACAGACTGAGGTGAGAGAAATCTCTGTCTCCAGCACCTACACTCAAGGATGTTATAAAATGATGTTCAAATGGAAAATGAAGAAAGAAAAAAGTCTTTAAAGGATATCTCCCTTCTATGTGACTATCCTAACAGAAGACAAAGGAGCCATGCTTTCTCTGGTGCTGGCTTCTTTAGGAGCCCAAAATGCTTTTTTTATGTTAAATGTCACTTTCCTATCATTGACAGTGGATGAGAACATAACAATAAAATAAAGTGGTCTTATGTTTTATTTTATTGGGCAAACGGTCATTCACTGCATGTGTTGTTCTGCACCTGTCACTGAAATAGCTACACCCTCTAATCACAAATTTGTTCAGTTCCCCCAGCATACATTGGTAAAGTGTGCTGCAATCAGTTACACATAGCGCTGGACACATGGTTTTCACCAAGACTCTGATAACAAATTATCCAGCTGAAACAAATTTAAATGTGCAAGACTATTTGCCAAGAAGATGACTATGCTGGCTAAATGAAGGAAAAGAAGGAAATAGGACAAGATAATCTGGCACTAATTCTTTTAGTATACTGTAATGGACATTGTACTTGTTGAAAACCAGAAGCAGACTACTCGATACACAGAAATCTTGTAATACAAATGAAAAGAAAGTTTTTAACTCGTGGAGGTGACCCTTTTCACTTCACGGGAACAAACAGAAGGCATGTTTCACTGTATTTGTTATGCATTTTTTTTTCTCTTTTTTTTTTTTTTTCCAAGTGGGTTCCACTGCATTTTATTTTGGTGAATACCTGATGCAGTTTTACTTAACAGCTCCGTTTCATCCATAAACATAAATTGGTGTCTTAAATTTGGAAGCAGAAAAAAGGATAGAAGCCTAATTTCTCTGAGAAAAATTTGTACTGGAGATTTTACCATCTGGTAGTGCTCGTTTATTGAAACTTTATTTTCATTGGTTATGAAAAATAATACCACTACATTCAAGAAAGTAGATTAAATGCTACTAACTTCAATACCTTTTCAAGCAAAGTAATCTATTGAAGTGATAATGGATTTTAAAGTAAGTATTCTCATTACATTGTTTTTTACATTGTGGCTTCCCTGTTGGCCACATGAATCTCTAAACCTGACATTGTTAATTACAATTATAATATGTGGTACGTGAATACTTGATCAACTTCATACTATATTTAAGGCAGACCAAAAGGAAATTGAATTCTATCACCAAACTTAAAGGGAAGTCCAAAAATACTGCCTGCCACTTCATTCATTTGGAAATGAGCTGCACAAGATTTCCAGAGCAAAGCTACCATCTATTCAAGCCTTGAAAATTAAAGTTTAATTTGAAAGACGATCGGCTAATTCTACGGGCACAAGACAGGCACTAGAACTCGTCAAAAACTTATTGATGGGAAAGGTCTGAAGCTGTCGTGCTTTCACATGTATACCCCAATTTAGATTTTTAGTTACTTTTACTTGAAAAATTGGCTTCGACTCTCCACATGGCTTGAGGCATAGTTTCAATACTCCTTTTTTTGTGTCAAAAACACCTGTCTTTTTACTTTAGTGCCAGAAGGGCTTAGCATCTTGTCAGTGAAGTGACACAGCCTGCACATTTATAGGTGTCACTCACTTTGCCATCTGTTTTTTAGGATAACAGTCACCACTATCAGGCCCTTCAGAGGCTCTAACAATCTTTGTGGATTAAGGTTGAGATTTACAGTAAAGAACTAGGGGTATCCCACCTCTTCAACTCATTCTACGTGTCCTTTAACCATAATTCTGTGAATACTTCATCGTCTATGAATTCAGCAACTACCCCTCATGCAAAATTTTTTATCAGTAGCATCCTACCACTTTTTTTAGGTGTTACAGCAAATAATTGTCAAACAAATGTCTGCAATCTCTGCACACTGCATGCATATAAACACCAGTTCTTGTACCATGTCCAAATCTACCCCACAAGCAGCTTACTTCTAATCTCAAGAGACAGGAGTAACATCTCTAATAACATTAAATTGCATTTCATTGATAAAGTTGTTGATCAGAAAATTTGGCTAAAGAATTATTAATAAATACATACAGTATGAAAATCCAGGCTTAATTTATCTCTTAGTGACAAAAAGGGGGTTACTTTAAAGATTTTGGGGTTTAAATTTTCATTCCCAGGAAATACAATTTGTTAGTCCATAATTCTTACTAAAATAAATAAATATACAAATAAATAGTGCCACAGAGCACATGCTGCTGATCTACCAGTGCAGCTGAGAATTTTTCTATAGACTTACAGGACCAAAGTCAGAAAAGAGAAAGATACTGATGTAGTGGTGGCATCTCAATACTACTGTGAGAAAATGTATGAGCTAATGTTGAGCTTAAGTTGGAGTAGTAGAAAGGAAAAGATTTTCCCTTGGAATAGCATTTAAAGAATCTTCAAATGCTTGCCTTACTCAGCAACTGCATAAACCTAAAATATGAGACAGTTTCAAGTCTTGCAATAGGGCCAAATGGAAGAGATAATACCAAGCCAGTACCCTTGTGTGATCTGATATCTATATTCTTCCACAAATTATATGACCTTGATGATTCTTTGGCACATAAACAGTTTTATACTTCCTCTGATGTTAAGATATTAATTAAGAAGTATTTATGTCACCCATGGCTTGTCCTTGGCCTAGAAGGAGGACTTTATGAGTTCAATAACAAGGGATGGCCAAATGAATGCTACAAAAACATTTCTATGTTAAAACCTTGGCAAGGGCTTTCTAATTGTAGTGTTTTGTTTGTTAAAAGTTTAATGTCTTCAGGTCTGAAGGAACACAATGAGAGCAGACTACAAAGGTAAATTTTCTGAATAAGCTGAATATCTTCCTGATAGTTATCTGAATGTATAAACCTGTCCAAATTACCTGGAATAATACACACTCCTTTTCTTTTTCTAACTCATGCATCATAATATACCATTCATACCTTATTAGCATCTTCATTACTTTCCTTAGAGTAGGACATGTGTAAGGGTGGACAATGATCAGTGAGACTGCCCTGAGCAGCTATAAAGTTTCAGATGATGTCTCCTCCTTTCCTTTTATGAAACAGGCAGACAGATGCAGCTGCTGAGCCACATTTCTCCGTAGCTGAGCTGCCTGTCTGCCAAGCCAGTTAGTTAGAGAGTTTTAAAGCAACAGTAAACATGTTCATGTTGACAAAATGAATTTCTAAGCCAGGATATACCGTATGACTGAGAAAAAAATATTTTATACTAAATCTGAGTGCAGACTGGAGCTATTTAACATCACCTTTTAGAAAGTCTAAAGAGATAATTCTGCTCTCTCCCCTGTTACATAGCAGTGATTTGTTTCAGCTTCCTAAATGAAACACGCTCATTTTTTTGATGTGAGATTGCAGATACTGTCAAGTCTTTCCCTTCTACATTGAACTCATTAGGGTGGGTTGTTCCTCTACTCCTCTTCACACTATATTTCCTGTGCTAGATATTTATTGGTGAAGTCATGTCTCTGTCACAAAAGTAGCATATCTTAAAAAGTAATGTAAGCAATCATGTTAACATGGCATCACCAGGACTCTGCAATTACTGTTGTCTGCATGGAGACATTTTTTTGGTTGTCATTAGATGTTGGTTAAGCGGTGATCTTGACACTGAGTTGTAGCCGGCCAGTGCTTTTCCACTAGGCCAAATTTTCTTTCAATTTTTGAATTGGAAAAGAAGCTGCCTGAAATTCCTCAGCCAAGTCAGCTTGGTCACTACATTATGACATTTAGGCTGTGTGGGTGGAGGGGATTGAGAATGGTACTGCCTTGCCATCCCTGTAAAACATTTAAGCCTCTCACAGAGCAACACAGCAGTGTCAGCGCAGCGCTCTCATTACTCTGAAAATATTACATGTGGCCATTAGTCTTCTCCCTTCAATTAGTGACAGCCAGTTAAGCTGTGCCCTCAACCTGCTTTAGCTGTTGGCAGCATCGCCAGGTCAAACCTGTCTCCCACTTGAAAAGTAAACTGGGGAGACCTACACTTCATCAGCCACACTCTTTGGATGTGAAAAGGGAAACACGACAAGCCTATAGACTTGTTTGAAAACATCATGTAATTAAGTTACAGGTAAGCAAGTGGCACCGGAAGAGTTCAGGAGAAGATCTTCACAGTATGTAGATGGCACAGTCTTAAAATGGTACAATGTCTGAAATGCCATTTCACAGAGTTTCTCTTGTTTTACCTTTTTTTCTTTTTGGTTAGTTTGTTTTCAGAGGTGTGGGAGCAGTTATATACAATGGGACAGGTTTGAATTAAGGAGTATTGTTATAAGACCTTTTTTTCCGACTGGACATAGAACAGATTTGAAAGGTCAGCTGAAAAAGCAGTTCTGTCTTCAGCTGGAGAAATCAAATTCAAATTGGACAAAAAGAGTATTCTATAGCATGAGTGATATAGGAAATGCAAAGCTGAAGCTCCTCTGATAAATCCTGTGGGGCAAATAGTCTACCAAAATAAATGGGCATAGCCTAACCGATGTTAAAGAGAATCTCATTTTTATTGATAGAGACAGAGATTTGGGTGCTATATCTGTACAACAGATCCCCTAGGCAGCTGAGATATGATCAGACAGGATCAAAGTTTTCCTACGTGTTAAATCAATATGAGATTTTAGATGTAAAAACTAAAAACTTTAGTGTTCGAAATAATGGCTCAGAACTGCATTTCTACCATCTTGAACACAGAATCAAAAAGCTTGAAGCCAGATAACAGTGAAAGCTTAATGTAATCTGTATACTTTGGCTCTGAAAACATGATTTGAATTTGTATTTGTGCTGAAATTATTTTACAGTTTTTCCACATGAAACCAAAAGCTCATGGCTGTTAAACACCTCAGTCCTCATAAACTCCATCACTGCTTCCATTGTTTCTTTTTTGAAAAACTCCTACATTCTTTTCATCGGTTCTCTCTAAAAAAACTACTCCTATTAATCATAATTGGAATGCTGAAATGTATACAAGTTATTAATATATATATTTTGTAACAGCTCAATGAATTAAATTACCTTTTCAAAATATCTTTACAAAATGAAAATAAACTACATTTCTTTACAGCTTCAAAAACAACAATCCTAGTTTGTCAAATCTGGCAATTCAGTTAACTGCTCTATCATGAAATACCATTTTTAAATAAGACTTCTCTAGGTTATCCTTTCATGTGAAAATACCATATGCAGTTTTTACTACTAAAGGTCAGGTAATAGCGTAGTTGAATTGAATAACAAGCAGGGAACATACTGGAAGTAGTCTGCTATCAAAAGACTTCTGCTAAATGACAGATGGCTGGCAAGTTGCAAGGAGCCCACTACTAAGATACTTATTAAAAAAAGGAAAAAAAAAGAAAAAAAAAACAAACCCCTAACCAACAGAAAGAAAATGTATGAGCAAGATCCATGTATTAACATATCCATATTGGTCAGTCACCTGTGGGCATTTGACCTACTTCTGTGATGTCCTCCTACAGTGATACAAGCTTTTCTTCTTCTCAGCAGGCAGTAATCTTCCAGGAAGAACTGCTGAGAACTGCAGGTATCCCTACTTGCTGATCTCCCAAATTGTTTTTGGTAATACGGGCATTTCTGCAGTGTGTGTACCTTTTACTCTCTCTTAATTTTCGATTTTCTCCTGACAATCTAGAAACAATATAGGACAAGAGGTAATGGACTCAAGTTGTGCCAGGGGAAGTTTAGATTAAATATTAGGAAAAAAAATTGTCATGGAAAGGGTTATCAAGCATTGGAACAGGCTGCCCTGGGAGCTGGCTGAGTCATCTACCCTGGAGGTATTTAAAAGACCAGTAGCTGTGGCACTCTTAGTGGTGGACTTGGCAGTGCTGGGTTACTGTTTGGACTCGATGATCTTACAGGGTTTTTCCAACCTAAATGATTCTGTGATTCTATGATAAGGTCTGAAAGAAAGTCAGCAGCTGCAATGGCAAGGTTCTATGCACCTTCAATATGCAACATGCTCAGCATTATTTTTGTATATTTTATAATCATATATTACAGGTCAATAGAAGCTTGAGAGAAGGACCCTTTTGGGCTTGATGTTTGATTTATATTACCTTACTGTGTATTTCCCACCGAACTACCTATGAAAAGTCAAGAAATCCATATTATCACGAAGCTCAGAGATTCACTTGCCTACTTCCACTTTCAAAGTGTGCTAATTTAAGTCTAATATAAGCAGCTGTTCCCAGCTGCCAATATGCAATTCTATCCATTTTCAGCTGTATAGGTGCATAAAAAGAACTATCCTACTTATTTAAAAACAAAATAAATAGGTTTTATATTCACAGTGTAATAAAGATCCCAAAACATTAGGGACAGAGGTGTCTCTGAACGTCCCTCTCAAAAATAACTTCATTATGTCTTTCTCTCTCTTTTCTCAAGTTTCAAACAGAAATTAGATTGAAAAATCCTTCTGACGTTGTAAGTCAGGTAATAAATAAGAAAGAAAACAAAGGCTTCATAATATAACCCAGTTGTTTCTAACTATATTTGTGGAGTAGGATGTTAAGAATATTAGAAAATCCATTCTCTGTCATGATAATAATTTCATATTGCACCACTGTAGGTTGAACATAAAAGACCAATATAAGTTCCAACCTCAAATACTCTTTGGGACTGATTAATACAATTATACACAGATTTGCGCTGCAACAAATTTCCATCTAAAGTCAAAATGAAATTTACAATCACTCTGTGCTCTGCACATATTAACACTTCATTGAATATTAATGAATTACTCTTTGTGACCAATTGCTATGCAAACAATTCTTGTGTCAGAATTTATAATTACATTTATTTCAAGATAAAATACATGAATATTAACACAAAAAATGCCTTTCACAATGAAGTGAGTAAATCAATTAAGACATATGTCACAGTATTACTAATCTAATGGTTTAATTACTGATTTTTCACAACTAGGTAACACTATTATTTCACACTTATCTCTAACGATCACAAGAACTCAGTAATATTCTAGAATTTTATCTCTATAAACTGGAGTTGGATTTGGTTAGAAATCAACACAATTCATCTTAGTTACATCATACATGATTCATCATTCTAATTTATCAGTTAAAAGCAGAGTGATACTGAACACTTTTGCTGACAACATATTATATTACCAAGCCTAAGACTGTGTAATAGTAGGTGGAAGTTTCATCATCGCTTGCTTCATTTTCCCCACAATTATGAGCTGGTTTTAATTGTTAATGTGATGTTTACGGAAGTAATTTGGAGGTTGAAAAGCTGATGTCTTTGTACCTCCAATGCTGCCTTGGGAGAAAATAAACTGCTATAAAATCTTCTCAATACTGAATAAGCTGCACTGGTTCTAAAAGTGACATTGCAGCTCCCATTGCTTGAATTACAGGACTGTTTAAATATGCTTCTAAAACACAGTCTGTCAAATAACAGAAATAACAAAGTAATACTTTAAAAACAGTTTTTGAATGTGCTGGGGGGTGGGTGGGGCTAACACATCTTAGACTTCTCTGTTGCTCTGTGAGGAAACCTGAATTAAATACTTGTGTTCTGCCAAGCCCAGGTAAAGTAAAGAGAGAAAAATTATTTTCTTCTAACTTTCTTTTTGCAAGAATAAACCATAGTAGAGGCAATTAAAAGAAAGAGCAAATAGCTAAAAACACAAAGAAAGAATATTACCAGCAATAAGACAAATTACACCCTTTTTAGTATTTATTTATTCATGCTATAGTTGGGACTATACCAACAGAGAGCTCTCACATTTAACAAGAGTCATCAAGTATAGAAACTTTTACTAATCTCATGACATACTTATGGTGTTGAGGTTATTTAAGTGAATTATATAGTTTTTCAAATGGGATCAGTTCTGAGTCCACAGTAAAGTTGGGAGTGAATTTCACTACTATGAAGCAAATGGATATAATTAATTATGGTGTCAACTACTCCAGAAGAGGGCAACATGCCAGCAGAAGACTGAACAACGATGTGTCGTTTTCTACCTTCTGCCATAATGGCAATTGTTTCCTTGTGCTCAGTTTTGCCTCTTGCTTTCAAACAGATGTGTGATCTCCAGTACAAGAAATCATTTTAAAAGCCACCAAATTCAGAAAATGTAATATATATTGCTATCGCTTTGCACTGCTGCTGATGCAGCGGTGAGCTACTGTGAAACACCTACCACACGGAAAAGCATTCACGAGCTGTATTAACCAAGCATCCTTGTCCGAAACAAATTTACGATAACTATCACTCTAATTTCACACCACTGCAACTTCATAATATTCTGAAATAGGAAAGCTTCATCTCCCGACTCTACAGAGCTGAGCTATTAGCCATGCATTAGAGGAGGGACTGGAAGTCCCACCAGCAACTTAATGCAGCCACTGTAGCCACAGCCATGCATTCAATGAAGCAATACTTTTCCTTTTGCTGTCAATCTTCAGTACCAGAGCAGCAGGGTTTTATTTTATCTTCCCTTTTTTCCCATTTCACAAGGGTATTTAAAATTTGATCACAACAATGGTTCAGTTCATATGCATATTACAAACTGCTTTGGGGACTGCTCAGTGCAAAATGGGCGGATAATGTTACAGATTAACTTGACTTTGGAGTGTGAACTGTCAGCTATATCCTCTAGCTAGGGAAAAGATTTTAAACACTACCTGGAAAATTGGGAGGCCTAATCTTTCTGCTGTGCTAGCTTGCAGTATAATCCGAATAATGTGAATGTGCTTTCCATCTGACTGAGGCAGGCGTGCTGTTAAGTGATTTGAGCGATTTGCCTGGTATAATAACCAGTTTTTCTCCGTCTCTCTGGATGCCAGGAACTTCCTGAAAATCTTTGCCTATGGCTTGACACAGACTGCTGAGTAGCCACAAAACTGTTTGATAAAAGCACCAGTTTTATCCAGTATAAATCAATAGAATCCTGCTGCAATAGCTGTATTTGACTACAGCACTCAGCTGTTATCAAGTAGGGGACCTGTTCTGACTATTTTAACTTCAGAGTACATATCTTTTTCCCAGCTGGTCTTCAGCACAGCAGGAATGGCTGTGGTGTGTGCTCAGTGTTTTAGCCAAAGAACATTCAACATTCACACTGCTCCACTGGCCTCGAGACAAAGATTAACCAAAAATGCATTTCAATGCAGGTATCAAATTGTTTTACTAGAACAGAGAATACAAAGTGTGATTCTTCAAGTGTGAGCTCTTAAATCTGAACTGGAAAGATCTTCCAGTAATTTAATTTGTCCTTTAAACCTGATGCAACCCTAGATTTCTGAAAAAAAAAAAACGACCCTGCAACAAAAAGTCACATCTAACACTAATAATTATACACATTCTTGAAACTAGTAAAATATCTCCTACCACCAGTGTTCAAAACATTATTGACCTCACCTCCTCTGTGCCTTTTACTCATGAAACCAGTTTTAAGACAGCAAGACAAAATATGTTTTCTGGATAGACTGTTGATAAAGTAAGAATAGTTTACTTTATTCTCTCCAAAACTGAAATTTCTTCTGCAGAATAATAATATGCCCTTCTAAACATCTATGTCACTTAACCTATAAAAATTCCCCAGGTTCGATGTTTCTTATTTTGTTAATATTGCTTTTTGTATCTTTCTATTTTTCATTTTATGCCTTGCAATGCATGGAGATTTGCCCAAAACACTCATGATCCCTGTGTGCTGGTCTAAGGAAAGGACAAAGCATCTGGTGACAGCAAGAATTTCATTTTCTGTTAAATTTCACTTGCAATATTGGGCTGATAGTATTTCATGAATTCTTGGTTTCAATGAAGCTGATAAAATATTTGACCTTTACTTCAATGAAACTGGTTCTCCAAAATGAGACAGTTCTGTATAATACAAGGATATTTACATTTCCCTATGGTATAAATGTGCTATAAGAATAATAATTATAAATATTTTTGAGTTTACTTAGCTTTGAAACCTTAAGTCTTATGTAGTTTAATGGTCAAGAAAATTTATGTTTCCCATGAAAATTGGCATAATGACAGTTGCCAATATCCCTTTCCTTCCCAATTGGCTTTGGGAATATTATGAAAAAAACACACATATGATTCTAAACTCTGACTGTCACAGTTACTTTTCAAAATATTCCAATACTCTTCTGTATGGGCAGCTCAGTATTACAATGAAATTAATTATGGTTCAAAGCTTTTATTTTATATATCTGCAAACTGAAGTTCATAGATTTACAACTATTTGTAGCCTGAAATAGTAAAAAAGAACCATAAGAAAATCCTCCAAGTGCTTCTGTCATTTAGTTGGGTGTAAAAAACTACCTCTAAGAATGTGAATACCTTGGATGGGTCTGCGCTTAACAAATAATGCCATAAGGATGTTCTTACAATGGGTAGCAGAGTATCACAAATCAGGAGGTGGTTGGCAATTCAAGCATTCATTGTGTGTGAAGAAGTGATCAGATTGCACTTCAGATGCAAAACGTGCAGAGAAACCTCAAGTGCTTCTATAAAATATTTCTATTTTCTAAGCTGATTTGCAGCTGACTTCCAAATCTGTTTGTATAATTTGAAATCAACAATTTAATTTTCTGTTCTGAACCAGGAAACTCAAGTCTAACCAGACTGTTAGCTGCTCACTTTGACCTGAGCTCCTGTGAGAGTCCTTACAAGTTATCCACACTATCCTAACATAAAAAGTAAAATGATAACATTCTACATATCTGCCATAGTCAAAGAAAGAAAAAGTGAGAGGAAACGCAGAAGGGAGGGAAGAGGAAGAGAAATGTGCAAGGAAGTCTGCATGTCATTATGAGAGACTGGAAACACAAATGAAATCACCAACCAATCTGCTTGACTCTTTGGTCACTGCAGGTGAAAGACTGGTTCATCAACTCTCCTCCCAGATCCTGGTCTGCATCACACCTTGCCTGTAATTTTGGAGACTCTCCTTTCTCCTCTGTCTATGAGATTAGGATCCCACTGCTGCCATGAGAGGAGAGGTATCATTACTGTGGTCCCAGTCAATGCCTCGAGCCACGGGGTGGTTGTGAGATATTGGAAAGTTTGATGTCTCGAGACATTTTGGGGTTCATGTGTGTGGGAGAAGGGGCAGGTCAGGCCTTGCTCTGCTGAGGTGATGCCATGTCCTGAACCTCCCACCCCTTAGATCCTGTATCCCAACCCTGTCGTGGCTGCCAATCGCTGGCACAGCAAACGCAATGGTTCACACCCCAGCCCTGGAGCCCCAGTTAAGCCTCAGAGTGGCCAAATGACCAGAAGCCCCAGCTAGGGGAAGGCCCCAGCTAGGGGAAGGCCCCAGGAAAGCCAAGGAGTATTTAAGCCTAAACATGTGGCAAACATGTCTTGACCCTATCTCCTCTTGGAATATCTAACAGCTGCACACTACTGAAACCCAGGAGTTGGTAGCTGTATGTATCTTTTTCTATATCTTTTCTGTCTTTCTCTCATTCTTCTTCTTCTAATTCCCTTTCCCTGGCATTTTTGAGGACCTTAAAACTGAATGGGCTTAGAGTTTGTTAAGTTGAATGGGCTAAGTTAATGCTTTGGAAGTGCTCTATGTTGATTGAATGTTGCACTAAACCTCTTACCAAAGTTCTCCAATTTTCTAAAGTTGCCAATAAAGTCTTTTTTGTTGTTTTGACCTCTTGTTAGTATTTCTCCCATGCTTCTAACTCAGAGTACATGAACAACCAAAAGTCCTTTTAAAAGCCTCATCAAGTGAGTTTTTTGGAACCTTACAGTGCTCAGTGATAAATTGTAAATAAAAGAAACATACAACATGCCAATATAGCCAAACACAGTAACAGCCAAAAGTGATCTGCTGCTTAGCTCCCTCAAGTGACTTGAAGTTGTCTCCTAAGCACACAATGCTAACTTATGCACACAATTTCTGGAAGGTTTTCAAAAATGTGACAGGAGATTCAGCATCTTCAATACCACAAGGTGCTTACTGTTAGCAATATTTTCCCTATTTCGTCCAATGAGAAGTTTTTTTCCAAATCTCTTTCTCAATTTTTCAAATAAGTTATCTGTGGAAAATTTTCATTTACTCATTTAGATTAATAGATATTAAGAAAAAAAAATAGAAAAAACGTGTCAATGCAGTTTTCACAGATGTATTCAGAACAGTTTTGTGATTGTCAGGATTCTTATGACTGTAAGGTAAACAGGTATCAAGGTAAACTCTCATGGTTTTGAGCTGTTTTAAACTCAGTGATTGCCATCCAGACTTCATGCTTCAAAGTGCTGAATAAAGTTCATACCTTCCTATTCTTTCAAAACAAATTTCTGAGTTTTCTTCTGCAGAAGCAGTTTCGTTTGTGTCTGCTAAATACACCACTTAGGTTCTATGGAGAATTGAGTAACTTATAATATGACATTCCTTTTAAACATAAATTGAATCTAACTAGAACTTGACTAGTGACTTAACTTTTTTTTTGATGCAGGTATGGGACCAAGTTTCAAACTATGTTAAAATGTCCTTGCTTCCAAACCATGATTTGGTTTTACTGTAGCCAAAAATGATGCCTGTTGCATGCAGTAATTAGGTGCCTAATAAGCAAGAAAATCAGAATTTACTTTCTTGCAACAGACATAAGCACACTAAAATAGAATAACCAGGTACGGTATGTAAGCATACTTTCACATTGTAAAAACATTAATAATATCTTGCAGAGCAGCTCAGCTTTAATTTATAAATAATAGCCTTAACTGGCAAAGACGCAGATGGATTTGTGATGCAGTGGCACGAACAGGGTACATAAAAAATGCACAAGTATTAAACTCTGCAAGATAAGAACTAAGGATGCAGAGTAGGCAAGAATGATGTCTGGTAAAACCAAAATAATCCTGCAGAGAAGGCAGGCAAGGGTGTCTGATGGAACCAGAATAATCCTGCAGAATTCGCAAAACCAGAAGAAGCCCTCATCCCAAAAATAAATGTCAAGAGAAGATGAGATCACCCAATTTTCTTTTGGGGAAGAGGCAGAGGAATACAGAACACCAAAGGTGTTTTGCAGGGAGGGATGAGGAGGAAAGAAGGTGATAGACTCTGCTATGGCTTTCCCTCTTAAATTGTTCCGTGGACTGATGGATTATAGCTCCCAGTATGAACTAAAACAGTATCACTTCAGTGGCATTGTACACTTGTAACTAATTTAAAATAAGCTTGTCAGGGATGATTGATAGTGATTAAGTGCTAACTACTAGCAATGTGTGCTGTTAACGAATCTAGCCAATATGGTCAAGAATCATTTTGAAGCTTGAAGCTGGCTTGTTTTGGAGTCTTCTCCCATTATATTCCAATCACACTGTTCTTTTAAATTTAAATATTTAGTATATAGAGAGCTACCTATCATCAGTTGCAATATTATGTTTGCATTATAAATTTCTATGAGACTGAAACAAAATTTTCTAGATGTTTAAAGATTCATCACACTAAAACAAGAAGCAACAAGAAACACATACAGTTTTTCCACCTGACTTCTTACAGGGTAACATAACTTTAGGACATTTCATGGGTTTGTAGTGTTTTTCTTCTCCCTTCTATACAAAATGATACTAAACTAATTGTCTTGGAAAGACATGAAAAAGGTAATACTAAAATTTTAAAAACAGTAAAAACAAGTAAAATAATAGTGCCAATTGTCCTGGTCTATATGTGTCTACTACATGTGTGTGCACATGTGTACATATATGTATCAGATATAGGAAGTATTAGGATTCATTTATTTATCTGGGCCTGAGATGACTTCTCAGTGTATGAAGAATCACTGTGGGATCTTGAAGTTACTGTATGTGCATGCACACACACTCCACACTCCCCACTCCCCACATATTGTTATCTATTTTGTACATACATTGATGGTTTTTAATAGTAGAGCAAGAGCACCTCTCAGCCCTGGTGTTCTCCTCCTTCTGGATATCTCAGATATCATATACTTCTATGAGACAAACCTGCAATGAATTCTCTACAGAAGAAATGCCTTAGCATATAGAAAAGCATAGAAGAAGAACAAAGGAACCACACTAAACTCCCTTAATTAATGGATTTTAAAAGTTTATACTCCACTTGCTCCAGCAGCACACTTTTCAGTGTAGTAAAAAGAAAGAAAGGGAAAAAAAAATAGATATAATCTCTGTACTTTTTCCTTATTCAGTGAAATAGTGTCTGATTTAATTCTACATCATTGGATCAGTTTATGGAAGTAGTGATGCTAGTGGTGAAGTTATCTATCAGTGGGCTCATTAATTTGTAGTGGCTATTTCTCTTGACCTAATTTCCTTTCCCGCTTGGAATCTGTTTGAAATTTCATCTGACTACAATCAGGTTTATTGGAAATATTAATGACTGTGCTCTCCCCATAAGCCACCAGAAGGGTAATTGACTCGAAAGATGAATTACAACATCTGCATTAACAGAATATAGAGTTGTAGAGTGGAGTCTGCCTCTTTGTCCTTTGCTGCCCTCCCTTCCTTTACTTTGAATATGATCCTGACAATTAAGAATTTTCTTGTTTTTTTTATTTAAGAGACAGCCCTCTGAGAGCATCATTAACAATACACATTACACACTGTAGTTTATAATAGATAGTTGTTTATCCAAAGCTAGGAGAATGTCTCTTGAAACTTACTTAGTCTCTGAAAGAAACTGGAAATTGCTATGGACTACAGAGCCCTTCCTGATATTCATGGGTGTATGATACATATTCATTATGTATGAAACATAATTTCTTAACATTATTTGCATTAAAACTAACAAAAAATTTTAAAAAAAATTAAAAAAGAGAAAGGAAGGAAATATCTACTTTTCTGGGTAAAGAATATTCCCAACTGTTCAGTGAACATTCTTCCAATAAGAAATGATTACGAGAAAAAAAATCATTAAAATCATGTATGTTAGCCTACACTGGGGTCTGTCCTACTTACAAAAGTGTTTAAGCATGCAAAAATCAAGCACACAAAGAGACACTGAATGTAACTTGGGAACAAGAATGTGGCAAGAATCTGTGGCTCTTTCAATGCAATGCTCATGATATTTGTGCCCCACATCTTTAACCTGACAACACTAGATATAGATAAAACCATCTGCAACAACATGAAATTTTCTTTTAAAAAAATCAATACAGAAATATAATTGCAAAAACATTTCGGGATTTTCTGTTACTGTGTAAAGAACAATTTAATACAAAAATAAGAGAAAATTCAAGAGGAAAATACTTTTTTTTTTAAGATTTACATCTGTAAATGGTGTAGTTTCTTCCTCTAAAATAACTTTGTAGTCAATTCTTAATAGTACTTTTGTATTTACCTTCTTAATTGTTCATGCTTTTAGGATAACACATGGATTAGGGGATTTGGGGAAAGGAGGCAGTGGGAAATGTAATTTATTATCTGTAGCAGAACTGCTTCAAATACCTCTTTCACCATGTCCATCTTCATAGAAAAACAGAGGATGAAAGGATAAAGAACAGAGGATAAAAAAGAAAAAAAGAAAAAATAAAATACAAAAGCTACTTTCCTTGCACTGACTGAAGGAACGAGACAATTGATTAATCAGATAAATGAACCAAATTAGTCTGAAGGTTATTTGCTTTTTTAGACACAGACAATGGACTAGTAAGTTAGTTCAGCACCGACATTACCATCCATAATGTCAATAAAAGTGAAACAGTTTTATTAGTCTTCTGTGTTGATTTCTTCACTCCAGCTCCTTCCTACTTCTTTTGGATCATTTTCTGACACTTTTCTCATACTGGTGTGAAAAGAGATCAAGAATTCTTTCTCTCTCTCATTTCTAACTTCTGAAGTACTAACTTATCTCTTGTTTTCAGTATCTTTTCCTGTTTCTATCTCTGACTTAAATCTTGCTTAAAATGATTAAAATCATCATAATTTTTAATAGTTATAAAAGTATTCCCTTTGAAGACAAACAATTATGACTCAGTTACAACAATTATTATAGCAACTATGTTTATCCCTACAGACTTCAGCTTTAGAATTACTTCTCTCAGCTCCCCCGCACTTGTAAAACTTCAGGGAATTATTACCAAAGTACTGCTTCCCTGCCAAAAAAAAATAAAAAAAAAAAAAAAGGTTCTGCTGGTCACAAATAAAACCCTTCAGAATATCTGCACTTGGACTTAGACATTCAAGAAACATAAGGATTTATTGTACTTCTGTTGACCTTAATTTCACCTCAGTCAGTATAACCTCTTGGGTTAATCACTTCTCATGCTCGCCTCCTCAGAAGTCAGTATCACGAAACGTATGTGATAGCATCTGCTTCAGTTAAAGCTGAAAAATAGTTTCCATTATAGCTACCTGTTTTCAGACTCCCTGCTTATTGCTGCCTCAATAGCATTCTGTATAACTAGAAGCACTCAAAACCCCTTCTGTGCTATCCCAATTTTTATTCCATAACACTGTTTTGTTTCCTTGACCAAAGATGGGAAGAACATGGATAAAGCAGCCACATTGCAGGTGGTGTCTAAAGGTCTACAATTAGCTCGGCAAGGAACAGCTTCACCCTTTCTCTTCAATAGTCAGCTTTATCAAGAATCACATGCAGTGAATATCCATTTTACTGATGGCATACTGACAGAATTTCTATTCTTAAGTTTTTCTCATTTTTTAAGCATGCCTTTGCTTGGTAACAGTGACATATTACTGCTGTGCCACAGTGTGTTCTTTACCCTTATATAAGAAAATCCCAGTTCCTTAACTTACCGAAAGGTTTTCAGGCTTCTAAGTCCTAGAACAATAATGTGGTTTCTCCTCACTTTTAGATGTTTAGTGATGGCAATAATTAACAATTCATTCAAGGGATAACAACATGGTGTAAAAGATTTTTAACTTTTAAATCTCATTTTAAGGCATTAGAAGACAGGTAAAAGTGGATTAAGCACACACTCAAATGTTGAATGAAAAGATATTTGAGGTCTGGCCTCCATTTTCCCAACTAATCAACAGTCTGTACTAACATCAAAGCATGGTTCAATGTACCTATGTTTTCACAGAGATTCATGTCTTCTTCACTGTGGTACCATGCTCTTTCAGGAAGAAACACTTTAAAGTTTAATTAGGCTTCACCAATTACTGATAGATTAAGATGGGATTCTTCCTTTCACCTTCTCTTTAGAAAGGTGTCAATTCTTCAAAACTATAAAGTCTTTCAAATCTAGATAGCTCTAGGACATGAATAGAAATTAAAAGACATCCTTAATGGAGCTCAGAACTTTCTAAGTAATATTTTTCTTTCCCTGTTTTACTTTTTAATACATTCCTGTTTTTTCAAGAGGAAAAGAAGAGAAATATTTTTAATACTTGCTACTGCAAGTTATTATTACTCCATCACTACCTCAAAATCTCAGTGGTGGAAGGAACGAAACTTCAGAAATCTCTTTTCTCTCTCCATTTGTTTATTTTCTGGTATCTGTATGATGTACCAATACGAGAGGATACTACTCTAAAGATGAATAAAATTGAGATTTTCCTCCAATTTAAAATGCTATTGTAAAATTTTGCTGTGGTCTTAAACAATTATTTTTGAGCACTGGGGGTCTTGTAGTGTCTCTCAAGGTGGCAATTAAACTGCTCGCAGAAAATGGCACTTATAATCACTTTTGTAAGAGAAATAGAGGAATATTGAAGGAAAAGGAATTACATGCAAGAGAGAGCCCATTTAAACTTTAAACTGCAACGTAAATGGCACATCTTCTTGAAGTCTGTCCCTCCCTTTATCAACCACAGTTAGTAATATTAAACATGAATTAACAACTGTACTTCTGTTCAGTCAGATGGAAATGGTATTGAAAATAGCAGAAAAAAATGTATGCTAATACTGACTTCAGCACAACTTTACATTTAAGTCTAAAGCTTCGAAACTTATTAGGGGGAAAAGGTAATTTTCCACTGGCACAAACATACCCTACAGACACAGCATGCCATCCATGGCAATGATAATTCTGATTTCAATTAGAACTCGCTAACTCTCCTGTGCCTCATTTTTACAAGGAAAATACAATTGAGAAAGGCATCACTGTGATTAGCTCCTACAGCCACCTTTTCTGAGTAGTCTGAAGTGACAGCCACAGGGGTAAAAATGATTGTACTAAAATGTCTACTAATGAGGCCCCTGTAGTACTGCTCCAAGAAGGACCATTATATGCTACATTTGTCAATTTCATCTCTTTGGCTTTCTTTTTTATCATCTGCAAAAATAGTGATTAAGAGAGAGTTTCTTTTTAAGGCTTTATTCTTGTTTAACCTTCATAATAATGCTCATCACCTTCCTGTACAGCTAAAATGTTCCATACTTCCTACTGACTTTCCTGAGTTTCTTCCGACTAATATGTACTCTATGATAACAATCCACAAACTTTCTGCTGGGTTATAGAAAGGAAGGCATTAAAAACACCTTAACAACCCTATAAATGCAAAGCAGTAAGTGGAATGGAAAACACTAAAACTTTTTCTGTTCTTGTGGAAGATACATTAATGACAGAAGTACTAATATCTGCCATGAACAAACAAAAAAGAAAAAGGAAGTGGGAATTAAAAATAATAATAAATTAAAATAGAATAAAAATGCAACTAAGAAAGAAAAAATACAAGAAAAGAATAAAAAAGGAGTCATAGAGGCAGAGGAGAAGGAAGCAAAAAAGACTGATTTTCAAACATGAAAAACAGCAAAAACTGATAGTGGAATCTCCTACTACTTTCATTCCATACTGTATATTTGAAAAATAGATATACAGAAAATAAAATTCCTACATATATATGGCTCTTAAAAAGAAACGTGATTAGTACTTGTGCCCAAGGTAACTAAGAGCTACATTCTAGGAAAAAGACAAAGTTCTTCAGGAATACACATCTTATATTTTTTTATGTCTCTAAAATTTCAATATTAATGAGCAAGTTCTTTACTTTCGCTGAACTCTAAGGTGGTGGTAAAGAGAAAACTGGAACTGAGTAAGGGATGAAATACACAATATGGACTTCAAAAAAGACCTGCAACACTCAAAACTGAAATTACTTTTGTTCATGTCATAAAACAATAAATATAAGGACCATTACTTTGTAATATTTTAAAACCTATAACATTATTAACATTATAACAGATTTACCAAAAGTATAATGATGTCTCCAGAAGTGGAATATAAAAAAAAATAAATGAGTTGCATTTGGGCATATATATTCATATATTAATGCATCATTTCTAAACTTTGGGAGTTCAAGCATGTGGTCATTATCGACTAACTTTTTAAAACACTCTCTAGGCTAAATCAACCCAACCTTTGCAGAAATATTTTTGATGGATTACAAGGCACTAACAGAAATGAGGACACATCAGTCTTGGTTAATTCTGTTGTTCTTTCAACTTTCAAAAGATGCATGCATTTTACAAAAGTTCAGGTGGAATGAGAAGCATGGAGTCTTGATAAAAATAAGAGAGGATGAATTGACCTGAAATTATAGTTAGAGGGTTTATATTTCTGCTTTGAATACCTTAAAAATTTCTTAGGATCAGACATCAGTAATGTCGATTAATGATTAAACGTCTTGATTTTGTTTTCCTTTGGTTCTTACACCCATTCTTTAGGCAATAGCTGATTCCTTTCTAACAAAAAAACCCCTCTAGACCTGACTAATGACTGCATTTTGCAGACATATCATGTGATGATTACTTAGACCTTACATTTTACACAAGCGGGTTTTCAGATAATTTTTTGTTCCGTTTCTAGAAAAGCAGCCATTACACATGCCAAGTGTAATTTTCCATAGCAAGGAAGATTAACCTGCCAGTAATGTCACTTGGCTTTGTCTTACAATACAAATGTTTTAGGATTTCTATATACCATTTGTATTTCAGAGATTTTGCAAACATTGTGCCTGCTTTATCGAAGGTTATTCTATAATTTAAACATAGATATTTGTAGGCCGTATTGATGACTACTGAAAATAGAGATTAACTTTCATAATGAAACCATCAGACAGCTTTACCAAACCACCTTAACAGTGAATTGTTCCATTTTTCTAAGGATTTAACAGCATATTTATCCCAGGGCACATGTTATGTTTTCCTGAAGGTGGGAATGAACATGAAATATAGTTTCCATAAAACCTATTTAAAAGAATATAACAGCTTAAGACTTTTGATGTTCGTTAAATATTTTGGATTCTGTGGCCATATGATTAGGGTATTCTTCTTTATCAGGTGAAGCCTGCAAGAGTTCTTTTCACCTGACAGTTTCAAATTATTAAAATTGCAGTGATTTATTTCACCCCCAATATTAAGCTATTTATTCTGAAAGTTTAGCCCTTACACTAAAGTCAAAGTTCCATTCGTTATGGCTAAAATAAAGATCTAAATCATTAAATCAAGTTCTCTCTCTGTCTAAGTTCTCTGGCTGTGAAAATATAAAAGCAGTCACTGGAGATACAGGGTAATCCTTTTTGCATATTACATGTTTAGCTAAAACATTACTTCTTTTTTACCATGTGTCATCCAAACACTTTCTGAATCCTGTTTGGCTCTTTGCCAAGGCAAACACAGCCAAGACTACTCATTTCATCCTCTTGGTCTTAACAAGAGAAAGTAGTCCCTCCATTCACTCTCCGTTTTCAGAATAGTTTGCTAAGAGTCCAACAGTTCCCATGTTGGCAGCTGTAAATGCCTCAACTGTCTGGCTCAAAAACAAATCAGAAAGAAAGCCAGGTCATCGCTATAATCTTTTTTCTTATAAAAAACCAATCCAGCATGCACTGTAATGAATGTATACTACAAAGATCTCTAATGTTTCTCTTCTGTCATTAATATTTTATTAGCTTCTGTTGATGCTAGCATTATACTAATATTTTGACTTCTCTGTATAATTTGCAGGAGTGCATACCAGCCAGTTTAGTCCAGTGTTACCTACAATTAATTAGCGCTACTTTATATCTTCTTATAGCATATAACCCCAGGATTGAGGACTAATTTCCTTTTCATCTCCATGACTGTACCCCTGTGCAGCTTAAGAAGCATTAAGTACTTACCCCTAGATCTTTTCATCGCTTTATAAAATAGAGACCTTCTGACTCGTAACTATTCCTCTGTCTCTACTTATGCTAAATACAAACTAATTTCTTCTAGACTTTCTAAATATTATCTAACTTGTATAACTTTTCACACTTTGATTTTTTTTTAATATGAAGCAACTTCTTAGATGTTATTAAGTCAATTCAGTCAATTGGATACAACAACAAGAAAAAAGAGGTTTTACTAAAGAAAGAGGTTTTGCTAACAGAGATACTAATTGATCAAAGTGAATGTAATTCAATACATTGCCATTTACATCCTTAAATACAGCATGTGAATACCTCAGTGCCCACACAATTAACCAAACACTGTTCCTTTTTACTGACTGATTCCTCTTTTGTCTTCATTTAGTTCACAATGTAACTGTACAATTTCTTTCAATTTATGTAAATCATATTCAAATAAAGATGAGCTAGAATGTTTATACAGGTAAGTTGTTGTTAAAAACATTTAGGGCATTATTGGAGTCATTTTGTTATGAGGTATAGCTGCAAAACATGAAGGTCAGTACTGAACAGTAAAAGAACTGAAAAAGTACTGGTTAATGACTACGAAAGACAGGAGAATGACAACATTGAAAGCCAGATTATTATTCTATTTATTTCCTTTTAAAATCTTCTAATGTTTTTTCTTTACCCAAGTTTGATTTTTTTTACTGTTTTTAGAAAATTGCCCTAGCAATATTACTTTCTCTCAGAACACAGTTGTGTGGGTTTTATTGCTTCACACTGTTGAGTGGAAAGGATTTGCCAGCTTGGGAAAATGCCAGAATTTGCATTTTAATAAAGATATGTCAAACAATAAACTTGCTTAACATCCTGTGACGGATCTGGTCAAACTGTGTCTTGTAAGTGTGTATTACTGCACTCAACTACACTTTTCTGCAGTTAGAGACAGAGCTAAAACCAAATTCATGCATTAACTGCTTTTTCAGCAATACCTGAAAATCTGTTACTGGGGTACCACAACTCTGTTAGAACGGCAGTGATATGCAGAAAATCTCTCCCAAATTTTACACCTAGCCTAAAAAGACACAATTTGGAGTCAGAATGAAGACCTGAATTTCACCTGCATTACTCAGGGGAGGCCTTATCTACACTACAACTACCTAAAAGGAGATTTCAGTGTGGGATGTATTGGTTATTTCTCCCAGGCAGCGAGTGAGAGGACAAGAGAAAATGGCCTCAAATTGCACCAGGAGAGATTTAGATTTGATAGTAAGAAACATTTCTTCACCAAACAGGTTGTCAAATATTAGAACAGTCTGCCCAGATAACTGGTTAAATCACCATCCCTGCAGGTATTTAAAAGACAAATAGATGTGGCACTCAGGGACATGATTTAGTGGTGGACTTGCAGTGCTGGGTTAACAGTTGGACTTGATGATCTTAAAGGTGTGTTCCAACCTAAATGATGCTTTGGTTCTACAACAAGATAAAGCTGTTCAAGAAGGGAGCTACAATTACAAAATGGTTAGAAACCCAAAGATCTAGCAGTGACCACAAGATGAGAGGGTGCAGTGTGTGGGTGACTGGTTATAGTTTATAGGACTTTTCCCTTGAATATTACCTTTGCTGTCTACACACTTGTGAAAATACAGTACTACACCACGGTCACTCGGAAAAGAAACAAGCTTAAAAGCAAAAAAAATCAACAAGTGAAAAAATCAAAGTCACTAATTATTCTTGAAAATATTACTCTATCAACCCTCCACATTGCTAACAATTTTATGACAACAGTGGAAATTGTCAGAAATTATAGAGAGACATATCATAATAATTTGACATAAGCAGAACCAAGCAAGTGTCTTTTGGATTCAGTACACGAAAATGGAAACACTGAGTAGACATATTACTGACTCATCAGTCTTCTGTCTGTAATTTTATTCAGCTACATGTGGTAAAACAAAACAAAAATACCTCCTGTAACTACCAAAAAACCCCAAACTTAAAAAAAAAAAAGTATCCCTGCATTTTTTTGGATATCTTGGGCTCTGGTACCGTCTGGACCGTAGCGCGGCCCCCCCCAGGGAGTGCCAGCTAAAGTGGGAGGGGGTGGGAGCTGGATGTTCCTCTGGTCCAGGGGATTCTCCAGATGCCTCCTGTCCCTTCGTGGTCGCCAAAAACTGATGCCTTGTAGAGGCTGACCTGGAACAGAGGCTAGACAGAGTGGAAGGATAAAGGGTAGGTATTGATTTAAAGGCCTTCACAGGGTACACCTTGGGCAGTGCAGGAGTCGCACAGAGACTACACCCAAGATGGACCCAGTCACATGTTTTTCGGACAGATATAAGTTTTGTCCATTTGCATATCAGAGGTTAATTGTCCAATTACAGCTTCAGGCAGTGGGGTCCCATTCTCCCAGTTTGTTCCCTCCCAACTCACTTTTGTTTACATTTCTCGGGGCCTGAGACAGTGAGGTGTCCTTGATTCTCAGGCCTAGAAAGGAATTGTTGTCTGACAAAAATGAGAAAAGCCGTAGCTAACACTCTACATGGAGCTGAGAGTTACACACTTAACACTTAGTTAACACACTTAGTTAAATAATTGCAGGATTACAAACATGGGAAAATATAAAAGCTAAAATCCTAAGGCATCCGCTCTAGAATTTGAAACATTGCCTATAGGAATTGTTATGTAACATGGAGAAAATACCCTTGTAAGGAACTGCTGTGGAGCCCAACCAAAGCAAAAAGATATCCTACAGCTCATCAACATTTCAAATGGAGCATAGAGGCAATGAAGAATATTTCTTTGATCTCTGCTTCTACACGCGCAAGAAATATAACAACCTTACAAGACCCTGGTTTTCACTGAAGTGCAAAAGAGTAAGTCAGAAACTTTCCCCTGTGAAAAACCCCATCTGGTCAGGCAACCTGCACTTGAATACAGGAATTTATCAAAGCAGTGATCTTCACATTTTTCAGATTTCTTGGGTTTATTCACTGAAAAATTTGAAATAAAGAAAGATAAGATTGTTGCTCTGATTACTACTTCTTTACTTTCGTTTCTTTGCTTGCTGGCTGATGATGAAGCCAGTCGTGCAGGGATAGACCTGCTGGAGCAAGGTACTCTGTAGTCTGTCTCTGCCAACATTCAGTCATAACTGCAGCTTTAATTTGTGCCAGCTTTAAAGTACCAGCTTTCCTCAAAATCCTGAGTCCTGCTCTCCACCCCAAACAGCACTCCTTGCAAATGGCATGAAGAAAACTGCAATTACTTAGGTACAGTGTGCTTTATGATAAGAAAGTAGTGTAGAGAAGGTCTGTTGTAAATCCTTATTCAAATCCAGTCATAATTCAGTGCTGAAATGCCACTATCTTTAAAAAGGAACAGCATCTGGCAATGACAGATACCTAATTACCTTCATGTAATGATACATTTTTCATGCAAACAGTGGATGAAGTTTAGGTGCACCATAAGTTAAAATGTAAACGCACCAAACCTATTTTCTTCCTAATAGAAACCATGTCATTACATTTGATAGAGATGCCACAAAGGATTTTTAATAGTTGGCAAATATGCTTAAAAATAAAGACCACATATAAATTTATTTTATGGTTTTAAACTAATGAAATTTCTTGACACCCATTATTTGACCATGTTTTCATTGTAATTTGTATAGCCTTTGAGGCATAGCCACCCGTTTTCTATGGCAATCTGATCTTGTTTAGAATTATAGATTTTTCTATACTGTTATATGAGTACTAATTAAAAAGAAAATCTCACAAACACACCTAGCTGAACATTATTGCAGGTTTTAGGGATTTTTTGGTCACGTTCATTACATTAACTTTCACATTTAATTCACTTTTGGACACTAAAACTGTTACTCTAACTTCAGATATGAAACAGTCTCTATTTCCAGAGCCTCCATCCTGAAAAAAAAGTCTATTTCAAATTTTCTGTTGAGGGCACAAGTTCTTAGAATAAATCATGGTGAGCAGGAAAGAGAAGACAGAGTAGTAGCCTTGAAGCTGTCTTTTTTTGGTACCAGCAAAATATATTTTCAATTAAGTTTCAACTACTTTACAGATTTTTATTTTTTTTAAGGACTTTTCTCCTTTTTTCAGTTTGTAGAACAAGAACTGCAAGCTTCCCCTCAAAGCCTCCAACAGAGATCAGTAAGAAGTAGAGTCAGAATATTTTATAGACAGATGCTCCTGCAAACTTTAGCATGCCAGCTAAGCCTTAGTTGGCATGTTTTAAAATCTCCTGGAACATGAAACTGTCCTTTCTCTAAATACACCACCTTCCAAGAGCTCTGGGGAGATGCAAGGGTATTAAAAAGATACAGGAGGTGCAAGGTTGGGGAAAGAGGAAGAGAGTGGGTGGTAGCCCTGTGAGCTGGCAAAGTCTACTGGAAAAGGACCAGCATGCCATCTGCCAACATAACTGCTTAGAGAAGGAACTACAGTTTGCGGCTATAGTAAGGGAACCAGGCAAATATATTTACATGATCTGATTGGTAATTAGTATGCCTGTGTGAGGCTTTTTTTATAAGGTGCTGAACACATTACTGCATGGGAGTCATTCTACCTCTAGCTTCTGCAAAAACTTTCTCTGTATTGTCAAGAAGTACCTTTGGAAGGCTGAACTTGAAAATGAAAATAAATGTACCTTGGCTGAGTACTACACTCCTACCTGAGATAACAAGATATTAAAAACAAACAAACAAACAAAAAAACCCTCCTGCCAAATTCACATTATCAAATACTTGACTTATGTTTAATTTTACAAATATTTATTAATACTAATCTGTAGTTCAATAGAGTTATATTCATGAACTTATAACCATTTAACAGGTCACATAATAATGTATTTGTGTATCATGAAATAAACTCCTTTGCTAACTAAATGCAGCCGCTAATAGTAGATCCCTGATCGTTCACTTTGCTATATTAACTTTTGAGTCTATCGTATACCGTTTCAACAATCTCTCTTCAAGGAAATCTGATACAAAAGGCTGTAGGATTAGGTGTTATTGACTTGAACCATGCAGTGTCAGAGCTGGACAACTGACCATATAGTCTTTCAACTGACCATATGGCATACAGTCTTTCAAATAACATTACAATACATGGTCAGTACCTTAAAAAAAATACTTCTAAACTGAAAGAATACCAAACCAAATAATTTACTTTTACTAAACAAAACTCCTTCTTTCCCCTGAAATCATGCAAAAATGTTACGCATTAATTCAAAGAAAAAATTATTCATATTATTGTCCATCTATATGAGATTTATATGTTGGCTTCAGTCTCAGGCATCACTTGAGAATATTCACAGCTTTCCTGTGATAGAAAATGTGTGACTCACTTGTTAAGTGGAGGTGGTTACAAGGATTAAACGACACTTAAATCTGGAGCAGTGGGAACAGTAATTGAAATAGTTTTAATCTTTGAAGACCTTTATGGCTTAGATCTTACCTTCTTTAAGAGGTATCATCTTATTTTTGCCAAATGTAGCAAGAGTGATCAGAAGAAATCTTGTTAATGGGATCTTGATTCACAGCCAGAAAAGCCAGGATATATAAAGGCTCTACAGAGGTAACTTCAGAAAGTTTGTTATATCATAGAAGTGACAGCATGACAACAATTTCAAAAGTATAGCCACTTCTTTGAAAGTTAGTGCAAACATTACTCCAAAAATCACTGTCAGAAAAAAATATTTAGACACGATGTAAGACATGAATTTCTCTTACAGACATGTGGATGTAAGCTACATTTAGCCAAACAACAAAAAAGAACACACATGATGGCATTTACCAGCACAAAAGAACAAGAGACATTCAACAAATTGCCATTCATTGCACAGACACTTCCACAGGCAGTGGAAGCAGGGACAGCTAGCCTGGGAAAAGTACATGGATGTCGCCCAGTTGTGTAGGGAAGGGGATGGAAAGCAAAACTTTCAGGAGCTGAACTTGGCAAGGGATGTAAAAAATAACAGTGGCTTCTACAGGTATGTCAGCCAGAAAAAGTAGGTCATAGGAAGCATCTATGCCACCAATGAACACAACTGGCATACTTGAAACTACTGACAAGGAGAAGGCTGAGCTACTTGACAACTATTTTGCCTCAGTCTTTCCGGCAACCTCTCTTCCCACCAACTCAAGTGGATGGAAAATAGGATGGGGACTTGGAAAGCAACGACTCTGTAAGAGATCAGCTTCCTGAGGAACCTGAACACACAAAAGTCTATGGGATGTGATGAGATGCATACCAGAGTCCTAAGTGACTGATGCAGTTGCCAAGCCACTCTCCATGATATTAGAAATGTCATGGCAATCAGACTAAGTCCCAATTACCTGGAAGAAGGGAAAAAACTACACCCGTGTTTACAAACATTAGAAAGGAGAACCCTGAGAATAACCAGCTTGTCAGCCTGACTTTTGTGCCTGTGCAGGTCATGGAACAGATCCTCTTAGAAGCTCTGCTAAGACAAATGAAGAACAGGGAGGTGATTCAGGACAGCCAGCATGGCTTCACCAATGGCAAGTCCTGTCTAACAAACCTAGTGGCCTCCTGTGATGGAGTGAATTAGTGGACAAGAGAAAAGCTATGGCTGTCATCTGTCTGGACTTGTGTAAGGCCTTTGACACAGTTCCCCACAACATCTTTCTCTCTAAAATGAAGAGATATGGATTCAATGGGTCTATAGGACAACTGTCTTCTCAAATGACCATCACGTGTCATAGAATCCTGCTTTCCTGGAGATGGCTGAACACCTCCCTGCCTATAGAAAGCGGTGAATGAATCACTTCTATTGCTTTGCTTGCATGTACAGCTTTTGCTTTATCTATTAAACTGTCTTTATCTCAACCCATGAGTTTTCTCACTTTTACTCTTCTGATTCCCTTCCCTATCCCACCACAGAAAAAGTGAGTGAGGGACTGGGTGGAGCTTAGTTCCCAGCTTGGGTTAATATACAAAAGGTAGACGAAGACACTAAAAGAGGAAGACCATCTTAGTTTCCAAAATGCAGTGGGTGAGAAATTAGCCCCACAGGAGAGTACAACACCTGAAACCACAAGCAATCTTCTTCCATGCTCAGACATCCTCCAACTTCAAAGCAATTCCTTTAATTGCTTGTCCAAGATCAGATGAGAGATCAAGTGCATTGAAAAGCTGTCCTTGAACCTTACTCTTTATCCATATGCCAAGCCCCAAACAAATGAATCAAACCGTTTCAGCACACCTGAAATGGAATCTAAGGATGAAGGAATAACTGAGTCCCTGAATTCATTCATTTGATGTGGCAGGGGTGGCCAAAAACAAACAAAAGGACAGTAAGAGTTATATTTTGTGGGACCTAAATGGAGATCAGCTCATTTAATCTAAGCTTCCAGAAGTGTCTGATGCTGACTACTTAATTCATTACCTACCCCTAACATTGAAGGGTTAAACGCAATGTGTTTTTTCCTGTGACACCACCTATGTAGCTCATATAATTTTTACAAATTTTGTTCTTCAAGAGAGGGCAGGTTGATAGATCTGTTGTAAATTAATTTTGTTCAACTGATGTATGAGTTTAAATCTTGCACATGAAAACTTGAGTTTAAATCTTGCACATGAAAACTTGCATGAAAATTGGTCATTAATTCCCTTTGTTCAAAGTTATAGATTTTCACCCAGAAGTTTTACTCTCCTAAGACATCTTCATTCATATAGCCACCTAAACCAAAATCTATACTTAGAAATCATGAGAAAAAAAAAAAAAGAGGGACTTCTGAGAAAACCTTTCCACTCTATGGACACTCATGCATAAACTTGAAAACCTAATTTCATTATTTTTTAATCTTCAGGTGGAGTTAAAAATGAAATAAAATCAATCTTAGTGTTCTACTTCAGAATGAGATTTGACCTTGCAATTCATCTATTCCTACTGTGCTTGTGAGTTACAGCTGTCCATCTTTCTTCAGGCATAATTTGACATTTTACAAAATCATGGTAAAGCTTCCATGGATTTCATGCTAGCATTCTGTGTTTCAATATCTTGTTTCAGAGAGCCCAGGCAGCAGTCCATCTTTCAACAGACTTTGCCAGCATTTGTAAACCTAACATCACTAATATTTGCAATGCAGAATTCATGTTGTGTGGGGTGCTGAGCTGTATTTTGCTTTCACAATAAACTAATTTATATTTTCCTCACAGAAGCAAAGACAACAGAATCTTTGTGGATTATACAGCATAACCTGTATAAATAGAATAAGGGAGAAGCTGGTTCCAAGGGAAAGAATCGGGAAGTATCACATATTAAAATATATTTGCAGAATTGCAGCTGTGCACCCTAAGTCTCATTACACAAGATGTGAAAAATTGCCATTGACCTCATGAAAGTTGAATATAATCTGCAGACAGTGATTTCAGGCCTTCTGAATGTTGCAGTAGTAGGCTGAAAATCTGAGGCAGAATCATGAATTTGATAATTTTCAATCAGTTCTAGGTCCCAATGCAGTCACTGCAACAGAAGTATAAAACAAGCTTTATAATATTATTTATTTAAACTTGCCAAATTTATTTCAAAATCACTGTACTTACTACATAAGAACTAAATGCTTGGAGTGGAGTATGTTCACTGCAGGGATTTCACACTCTTTAATAATAATAAACAAAAATATAAGTGTTTCTCAGCTTTTTGGTTTGTTTTGTTAGAAAATTTCCTAGTGCCATGTTTCCACATATTTAAGTAGCATTAGAAAGAAATCTGTAATCTGATAAATTAGAATTTTTTTTCCAAATATGCCTTAGATCATTGTAAAGACCCATAAAGGACATTGAGTGTTTATGTACCCGCTCTCAACACAAACTTTATGAAGAAGTTGAACTCCTAAATTCTGCTAGATATTGAGCTTCCTGGAAGGGAATTTGCACCACTTGTGTGGTGGGATGGGCTGAATGGAACCTCCGGCATGAAGGAAAATAACTATGGCTGGTCAACAGGACATACCCAGCAGAAGTATCTTTCTCTCCTAGACTTGATCATATCATCAATCTAGAGCTAAACATCTCCGTGAAACTACCACTTAAAACTTAATTTCTCCTTTAATTTCTGAGCAAAACATATTTTTTGGTTTTGGTTAGCTTTTCTTTTTTAAATATGTGCTAGAATTTTTGCCCTGGATTCTATACCCATGTTTCAAATCTACTTTTGCATTATCATCTTTGTGCAAACAACAGTATTGGAACTGGACCCAGAAAAAGTAAGTTCGCACACATTGAGCACCAGATTGACCTAAAATATTCCACTAAGTCATGATTCCTTATATTTGAACTCTTTCTCTTTTCTTACATCCCAACTCTTGTGTTCCCTGCCATATAGAAACTACACTAGCTTCAAGGAAAGCCACTAAGTATCTGTAATGTCAGATTATTTTCCAGTACAATTTCACAGAATAAATACAGTATGCTCAAAATGTCAATTCTTCACATGGAAAATAAAAGGATGCACACAATGATCATGCTCCTCCCTGGACGGGCCCCTGCTCTGTCCCAACAGAGTGCTGCACAAGCTGTGTCAGAGCCCTCTATTGCAGGTTGGCTGTTCATCTGTCCACCTCCAAGCAACAAAGGCGTTGGCTGGTGCTTCAAACTGTACTCAGCACAGTCAGCATGTGATACACATTCCTAAAATCCACCCACTGGATGATTTATCTTCTCATGGAGATCATTCACAGGGACGAGCCCTTTGTGTCTAAACATATTTGGATATCACAGGTTTGACAGCAAAATGTGTGGTTCAGCCAACTTGGGTGGTGCCCCTGTGCATCCTAATTGACAGATATTAGAAATATAAACTTTAGCTGAAAAAGCTTAGGTACTTACAGACTCTCCGACATTGAAGCTATAAACTAATTTGGGGTTTTTGCCCTTGAATTGACATCTACAGCTTAGATGATAACCTATATAAACATCAATCTATGTCTGGGAATTTGCGCTCCCACAGTTTCTATTTTTAGGTCTACTTCCAACCTTATAAAAAAGACAAATCGTCATTCAAAATATCTATTACTTTGATAAATATAAATAGTTTTCTACTTACATGAATTCTACTGTCACAAAAAAGTAAAAAATGGAAGAAGATAACAGAGTGATTAAAAAAAAAAAAAAAAATTACCCCAGCTAGCTGAAAAAGACATTCCAAAGGAAATTGAGGAAAGAACTCCAATGAGTGAATTTGAGATTTGTTATGCTCATGAAAAAAAAAAAAAACCACACAACAACAACAAAAGAAACTTCAAAGAAACACTTCTTTCTGAAATGGTACTTGATTTCAGTTGTTAACTTCTTTAACAATATGGAAAAGACATGACCAGCTGTAATCACAAACAACGATGAATAATTTTAATAGTAAAATAATTAACTTAACCTCTTGGGGTTTCCTCAGTTAGCCTTGGCATAATTTTTGAAACAGTAGGTCACTAGCAGTTTATAGGCCACCATTTGAAAATCATCCTCTGGCCTTATGTTCTGGAATTAATATTGAGGTAGTATTTAAAGTACAGTAAGAGATATAGAAAGATTATCTAATTTACTCCTCCTGACTTTTTATTAAACTCCAACCTTACAGTGAGTAATAGCATGTCAAAGCAATCTCTGTTTGCCTAACAAGTGCCCAGCAAAAAAGTAAGTTTAGGTTAAAAACTGTAAGCTTTCAGTTTCTGAGTTCCCATTTCACACTGGAAATATTCTAAATATGCTGGAAGGGCTTAAATGGTTTCTCTCTATGGGCATTACTTGTGCCGCTAAAGTCAAAACCAATTTTGTATTGACTTTAATCAGAGTAAGATCAAACACCTACTCTTCCTTCAGACCTACTTTCAGCAGGACACATTCAGCCAACTGGAATTAAATAAAAGCATGCTACAAGAGGCTCCCCAAAAGAGATTTCAATGTTAGCTGTTCCTGCAATGGAACAGCATTATCAAAAGCTGCGTGCTTTTCCCACTTCCTAACCCATGTCTGCAATGAGTGTTGTGCAGTGCATTTGCAGTGGACCTCACACAAGTAGGGAAGGACCTAAGCAGGCATCCATCATTCTCACCTTCTCTCTGCATCATGGTATCTAATTTTCTTTTCCCTCTAGCCTTTGTTTTCTGTCACTGTAATACTATTAAAACCTGTTTTATTACACACTGTTTACAGTGCCTGGTTTTCAGTACCATGGACATCTGGAGGCTGGATTTACATGGTCAAATGGCTATGGGCACTATAAGGCTCACAGAAAATATTTGTTCTTTTATCAAGTCTGTTGGTGACTTCTTGAGGCACTTCACTCACTTTGCTAACTGACCTCTGCATACTACCTATTACACGAGTAATAATATATATAATAATAGCTCACACACATGGCCATATGTAAATAACATTATAGCTGAGAACTGTCTTGATTTGGTTTTGTTAAGGAAAATTCCCAGTCTGACTATTCAGGGACCAAAGCCTCTTTGCAGCTACAGTGGCTCAACGAGTGTCTCTTTTAACTCCCCACACACCCCACTCACACAGCCAGACCAGGTTTCCTCGCCGGCTTGGTGCCAGGTTTCCCACGGCAGAGTCTCAGATGTCTCGTTCCATAGATCCGTTTATTCACGGCAGAGGAACACAGGAACAGCCCGAGCTGGTGCCTCCCAGGAGGGGCCCCGAACAAAGGAACCACTGGGCTTTTATCCTCTCACTGACCAAGCTTGACAAAGTCTGGAGTCCTTGGCTCCTGCCGTGTCACTGGGTGTCCGGTCACCTGGCTGTCTCCACATGTCCCTGTGCCACTCGTTGTGCAAAGGGTGGGCAATTCACGGCCTCTTGCCTTGGGCACTCACCCAGAGCTCAACCTGCCGCTCCCACTGCAGCTGCACCCCGAGATACCTGCACTCAGTGTGTTCCTCAGCAGTTTTTGTGGTATATATGTTTATATATATCTCTACATACATTTAAATGTATATTTATGTCTAAATCCATTACTAAGATGGGGGAGGGAAATTTATATCAGGTTATTTTATCTGTCTTAATTTCATTGTTATCATTCAGTTTAATGACCATATTAGTTCATCAAGAACATTTTAAATATTTCTAAACACAAAAAGGGTAAAGAAGTTTTGCGGAAAACATGAACTGACCCACATTAATTTTGTATGCAGTGAGGATGAATAATATCTTTTTGTATGTATCCTTTTGTGTTGTATAAATTCATCTTTGGCCTTTTACCTTCAACCAATGATATGATTTAATCAATAGCCTGGTTTAAATCATCACCAGTGAAGGGCATCAGAGCAACAGGCAGAGCAGCTGCAACATTGTCAGAAATTGTGTTAAATATCTATTTCTGCTGTATATTTTCTTTCATTTGATATTTCTGTCACTGTAAAATTGCAGTATAAGGTAACAAGCAATGCTCTGTTCAGCACACAAATTCTTCCCTTCCAGTATCAAAGCTAGATAGGATAATGTCATGTGATACAGCAAAAGGTTGTAGAAGGAGGAAAAAGTGAAACAGAAAAACTAAATCTAGATGTCAGTTTGGCATGCAATCAAAGCTGTCGACTTCTAACCACTGCAGCTGCCTAGGCTTTGGTTAACTTCTCATTGATTTCCCCAAACAGGATTTCATCTAAAGCACCAAATTAAAAACTGAGGCTGAGGGACGGTTCTATAAATTGAAAAGTGTACAAATGAATTGCTAGCCAATAACTTGGCAGCTTTCGTCTTTCTAAAGCCTCTGATTCTGAAACTAACAGAAATTGGTAGACGTCAGGTTAAGTTTTGGGAAGAGGAGAAACAGAGACAGTATGAAAAAAATGTAATGATTTCTTTTACCATATGTTAAGGAATTATTTAGTGAGTGAGGGGTAGTTATTAATACACTGTTTCTGACAACGGAAGGGTATAGTGAAAAATAAAGCATAGTGAAAAACAAAGAAAAACAAACAAAAAGAATAAAAACAAAGAAAACAAACAAAAAGAATAAAAAACCCACTCCAAACCAAAATCAACAACCCACTCTTATAATAAACCCCTGTGATCTGCAATACATTGCAAAGCTGAAAAACATGCAGTAACAGCCATTTCACTTTGTGCTATTTCCTGATTGCTACATTCACGTACCCAAGCATATATACCCAATCCTCTAAAGGAAGGTCCAGGATGTGAGGGTTTACAGTGCTGTAATATATTAGAAATATGACAGCTCGAAACAGCACTGTATTAAACCCAGAAAATTGATTTCGAAGACTCAGCACTATTGAAACATTTCAGAATAAAATACTTTCCATTTCTTTCCTACAAAGATCAGTGACTGCTTATCCACTTTATCCCTATCCATGAAGCCTCATTAATCCTAAACCAGAAACAATTAATCTGATACATATTGCATGAAAAAAAAAAAAATGAAACCTCTTTCTTATTCATATTTTCAGTCCTCAGAGGCTACTAAAATCACTACAAATGTTTTATCCCTCTCTGCTCAAATCAGATGAATGATCACAAATGAGCAAAACTTTTTAAACGTCTTAAGTAATGTCTATGTATCTCACCCTGATGACAGGAAGAGTAACAAAGGTTTTGCCCAGAACGGACTAAATTTCTACTGATGAGAAGAATCACTGGCACACTTCGCCAACTTCCAGTTTAGTCACATAGAGTGGGTAAAATCCAGAAGCATTATGAAGGTCAATGGCAAATGTCCGCTGACTTTAATCAGGATAAAGGCATCCTTATCTGTGCTACTTCAATTATTGACAAAGATGGTGCTGAATTACATTTTATGTATCACCTCTGTTTATCCTCACAAAACACTCCTGCTAGTCTATACTGACATTTAATGTTCTTATTCTATTTCTGCATTTGAAAACTTACCAATTCTGCCCTCAGTGACAAGAGTGGGCTGTTTTTTACAGGTCTTCCTGAGGACATAATCTGATGTCACATGGCACAAAAAAGAAGGACAAAAACTATAAGCATCCATACATCACTTCAGCCTCTGTGAGCAGAGTTTTCCCAAGATTCTTTAACAAATTCTTGGATATGATTTGGAAACAAAAAACCAAAAAACAGCTACTAAACACCCAAACCACACCAAAAAACTCCAAACCAAAAAAACAAGAAGCCAAAACAAACAGCATAAAAGCCCCAAAAAAAACAAAAACATGAACTTGAAGGCTATGTTGCAACTCTAGCCTCAGATGCTCAAAGTTAAGTATCCACAACGTAGGTATTTAAACTCCAGTTTCAGGCAGTGAAATACTAAGGCTTCAATAAATTGCCTAATCACAGGGTGTGCTAACATTTAATATACCATAAAGCATGTTGCATGGTCTCTAATACAGTCAATGTTTAGAAGAATTTAAGAAACATCTCAGGTGAAGGTCAACAGAAAAATAAAATTCTGACACATAATCTTCAATCAAAGGAAATGTCCCTCCCTCCCCACCACTATTGTTATTATTGCGAATCACATTTGTAGTCTATTTTTATCCTAATTCACCTTTGCATTTAACACTAGGTGATAAAATCTTTGAATTCTGGAACATAATGTTCTTTTTAATTCTCTCCTCCTCCAAAGGAAAAATGCAACTGAAAAAATTTCCTTCAGCATGGAAAGTAATTTTACTTTATTAGGCATGGGACAGGTGAAGAAAACTTGTGAAGAACTGTTCTCATGAATACTTCTTCATTTCTCCCACCTACAATGATAATTATTGGTTTAAGAAAACAAAATAGCACAAAAAATGGTATAAACACAGGAATGTCCAAGAGACCTCTCATACCAATATACTATCAAAAAAACCCCCACTTAGATAACCTCTATTGCACCAGAAAAGACAGACATCTTAGTAATATAAAATAATAGATAGATCTTCCTTAAAATATTCAAATACATGAAAATTATCTTTTTTTTTTCTTTTTTCCACCAAGAAAAACAGGTTTTAAAGAAAATATATTGGTGGGAGTATATAAAAATGTCTTTTTTGATAGCAGAATTCAGTACTACATGACAAATGTGTTTAGAATACTACATGCTGATGACTTTTTAAATTTATTTTAAATGTGATTATAGTTCTAGAAGAAAAGAATACGAACATTGAATCTGTTTAACTCCTGTGTTTTGAATCCCTATACAGGACCAGCCTTTCCAAAACATTTCAACACTTTCTTTACAAAGAAGAATAAATCATCACCATCAAATTTACCAGGCATATGTATGACTGTTTTCTGTTTCTCATTTCAATGATGTTCAAAAAACCAAAAACACATTGTACCATTTGAAAAATCAGATTGAGAGATAAGACTGCCAGCAAGTCATGTAGGAGATAAAAAGCTGAAGGCAATACACCAAATCAAAAAGATAATTATTCAGTACTTTAGGAAGTTTCTTAGATTCTCCTCTTTCTTCTGCTGTGCACAAATGCAGAACAATATACTCAAAGTGTCTGTTCTCTACATGTACTTTCATACAGTATTTAAGCATGGATAGACACTAAATATGTGCATAGATATTCTATAAGCACATGTTAAACATATATGCCAAAATATTTCTATGTCATGATATATTTAATTAAGTGGGCCAAGACTCAGACTTTAAGAGAGGCTTGCAGAGAAGCTTGCTAATCTAGTGAAAAGTATTTCAAACATATAGAGATGTTTGTGATCTGAGCCTTAGAGGAGGGATAGGAGAAAGTGAAAGTGTGTCAGGCACAAGCATAACTCAGGGATCATGCTCTGTGAACACAGCGCCACTCAGGGGCTCACCTCAAGTGCCTGTACACAAACACGTGTGGGCTTGAAAACAACCACAGGGAGTCCATACAGGCTCCACAGGACAAGTGAGGAGGAGAGGTTGCACTCTATGGGAGTGGACAGTTTGAATTCATGGAGATTTGCACTGGAGCAGGTGACTAACAATCCCAGAGGTGACGGATCAAGACCAGGCTGGGTGCAGAGATGAGTGGCTGCTAAAGACTGATTGATCAAGAAGAGGAAATGAAACGTCCTTTATAAAACTTGGGGAAGCCTCACAATCCCAGGGGTGGTTCTCAGAGGAGACAAAAAACTCCCAACATCTTCTGAAAGGGCAAAATAGACCATTAAATTTTGAAGAGATTTCTGGCCAGCGTCAAGAATTGGCTTTATTTGATAGAAATGTTCAGGTGGCTGACAAACTGACCAGAATACACACAGTTGAAACTATTATTCAAAAAAAAAGAAAAAATTACAAACCTAGACTTTAGAAAAGTAGATTTAAACTTGTGAGGAGTCTGCTTGGTAGGGTCTAATGAGACTGCCCTGGAGGGTCAAGATGCTCAGGAGAGTCGACCTATCATCAGTGACAACTTCTTCAAAGCAGAAGAAAAGTCCAGTGTGAGGCCCAGGAAGCTGAACAGGCACAGCATAAGGTCAGTGTGGATAACAGGGAAATCCTGACTGTGTTCAGCTGAATTACAAAAGCCAATACTGCCTTAGTTGATACTAGTGAGGACTATGATGCATAAAAAGAAAGTTGTGCTATCAGCAAAAGGAGGACAAAAGGAAATGTGGGGCTGTCACTCAAACTCTAGGGAACATTGTGGCAAAGAACATGGAAAAGCTGAGGTAATAGACGGCTTCTTTTCTTCAGTTTCTAGTGGTAATGACTGTGTCAAACCTCCTAGCTCCTCTGAGCCTGTGACAGGGTCTGTGAGACTCAAGAATTATTCCCAGTAGAAGACTGAGGCACAAACCACTTAAATGTATGGGACATCAGCCACTGTTTATGGTCTTACAAATGTCTGGATCATTAGGGTAAGTTTCCGATGACAGAAAAAAATTGACCACCTTTGAAAAAGAGGACGATTATTGGAGGAACAGCAGGTCAGTCAGCCTAGGCTCACTGCTCAAAAAAATCCCTCCTGGAAACTACACCCAGGCACATAGAGTAGGAGGAGATCCTACATTCACCAAGGCCTAATCATGCTTGACCAACCTGACTGTATTCTGTGATGAGATCACTGCCTTGGTGAGGAAGGGTCTCCTTAATCTTAATTATGGGGGTTTTTTTTAATATTTTATTTTATCCACACTAATAAATTGGTGAAAATACGTTTTGCACGGGTGGACAACCAGGTGCCTGGAAAAATTGCTTGGAATGCCAGGTTCAAATGGTTCCAATGGCATCTTGTTTGTAGGGATGGTTAATGGGGTTAATGATGCCTTTGAAACTGATGCCTTCATTAATAAGCTGGATCATGAGGCAGGGGGTATCCTCTGCAAGTTTTCAGATGACACCAAGCTGGTGGAAAGTGCTCTGCATGCTGAAAGTCTGCACTCCTATTCAGAGAAAGCTTGACAAGCCGGATAAATTGTCAACAGGTACCTCAAGTGCAGCAATGGCAAACACAAAATCCTTTCAGGATAGGGGCTGATCAAGTTCAAGGAAAATCTATTTGCAAGAAATAACTAACAGCCTCAAGTTGTGAAGGGATTACTGAGTCACAGAAAGTTTATGGAATTTTCAAAAAGAGGAAAAAATTCAGGAAATTTGAGTCAAATCCATATTGCACTCTCCTCTCTTCCCCAGAGTGGAAATCCTTGAGTGAAGGATATTTTCAGAGCACAGACTGGGAAACCACAATAAAATTTGATTGCAAGGATGTTTTTTCTAATTGTGGTTTGACATTTAAATTAACACCAACTGTTTGATTACTCAACTCTCTTCCTCCTCCATGATGGATAAATATTTAATGAGAATAATCTCCACTGTGATCGTGAACAGAGTAAAGAAGTTAATTCCTCCTCTATTTTTTCTCAGATCCCTGAGAAACCAGGTATTATCTGAGGAGTTACAGAATAACTAGCTTTCCTCCAAATCTCTTTATAAGTATTCACCAGAAAGCTAATATTTATTTAGATATACCTAAAGGAACTTTGCTATCCCAGGAGAAATCCTGCTGAACTTTACACAGGACAACATCTTTAGGGTCAGAAGCATTACAGAATATGTGCGATTTTTGAATTAAGCTAGGTCTTCAATCTGAGTTACAGATGCAATAGCTCAAAGCTTTAGTCTGCCTGACTCAGATGTGCTGATAACAGCTTCTTATCAGTAGCATTGGAAGGAACATGTGAGGCTCCTTTCAAAACCAGATATGAGGAAATCTACAAAAGAGACTATTACATTATTTCTGCTAAGAAAATATGCCTCAAAATATCTCGAGAAATCCATCAGCAAACACAGTTATTATTAACCTACAACTTCTCTTTAGTTCTATATTTAATTACTGTATATTGTGTCACAAAGAAAAGCTAGAGATAGAAGAATGCTATTAAAACGATATAACTCTGCCAGTGTAGAAACTAGAGTAGATCCCCGACAGAGAGGAAAAAGAAAAAACAAAGAAAACCCCACATGTTTTAAAATATTAAGGTATTACTTAATACAACATTCATGACTGTCTCTCTTTTCCTTAATATATGAGAGAGAGAGACAAAGAAAAAAAGGGAGATATAGGATAGTACTTAGAAATACTATTTTATTTACTAAGAATGGGAGCATTCTATGACTAAAGGGAGAAAAAAAAACAGGAATATATTATATATTGCTGATAGACAGCAGCATCCTGCTTCCAATGGCAGATTCTTAGCAAATGTCTTCACCCAGAGACAAAAAGATGCATTCCTTATACAAGATTATGATTTGCACTAGATGCCAAAACAAGAGTGAGAGAGAACATCTACATTTACATTCCCTTATGAGCCATTAGACCTGTCATAACAACAGTGAGACAGAAACTAGAATACTTTTCTTTAACATCTCAAGAGAAAAGAGCAGGCAAAGTAAATATATGAGAGTCTGGAAGCACGGTTCTTCATGAGGACTGAAAGATGTGGTCTAACCATTTATATTTATATATCGCAAATAGTCCAAATTTTCTACACACAGCTCTTAACTTACTAAAATATAGGTGAACTAGTTGATCAAAGTATTGGAATACTATTTAACAAAACAAGAATGGATCTATCTTCGCCCCAGTAGGGCACTTGTTTTTCCATATGCTGCTTCATGTGCTTCTGCTGTGCATCTGTCTCATATAAAACATTAGATGGTTAGATTCACTATCAATTACAGACTGCAACAAGTTTGATTTCAATTACAGCAGGAGAGGAAAACAGCTTGGATCCCTAAGGGGAGGTGCAGACACCAATGGGGTGAATCAAAAATGAGAATCGTACATTGCATGTTACCAATTAGGGAGAGAAATGAAGTCAAGATATATATGTAGATATTTATTTTTATATAAACCTAAGGTGATTCAGTTTCACTTCACATTTGAGACAGAAGAGCAGTGCCTCATTGACCAGAGTCTATTTAGATTCATTTGAAAGAGCTGTTTCCAAAGCAATTTTAATGACAGTTCTAAACTTCAAAGAAGCTTACTTTGAAAACAGAGACATAATAAAATCTAATTACAAAGATCATCACTGTTTGTCCAACATTCCTGAATTACATCCAATCTAAGGTACTTCCTTTACCAGTTACTAGGCATAAAGAGTTATGATCAGAATAGAAAAACCCTGAAAACTTCTGCCAAGATTAATAACAATATCTGTATACACAGACTTCAAAAATTAAAATGTACAGAACATTCAATTTCTCAGAATCCTGACTCAAATAGTTACTGTCACCCAGCTTGAACAGCAGAGAAAAAGGGTGGTTTTTTGTTGTTGTTTTTTGGGTCTTTTTTGTTTTTGTTTTGGTTTTGGTTTTTTTTGTTTGTTTTGTTTTGTTTTCTTTTTACAGGAGAAAAAAGTATTCCTTCACAATCTGTTTGGAAATCTAGTAATTTACATGGTACATAATCAAGTGAGATATTTGAATAGTCTTGGATTCTTTCCTTTAACCTTAGCCTATTTCCTAGAGTCTGCATCTTCTTCCTCTGTCAAAGAAAGATTCTGTTAATTTAGGTCAAGCTCAGTCACAAGATTCGTGCTCATACTATATCCCCCATAAACCTTCCTTCTGCCTTTTTTTTTTTTTTTTTCCTTTCCTTCCTCCTATACAAGCACACTCCCAGGTTTGTTTATTAATGTGTTGAGGTGGGAAGCAGTATTTCCACCCCCAAAGGAACAGATGTTAATGTTGTCAATGCCAAAGTACCATTATATTCCTAGAAGGGATTGTTTTGATCACATGACACAAGATAAGAATCTATCCAAAAGCACATCTTAGATAAATGGAACCATGACTACAACTGCCCATCTGCAAATAACAAAATTAACCTAGTATGAGATGTAAGACAATGCTGCACTAGCTGAACTCTGTTACATAATTGTTGCTGACCTCACACTTTGTAACAGATTTGGGTTGGGAGAACAGAGTGATAATGAGAACTGCTAGTTGGCCTTATGTATGGATGATACCAAGGACATTGGCCTGAGGCCATGTGACATGAGAGGCTGCAGGCTCCCTGGCTTGGTTTATGGTGGCTTACACCAGGAGTATGATTTATAAACCCACAGACAGTTAAGACAATAACTCCTCATGAGTGAACACATCCATGGGCATCCAGCACCCCACAAAAGACTGAGCACGAACCATGCACACAAGAGTCCAGCTGACAATGAAGCCCCAGACAGGATGTGCAGTTGGACCGTGTGTCCATACCCCTGCACGCTGGTTTGAGCTGGGCTGAAGGAAATGCAGCTTTAGCTGGTCTGTGTCTGCGTCTGTGTGTGTATGAAGGTGTGTCTGTTGTAGAATAGGCTTATTACAAGACAAAGTGCTATCCACATGCTCTCATCTCTCCCACATCCTAAATACACTTTAGATTATTCGTCACTGAGTTTTGTGTTTCCACTCCTGCATCCGTCCCACCCCAGCCCAGTCTCCCCACAAAATCATGCTGTCTGCACTTCTGCTTATCACCTACATGAGACACTTACCTGAGAGCTTCAGCATCTAGTATTTAGGCCCATATACCACAAATATTAAAGGCTGAAATGACTGAAATTGAACTTCAAGAAATAGAAAATACATTAGGTCTGAAACTTGTTTTCAGGCTCTTTTGTTTTTATTCTGTTAGATACAATGTTAATGGAGATTTGCTTTGCCAAGAATCCTTTTGAAAGAGGCTGTATAATTGCTCTTTAGATGTGCAAAATACTCACAGGTAATTCAGCTGTTTTTTAGAAAAGCAAGAATACAAGATAACTTTATTCATGCTCAATAATGCATTGCAAAATGCACAGTCCTTATTCACTCCGCAGATCATCAACATTACTTAGGTATTTCTCAGACTGCGAATATCTATCAATATTAAAATGATAAAAATATATTATAATACCTGAAATGCTTTACATAAGTAACAACTTGGAGGATTTTTTCAAAGCCTAACATTCACAGGCACAGAAAAGAAGCCTTAATTAAACTAATCAGACAGGCTACTGTTTTCAGCTATCCAAAAAACGCAAAGATTTTCCATGTCCAATATCAGCTGGTAAAGAGAATAGCTTTTTCCATTTTTAAAAACCTAAACCTAGAACAAGAATGGGAAATATTTCACTATGTTTTTTTTTTAATCTCTTGAAGTATTTAACCTAGCTGAAAAAAAATTGTCTGACAAAGACAGTTCTTAGGGAAAGGCTGAGAGAGTTACATAACATGTACCAGAAATTAGCTTAAAAGCTTAAAACTTTGTTCCTGTTTAGTTTCTTTAGTACTTACTTTCTGGTAATTAACATCTAACTTCCTGAAATACATTTCCCTAACATCTGTAGCTCTCAAGACACCAGATTTTACAATGTGATGTATAGAATAATATACTTCCCTTCAAGAATGGACTTGACCATAAAGCATTAGATATATATTGCCCTTAGATTTAAACAAATCAGTACACTACAACTCTTTATTTTAAAATTAATATACAATGAAATAAAATATTAGGCTTGACAGCTTCTGCTAAAACACTGCACTCAGGACCAACACAAAATAAGATATACAAAAGCTGAGCTAAGAACATATGTGCATGTTTAGTCTCACATGCTGTTCCATTGCCTGAATCCATCTCAGTGTGGTCCAACCATTACCTATTGCCATAAAAAGAATTTATAAATAGCTATAGGCATATAGATTTCTGGTGTTGGGCGCTAAATAGAATGGAATAAAATATTTCAGTTCTAAAGGACCTACAACGATCATCCAGTTCAACTGTGATTCTGATTTATTACTGTGTTCACTTTAAATTACTTGGCTTCAACTGTGTCTAATGCCTTTTTTTTACTGAAAATTTCCTTCAAAATTCTCGTGGCAATCAATTAATTTATAATCATTGCATTCTCTATAATTAGAAAGGAGACAGGTAGATATCTGGGGATTTTTATTCTAGATCAATTTTATAGTACACTAATAGAGATTCAACAAAGTTTATTCAGAGTATTTTACACTAAAATATTAAAGCAATCCCCTTATCTCTGAAATGCCCACACTGAAGGTAACGTATCCTACTATTAAGGCTAAAAATTCAAACACTCAGTAGGTAGTGTCAAATTTATAATCTGATACAGGAATCTCCAGTTTCCAGGAAATTTTCTTCTGATGTAGCTTAAAGGAAAAAGTGTTTATTTTTGGGGAATGAGGCCTATATTACAAAGGAAATAACATTTTACTGTAAATTTATAGTTTAAATAGTTTAACAAATGTAATGAAATATATAATAAGATGCAACTAAATTTAAATTGTATTTATTGTTTTCTATGTTTATTTTTTTTCCTAGAACACTAGAAAGTTCTGAGCCTCTACATGGAGTTTTCTGGTATTAGTTTTGGAGAGACTCTCCTAAAAATACATATAACATTCTACAGTCCTTTACTTCGCACAATAATCCAGTGTGGAAACTGCCGGATTAGACTTCATTTCTGCAAAAAAAATGTGCATATCTGAACAGACCATGGCTCTTCCTTAATGCAGGGCTTTAGAAATCAAACCCTTGAACTCTGGTTCTTCTCTGATTCCTGACTCTGATAGTGGAGGACAGACAGCATCTGCCAGACTCATTTTCTGAGAAGTCCACATGGTGCTCAAAAGGAGATTGTTATTTTCCCCGGCTTACTGGGTTGGAGTCCAGAAGGAAGCGTTAAACAAGACTTTCAAGAGGATGCCTGGAGAAGGGTACTGTTCAATAGGTTCAGCTGTGAGCCATTAATTGCTCTGAGGCAGTAACTAACCACTCACTTGTCTGAGTAAAGATAAGAGAAATGGCCTTATTATAAACTTCAGCTGAGAAATTCTCTCTTCCCTCTGTCAGATGCTACTGCACAGTTCTAGTTCACTACAGGCATTACTTCAACTTTGACCCAGTGTGACAATATTGAAAAGAATGGAAAAACACTTGCATACATTTGCAGTACTGTACTTCTTATAAGCCTTGCAGGAGTTCGGTCCATTGAATTCAGCGACAGCAGGGCCCAAAAATACCTATCTTAAAATTAAATGCTTATTTTATTTATTGCAGTGGATCTGATATCTTACCACCCATGGTTTGTCAGGTACCCAAATCTCCCACAAGTACTTCGGCATATCTCCAAAATTCAGTGCCTAAAAAGCAATAATATTTAAATAAAAAGATGTGTCATTCTTACTACAGATCTTCAGATCACCCACCTCCCCAAATGGCCCAATATTGGTACTGTAGAAAGCAAAATGTGAGTAAATTTCTACTGAAGACAGATAAATAACTTTTTATGAGGGTTCACAATCTTCAGAGGCCATAGCCTAGTGTTACCAAACATATGTGTGGTAACATTTAAAATGCTACATCAAACATCAGTGTGGTTTCTGAAAGCTGATTGTTGAACATTTTGTTGCAGTCAGGCAATAGATTTTCAGATGGGTTTTTATTATTCTGTTTAGTGAACTACCAAGCTGTCTCATAATAAGAAACTTCTCCATTTTTAGTTTAATGCACTATTAAGCTTTTTATTAAGATATTATTAATCAGCCTTGAGACTCGAAAAAGCAAAACCAGCAGATCTTTGAAACTGCAGTAAAAGATGTGTTTAATGTGGGAGCATTAACGGATGTTCATGCTCTGCTACTAACTGCTGAATATAAATAGCACTATGTACTACTTCAGGTTCCCTCCTGAGTATAATACCCACACACCCCAAAATATCACGTCTCCGAGGACCAGAGTCATAAAGGCTGTGTGTATATGACTGTAAGAGAGCAGTGGAGGGAAAGTTCAGTAGGTTACTGAGTTTGCAGAACCTTCAAATCTGCCTGTTCTGAGAGGAACTGATCTGCTTATTTAACCCAACAACAGAAAACTACCACGATAGTTCTGAACTATCTAAGCCAAAATGGCACATTCGTTTGGAAGGACAGCCAGAAAGTCAGGTATCAACACAGCACCAGGCCTTTGCACAGTTCTATTTTATTTGAGAAAGGAAAGCTTCCCAGAGAGAGAACATTACATTAAGAGTAATGTTTTCGGAAAGTCGGACAATTTCAAATCCATTCTCTGCAGAGTAATATGCCCAAATTGCAAACAAGCACTCTGTGCCCCATATTCAGAAAGAACATTAGTATTCCATACAGAATGGTTTATCCACTCCTTTACCACTGTATAGTGAGCAAAATCCTCAGAACACTTTACATCAAATAGTACTTTTACTTGCAATGGAAAACACATGTCTCTTCCAAAGTACTCCCAACAGGTACCGTGGATATCTCACAAAAGTTCTGTGTTCTTGGAGAATTGTATCACAGTTCTGAAAGCTTTTTCAAGAAATCCCCTTGAAAGCAGAAAGTCATCTTAAGTATTTTATCTACCAAAAGTATTCTCCTCTGATATCTGAAGTCACATTTCCAAGTAAATTCAGGAAGTCCCTTCTTTGTCATCTAAAATTTTAATTGGGAAAAAAAAAAAAACAAAAACACAAAACAACCCAACCCACAAAACCCAAAATTAAAAGTTTTCAGACAATCAGAAATGTTATTTGGCCTTACACAAGCAGAAACATTATTCAGTCTTACACTCTGCATGAAAAGGCACTGACGTAATCCATGGAGATTAATAGGGATAGTTTAACAATAAGGTAAAGCCACTGGGAACGCTGCATTCTAAAGTTTGCCTGTATCTTCTGTGGTGCTTTACATATGATTGTTTTCCTCATTTACATGAGTACAAATGAAGAGCAATTCACTCAAAGGCAATGGAATTAAACTGGTTAAAAGGCAAAGAAGGAGTCCCTGTGGACCAAGCTCTCTTTTAGAATGCATATTGCACAGTTTTATCCACTTTGATAAAGTGATGAGTTTTTGTAAGCATACTCCATCTTACCTAATACCTCCCTACTTGTTAGAAAGTCACCTTTACAGAAATGTCACCTTTGCAGAAATAATAAGTAGTTTCCTGAAAATAATTGGAAACTAATTACAAGACAAATCTCTATCACAAATAATGAATGTTTCTCCTATCCCCTTAGCTGGTTGAAAGCTTAGGGAGGCCATCAAAATAAAATAGAAATGAGCAGGAATAAAATCTCATTCACATAACAATTTGCAGATTGAAAAGACATTCATGGCATCGTAAAATACAATGCCCTTTTTCTACAAAAAGCAGACTACAGCTACATCAGAAGTGAAATATGTCTCTTTCACTTTCCCATGCTTTTGGGAATGGTTAAGATCATTGCGTATTGCAGGGACAGAAAAGAGAACCGGAGAAGCAACAGATTCATAACAGCTTCTCTGAATCCCCATCTTTTTTTACAGCTTTCCTGTGTGGACCAGCACCTGGTAGAAAGCTGTACAGAAAGCAATCCCGGCTCTCAGCCTTCCAGTGGCAATTCCAGACACAATTAAACTTGGACCATACTCTTCACACAATTAAATTACAGCTTGAGGCTGAAGGAAAAAAAGGTTTTGATATAGAGGAGAGGAAAAAAAGTAGTTGTAAGAGAAGACTAAAATAAATCTTATTTTTAATTATTACGAAGAATGAAGATAGGAGATGAGTCCCTTGTCCCTGAGGTCAGTGTAGAAAATTCTCCCATCAGCTGACAACCTAAATTCATGATTCCTGCAATGGCTCATGACTGCCATACATTTAAAATATAGGGTTGGATTCACGAGCTCTTAAGAATATATAGCTTCCCTAAAAGGTGTTCAAAAGTCAACATAATTTAAGGTATTATAAAACATGCAAGATTTGTTTCTGTAAAACTTAGTACACTTTTATCTTTTTCTTTCTAACTGTTTCTCTATTTCATGAGCTGACATCAGCAAAATCTTTCAACCAAAATGCACTAGCTTTTTATTTCATTTATCATCCCACATTTACAAACAAAAATGTTATGGGAATACCTTGAGCTAAACAGTTTGGATGGAAGAGGGAAATGACACAGTCAGCATCAAAGATGAGATTGCAATCCAATAGCAAGGAAGATAACAGAAAAAAACTTGCCAATTGCTTTTTCCCAATAAAATGAACAGATAGAAGCAGAGACCTCTAAGAGTAATGAAAACAACCTACTGTGTCATCATTTTATGCAAGAAAGGGAGAGAGAAGATTAGCCTAAAACTCCTACAATAATATGGATTTTTTCAGCTGACAAAAGCAGTACTATATAAAATCTTTTCTGTGCTTTATTTCTAATTACCTTCTATCCTTTAATGAACAAGAAAGCACTTGATCTTGAAAGTCCTTGTGCAGTCAAAACTCCCACTAAAATTAATGGGACGTTTTTTCCAGCCTAAGAGCTCTGAGATCAGTACTCATACTTAGCTCTTTCTAAGCTACTTCCATTAATCAAACTTCTTAGGCTTTTTCCTCTCCTTTTCCACTAGGATCATATATTAAAACATACAGACACTAGAAATCATAACATTGCCTCAGGAAGAAAGCCTGCTGCACTTTGTTATCCTCAAAAATTTAGCTCAATTTCACAAGTGAAACCCCGATTCTGAAAAACCTTGATTACCTGGACACCTAATACTTAACTTTGGCCTCTCAACAGTTCTGACAGATGTTATGACAGTGCCTATGGAAGTTAAGATGTCCAAATTACACAATTGTCTGTGGAAGTCAAGCTGTCAGAACTACACAACTGAAATGCATATACACAAACTTTCTAATCAGACAAACCTCACTGAAACTAATAGAAAAAAAAAAACATAAGGCACTCTGAACAGTCCTGTGTCTCACTCCCAGCAAAAAAGGAGTTAAGGGACTAAGGTTCAATGCCTCCTCTCCTACTGAGGATCACACAACCAGCAACATATGTCTGACATCTCTAAGAGTAATAAAATTAAATCATTACTTGTATGCCTCAATAAACCACTTCATTTTGCAGACTTCATTTTGCAATAAAATCTAGCGAAAAATTCTGTATTGAAAGGAATTTACTGTTGTTATTGCTTTAATACAGTAGCAGCGATACCCCACCCCTCACTTTTCTCCCACTGAAATAGAATAGGAGGCTCCTGCGTAAAAATAAAAATAAGATACATTATAACCTGTCCAATGATGTGGCACTAACACTGTCCTAAGAAAAATTATGAGACTCATTTATGGCTGATCATTAATAGGTCTTACCAAGGATAATCTCCTTTGTTGTTTTTTTTTCTCTTCAACAGCACAGTAATGTGTATATAGATGGGAAAACTGTCAAGACACCACGGCATTTAGTTGTTCATTTAGAGTCTGCGAGTGACTGCACCACACCAGCACACAGCCTAGGAGTGGTACAATTCTGTATGGATTCTTACACAGAATGGCATCTTCCTGTGAGGATGCTATAATATCTGAGAAGATGCTGTAACATTGCCTTCACTTATGAGAAATTTGAGCATAATGAACTTCTGATCTTTTAACTATATTGAAGAAAGAAAAGATCCAGCAGATGACAGAAAGAAGGAGAAATAAGGATGATGGACTGATTTGCACTTTGTCTCACTGATACACACACATAAAATACCTCCACAGTGAACATTTAATTGAAGAAGCAGCACCAGATTAAGTCACTGGGTTCTCTTCTTTGCCAGCTGGCCAGGTTTAGATTTACTTCGGCATTCTTTTGCCTACAGCTTGCCTTTATGTTTAAATGCTGCAATTTACAGTCCTTGAAAACACACAGAAAAATATTAAATAAATAATACCTACTGGTGATGGCTGCTCATCATGGAAGAAGGAAAAAAACAACAGAAAGAAAAAGCAGTAACTACATAATTTACAAAGATAAGAAGTTTTGCATATTTACAAAAATGAAACCAACAAAAAAACTACACAGGAACAGTCATGTCCTAAAGGATGAAGTAAAACCTTAAAAGGCAAATTGTAATTTTTTTAAAAAAGAATGAAGAATAATTAAAGTACGAATATGTCAGTGTTAGAACTAAAAGGTTCACAAGATGTGCAATTATTTTCCTGTGTGAGCAATTAAGTATGTTTTTAGAAAGACAAATGAACATTTTGTCAGATAAAGAATTGAAGTACATTTTTCACTGCTTTTTTCCTTTTTTTCTTTTAAACCCTGTCTAGAAACTACCTATACTGGTGTTAGCAATGAATACAGAACACAGAAAATCTAGCAACATAAATGTTTTGGAGATGACAGAGAAATTCTGCCTCATCAAAAGAAAGTAAAAAGAGGCTTCATAATTAATTTTTGATTCTCATAGCATGTGCATTCCCCTACATACTTCTGCTTTTGCAATACTTTATGCTATCAAAAATTTTACTGATAGGAATCACCTCTTAATCATCATTGCCTCACAGGCTAATATCCCCTGCCTTTATTCCAGGTTCCTTTGTTAAATTAAGTCTCTGATACTTGACTAGTAATGATTAAAATGACATGTAAGGAGGAATTAACACTGCAAAGACTGTGCAAACATAAGAGCAAGTTCACCTTTCATATTTTACAGTCAATTCATTGCTCTCTTCTACTTATTGTCTATGTAATGTCTAATTAATGCTGATCTCCTGATGTGAGACCATTTGACAGATATAAAACTTTATCACATGTAAGGTACTGAATATATAATTCCAGCAGAAGCCTTCTCTTATTTTGAAAACAGACATCTAGATGCAATCCACGCATAAGGACAACATAATCCAATTATTAACTAAATACCTCTTGATATTTCTAGTACAGTGCAAATCTTTAATGGCTGAAATGGATCTGGACTGACTGTTAACGATGAGAGTTTATAACTGGTTTCAGCCATAAAAGATTATATTATCATCCTACAAATATCAAATTATTGTGGGTGTTTGCTTCTTCAGTGTTGCCTAAATTATCATCTGTGAAACCTTCCACTCTCATCTCAAGGGCAAAGGAAAGACAGGATAAGTAAGACAAAGAATAATGTGTGGCTCCTGAGAAACAGATGATCATTATTTAGGCTTATATGTGGATTACCCCTACACGAAATAAATTGGTGGTTTAAATTTAGCTCAACATAGATGTGATTTATCAATGAAAAAAACCCACAAGTAAACTACTTACTGGTAACTCTAAGGTCAAAAAGATCGAAGATCCAAACCACTACCTAACCAACAGTGATTGGCTCTTTGCACTGCCGTTCATTGCACTGCATCTGTTCTGTGGATACATTTTGGAAAAATGGATGATAAGGGCCTATGTATCACCTCTCATGACTGTGAAACTTTCTTCAGGTGAAACTGCAGAAAGGTTGGTTGTATGAACACACTCCCAGCAACATTCAGGGGACAGATTGGTTCAGGAGCTGCAGCATTAAGTTAGCAAACTATATGTAATGGGAAAAAAGAAAAAACCAGCACATTTTTGTACTCTCCAGAGATTTCTAAATGCTAAGTGACAGTATGCTAAAAACAAAAACAGAAAAGCTAACCAAAAATAAAACAAAAAAAGAAGTGGAATAGAATCTTTCTTTAAAAGCAGAAATCCCCCTTCCTCATTTTCTCTCAGAGGCAATCCTTTACATCTCCGAAGAGGACTCTAGTATGGTGGAAAGACTCTTAGTCAATAAAAGGTACGTTTTACTAAAATCCCAAAAGTAGATGTGATTCAATTGGCCCTATAGTTCAATATAATCTCTTTTTTTTCCTGCAATATAATGGTTTGATTCCAATCCTATGAAGCCTATAAGCTCAAATCCATGCTGGGAATAAACACATACATTGAGACTTTTTGGTAAAGATTTGCACAGGTAGCACATCAATTCTCTGTTGTGAAGAAGGGAGCAGCAGCCTTCTCATTGAGGAATTGGAATGCAGATAATTACTGCTGCCATTCAAAAGGAGTGTAAACTTCTGACAATAGTCAGAAGGAAATCAGGAGATTAACATGATCAGTTTATTTTTCTCACTATAAAGAATAAAGTAATCATAATGAAGACCACTGTGATATCAAAGAAACAAAGCAATGCTTGAAAAAAACTTCAGAAGCTACCCTGATTACAATGCCTAGGATATGATTGACTGAGCCCACTGTTAGTAGCTTTCCCTCTCACAAACTGAAAAAAAATCATTTGTCAAGATTTACATAAAGAATCTACATTGTTACAGACATTCCTATTCAACTATTCCTATATCTTGTTTCTAATAAGTCTAATCTTAATTTTCTCCTCTATCTGAATGCCACAGATTTTATGCCAGTTCTTACATTGATGTTAATACTGGAGGGAGAAGAAGGGGTTGTGCTGAGGTTTAACCCATTACATATATAATAATACAATTAATGGATTTGCTTGCCTAATGAGTTAAAGGCAGATTCATACCCTAAGCTGTCTTATCTGTCATCCATTACGTCCATAGAGAGAAAAAAACAAATGACACCTTCCCTTTTGTGCTTCTTCATAAACATGACTTACCATTTTAAACAAAACACATAATCTTTAAGTTCTTTAATTTTTTTCTAATTCTACAAAAGCCAGACCTAAAGTGAAAACAGAAGTCAATAAAATAATGCTGTCTTTGCAGCAATTTGCATAGCAAAAATGTTTCACTCACATTAAAGAAGAAGATGAAAAACATTTTTCAACAAGATAATGCCAAATTCAACTCAAAGGTCTAAAATCTTGGCTTGTTATACCATCCCACACGAATCCTTTCATTGCCAGCAGTTGATTTATATCACTGAGTATTACAATATAATGTAATTAGTAATGGTAATATTACCACAAATAGTATAAACAGCTCTGCTCTACTGCCTTTAAATTATTTTTGTAACCATGTTAATAACATACCATCAAGCATCAATACAAATCCTTGACAGCTTCTTGAAAAAAGATTATGCATGTCTAAGCAATTTTCTCATACACAGGTTTTCTTTAGGAAACATGTTGTCACTATTCCATTAGCTCAAAAGGGAGGGTATGCATAAAAGAGCCTCTGCTAAAGAAGTCTGACTGCTAGCCAGGAAAGCATATGCTCAATAGTCTGTATTTACTACTGGCTGGGTTAGGGTTGTAGGTAGCACAACACCAAATGAATTTCATCTTTAAAAGATGTCTAGCAGTGCAGTGAATGAACCCTTTGAATGACACAAACCCTCATTTTGACAGTATTTCAACAGGGGCTGTTGGAAAGAAAACAGAGTAGATTAACAGATATGTAGAATAGACATCTTAGTCTGATACAGAGTCTCTGAAGTCCACCAGAATTTGGATGGTGTCCTAAACTAGACACCTTCCTGGAACAATTTTTAAAAATTGTCATACATCAACCAAAAAAAAAACCAACCCACTACCAAATCTAAATCCAGAATGAAATTTATGTGTTTTTGCTGAATATCCTACCATAATTTAAGGGCACCCAACTCCCCACAGTCAAAGGCTACATAACTGGCAAAGGTAAAAGCAGTCTGTAACTCAGCATTCCAACCTCTATTATATTGATCTACCCTCTGGAAGTGCCACTACTTTTGCTATAGATGGAGCCCAGTGTAGGCATCTATCATTCTGCTGTCAAAAAGTTCAGCAAGGATCTTTTCATCATTGTTCAAAGACATTTTCCATATTGTCAGATGGTTGGCTGATTTGATTCTCTTTCCATTTTATATGCTTAATAAGAGATTCAGAATGCCAACAGGTATCCTTAACACTGTGATAAGATACATATGACCCTAGAGAAAAGACAGTTTCGTCAGGTTAAATTATACAGAGATGGAAAACAGATTTTTCTCTAATCTCTTTTTTTTTTTTTTTTTAAACAGTATTTTAACTCATTAATGCAAGTATTTTAACTGTGTTCTTCAAAAGTTTCTATGTCTATAGTCAATGTCTTTCATGGAATATTTCAGTCTAAGTTTTTACAGTTTGGTTACTACAAGCAGAGATATAATGGAAATTTGGATTTGATTTTAGTTTGTCTGGTTGTTGGGTCGTTTTTTTGAGGGAAATGTTGGGTAGTTGTTGTTGTGGTTTCTGGGATTTTTTTGAAAGCATACACAATCATAACTATGGCTATGGATGGAAATTTACATCCACAGGTATATTCATGGTTTATCTGAAGGAAAGTTATGTTACATGATTGTATTAAATATCTTCTATGATGTTTCCACTTATCAATACCTTCACAATCATTTTTCTGAAACCATAATCTTGAAGAACAAAACCTACCTCTTCTGACTTTTAAATTTCATCTTGCTTGGGAAACCAAGAAAATGGAAAAGATGCCTAAGTCAGCCTAAACAGAATCCTTCCTTTGACCCTCAGATAAAGAGAACTTACCATTACATGGATCGATCAATCACCTGTTTCAGTTCTAGGGCTGAGCTGAAATTTTATGGCTGCTTCTCCTGTTTTGATTTCACTTTAAACTTTTACATTTGAAGTGGCTGATGTTTAACAATTAGCAATATTATACTAAAATAAGCAACAATTTTTATTCTTTAATTAAGGGTCATCATGAAGTCATCCCTCCTGTTGTGAGATACTACTTAGAGAAGAGGAAAGAGTCTTTCAAGATCCCCACCACCTAAGGATTGCTTAGGATGTGAACATTAGAAATCTATTACATCATTCATTTCTGTGACAGCTGGGATGAAAATACAGAGAAACAATGTATCAGAAAATACAGAGAAACAATCTTCCTCTCCCTAGCTTTGCCTAGAACACTCATACAGAACCAGGACTGACCAGGAAGATACAGTTCAGTAACTCAGTTTCTGTTTAAGCAGCCAAAATGAGCCTCTTCATTACTCCCAGGCTATTGACAAAAATAATTCACTTAATTAGTCAATTACATTAACTTTAAAAAACACCAGTTCTGTGAGTTTTATATTGCATTGACATTCAGTGTCCTGTTGCAGTTCTAATATTCCCCAATGTGATACAGAATCCTCTCATAACCAGCTCGTAAGATAGCAATATATTTGAAGTTCTTAACTCTGAAATCCAGCTTTTTAATTATTTTCATAAAATTCAATATTATCCTAAGAAAATATTACCATATCAATGATTTTAGAATCCATTTTACTATGATGCATAATTACTTCTGTCCGATTTTGCAAAAGTAGACAGCAGTTAGTGTCATGATACATATCCAATATTTAATTACCCAAAATCTTTTAAATTGTTAATTTAGGAAAATAAAATAATTTTAAAAGCCTTCAACTTAAAGTACAAATGGGCAGTTTAGTGCCAAAAGAAAATAATTTTATGAAGCCTAAAAGAAGTGTAAAACCATGTAAGAAGTTAAATACAGAGAAAGGAAATGTATAAATTAATTTCTTTTATGGCAAAAATTTTTTCTGGTATGTTTTACTAAAAAGCATTTACTGCAGGAGTATTCTACAAAGTTCTTCAATTTATTATACGGATCCATCAACTAATTGTTTTTACTTGTCAAACAAATTCTAATCACCAAGTGTAACAAAAATATTTTTTTTCTCTACACAGCTTTTCTTTGAATGGATCATCACAGAAGTTTATCCTATTCTCCCTTTCTTTTATATACATATCCTACTTATTTATTTGTATCTGGATAATTGGGAGGAAAAAATTAAATTCCTGGCCTACGTTTGATTGAGGATTGGCGAAAAACCTCAATAGCTGAAAACAAACAACTTGAAAATTTGAACTAAAGTTCAACATTTAGTTGCCTGAGACTTTAAATTCCTCTATGAGTATGGGGTACTAAGGAGGAAGACCCTTTCACTTCCAAAATTTTCTAGTGTGGTTTTCAAGCCAGCACAGCAACACTGTGTAATTTTCTGTGTGCATACACTATACAGGATTGGTCATTGTTCTAGAGAGAAAAAAATAAAAAAGAATAGGCATTCTTTTATTTCAGAAAACAGGCTCCAAAGCAAGATTTACAACAAACAATTCATGCTGCTTCTAGAAAAAGCAAGAGATTAGCAAGCATGCCTCAAGCTCTCTCCCAGCTTCTGATTTGAAAATCATCCCGACAGCTATTTAGAGATCCACAACCGTTCTCAGTACTTCATATTTATGCAGGGTAATGTCTTAAACAACAGATAAAAGTGATCATATGAGTAAAAAGAAATTAGCTATAGTTGAACTGTCCTATAGAGGAAACTGTGAGGCTTTAGGGAGTGTTTCTAATTTGTTGTTTTCTAATTTCCTCTTTATATAAAGACTAGTACCTAGTGATTCAAACCACAGATATTTTGGGCTCTTCAGTATTATTACTCTTTAAGTATCCAACAACAGAGAAAAACCCCTCAAACATAACAAGCCATGAGTTTAAGAAGTCCAGCTGATACAAACAGTAGCAACATATTTATTTGGTATTCTGTCCATAGAGTGATATTCTCACTATTACAGAGTTCAACAGAAGATGCTACAGAATGTCTTTAGCTGAAAACATTACATTTCCCACTGTGTCTCCCATGACAACCAGACTTCTCTGAAAACAAACTGTACCACCCGAAGGCATCAAGAGTAGTAGAAAGAATTTGCATTCTTCCTTCTGTTGACTTCACCAGAAAAAAAAATTGAGCTTCAGCACATTGGAAGCTAAAGCAGAGCCTTAGTTTTCCCTTGCGAAATCCTACATACAAATAAATCAAGAATTGCATCAGCATACAAATATATACATATAAAGAAAAACAAACCTGACTATCTAATTGACTTGTTCTGATAGAAATCCTGAGATATCAATAAAACTGAAAATGCAAGTAACTGAGCCGGACACAAGGGCATATACCAACAAAACTAAGCAGTTTCCATTTGCTAAACTCCAGAATTTAGTAAATGTTCACAAATCCAAATAAAACCTTTTTATGGTAATTTTTTATTTCTGTAAATTTTCATCGACATTTACGCAATCTCACAATTTGCTGCCACCAGAAAGACAGCCCTCACTTTCTTCTCTTTTGCTGGGCACATCCTATGTCAGTACTTAAATCACGTAGCTCACCAGTTATGTCAGTTCCTTGAACTGACTAAAAGCTAGACCTGCCTGCCTAAATTATTATTTTTCCCAGAAGAACTGAACAATCACTAGCGCTGACACAAGAGAGGTGGCAAGAACAGACAGCTGGAGGCAGGGAAAAGAGCACGACTTGCCTTTTTGGCAGTAGTGTGGTCAAAACTGGTGCTGATAGATCAAAGAGAAAGCTAGAATTTTATATGACAGAAGCTGTATCTCATTCCATATTCTTCTCCTGAACTGGAAAAGCATGAGATGAACATGAATTCCCATTAGAACTAGCTTTATTATACAGTCAGCTAACACCAGTACTTTTTCACTATCTGGAACAATGATCTGATGATTTATGGTATTGGAAGCTAGTCTATCATTCCCCAAGGGGCACACTGAGTAGGATCTTGACTTTTTAAAACTTAGGAAAACAAGTTCTTTAAAAGACCAAGTAGCCACAGAACCAGAGGATTTGGTCAGAAGCATCTGCCAAAGTAGTCACTTTACTGTTCCTTTGGGAACCTTTAAAGAAAAGGTTCATCAGACATCTATCACAATAGAGCCTATAAAAGGTACCTATACTGCACTTACAGAAGGAAAGAAAGCCAAAACAAAGTGTTCATAGTAAATTACAGCTGCTTGCTCTTCGGATCTACCACATGACTTCTAATTTCACATTAACAGGAAAGAAATCACAAGGCAGTAAAAATATGTCCCTATGAAGAAATAAATTCAATTTAGTACTAATACTGATTAAAAACACAAAACCAAAAACAAACAGGAAAAAGCATAGACAAGAGCCTTCACGAGTAAAAGGTAAAGATTTTTAATATCAGTGGTCCACCCCTGACAATTATTGGAAGTGTACATCTGGAAAATGTACTTAACTGAAACAGTGCAGACTTAAACTGTTTGTCTTGAATATTTACAGAATAATAGAAATTAACTGCTTCTTCAAATAAGTGTCTGGACTTGGAAGCATAATGTGGTCTGTCTTTCCAGAAAGATCAATTTGCAGGCAAATAATCTCAAAATTGAACTTTCTGAGTAAATAAGTTTCTATAAATTTTATAGTATTTCAGATTGCACCTGAAAACTGTAGTCAAGGCTTCTTAGACCTTTCTTTTTTCTTTTTTTTTTCTTTTTTTTTCTTTTTTTTTAATTAAAGTTCAGATTCTACAATACTAGAGATTATTCAGGAAAAGGTCCAAAAACTAATTCTTTTCCAGATGTATTTCAGTCTCATTGTTAGTCATTCTCCCTAATTCATGCCAGCCTTAATATATACTTATAGTTATTGAAATTATATCTTCATAAATGCTATAGTAACAAACTTTGAATATACCCTAGAAATGTTAATCTGTACTCAATAATAAATGTATTTGGAAAATAAAGCATTTAAAGAATGCTTTCACATTTCAGAGATCTGCACAGATCTTCCCTCTCAACTAAAATAAGCATTTGACTTTTCCATAAGAATCTGTGCAAATCACTTATCAAATGTAGGTCCTCAGAATAGGGATTAGAAAAGGGGAGCCAGAACATCAGTAGCAGCCTGCAAAGTTAAATTCATTACCTACAAAATCCACACATCAGCAGTTATGCCTAAACATTGTGTAAACTATGTATATGTCACTCTTCTATAAGGAACTTTCCAACCACTGGAAAAGGCAATATTTTCAATCACTGATAAAGGCAGTACATAAATAGAGTACCTATTTTGTTTTAAAATGCAACATACTGCTTAAGACATTTCACAATGGTAAGGCCCTAAAGCATTCACTTCTTACTCAGGTTTGTTTTACTGTGTGAGATCTGAGCTAAACTACATGCCACCATTTGATGAGCTGCACCAATCTGATCTGAGATCTTCTGCTGTACAAATGCCCAATTCTCTTGCTCTGATCCCTTCTCTTACTGAAACAGATCCAGTAATCGCTGTCGTACGCTGAAGCTAGCCTCAAAGGAGAAAGTCTTTTCTGTGCAGTTCTAGGGAGACTAGCACCATTGATAGTCATTGCTAAGCCCTCAGATATTCAATCTCTTCCAAGTCAGTGAATTTTAAAAGAGTTTCTTGTAGCATAGGGTTCATTGTTTGATATTTTGCACTTGAATATGTGCCAATTCACCTTTCAGCCCCATTGGTTGCTGAGCTAAAAACATTTGTATGGAATTTGTCCATTTTTCTGAAATAGGAAGGTTATTTCTCAGTCTAACAACCTTGACATATTGATAAGGCTGGAGAGGTTAGCATTCCTTTCAATTAAAATGCTGTGGCTTTCAAAGTGAGTGAGAAATTTAATAATGTAGACAGCACATGTAAAGCCTTTAGCTTGCAAATGACTGAGAATCTGCAATCCATCATCTAAAACAAAACCCATAAGAATTGTCCTAGCATGAATGATATCTTTCCCAGAACTATTACCACTGGCATCCTGCACCATTTCACACTGCTACACTGAGGAAATATGAAGTATTCCTGAACTGTTCAGAGAATACAAATGCATTTGGTCTTTGATTAATTGCATTAAAACCACAAATGTGAAGCCTTCACACAGAGAAATGGGTGAATAGGACACATTTTTCCTCTTTTATTTTTGTCTTGTTATAAAAATGCTACTGTTTTCACTCTTAGGAAAGGTGCCAGCAATGCTGAAATACACTGAAAATGTCCAAGTGTTGGCCAGAAGGAAAGTTTTGCCGTGACTGTCAAGGGTTCCTATAAGGGATATAAGGAGTGGGAGTGGTGGTCAAGAAAGGATGAAACTGTGAGATTTTCAAGGTGATTTTTTACTTATAATATTATGCACCACATTTCTTCTACTAGTTTTGTTTTAACTTTTCCCATGTCCCCGGTATTGCGATTCCCTTCCTGTCCCAGTGAAATTAAATATTTTTTATTTTTTGTTCTCTTCATATTATGTTCTGTCTCTTCGGACATCTTGGAAACCTGCTTATTGCACCTATGCCAGGCAAGTGTAATCTTACTGCCTTAGCTTGCAAATAAATCAATTCTATTTTGCTAAGTTAGAACACCAATCCAGAGTGAGTGATGTCTACTCCAAAATCAGCACCTCGGGTTTGATCTGTGCACACTGGATTATTGAACTATAACAACTGATAAAAGGAATTTAAGAAGATATTAATGTCTGTGACCATTTAGTTAAATTTCTAAAGATGGCATTTATCTGATTTCTGGCCATACCTAAACTGTGGGCCATTTGTAACTGGAGAAGCCCTGCAGTCTGTCTATCTTGTCAGTTATAGAGAAGCAAACACCTACAATAGATAAGACGGTACAAGTCCTGATGGTAAAATTCCTTTTTTCTTCCTTTAAACTATAAGTGCAGATGTCTGTATTTCAACAGAAATGTGTAAGGCAGGAAAAGCAGGTTTGAGTTTACAAAATTCCTCATCATGAGCTTTGCAAAGCCACTGAAAAGAGGCACCACACCAGAAACTATCAACTGAGTTTGGGCAGTATCATTGAAAGAGTTCGAAGTTCAGATGTGAAAACGTCTTAATTCAGATTTTTCTAAGAAATGTTAAAATCAGAAATGTATTTGTAAATGTAGAGATCTTTGCATATCTGTGAGGCAACATATGTACTTTGCAGCATATTTGTCCTAGCAAATTATTAATTGTAATGGAGTACAAGAGGAGTACACTGCAGACTGTTTCAAACTAACCAACTCTGCCTGTCATTTGACTGACTCTGAAAATAATAAGGAAAAAAAATAGGAGAGTATAAATAGTGAGTTTTCAGGAAATATGTATGATTTGAGAACAATGAATAAATATTCCAGGCCATTTGGCCCATTAACAGTGTTTGGGTTACTGCAGAACCTCAAGATCTGAACCTAGACTGAAGTTTTAATGTTACATGCAGGGTGACAACAGACAACAATCATTGTGGAGATCAGGGAAGAAACATAAAAGAAAAGTAGAGTGACAGAAGAGAACCTACACATGAAAAAACACATAATTTATACTATCTGTACATGAAAAGTGGTGTGGTAGAGCCAGTTTCTTGAATCCAGAACATCAGCTACAATGTCATTCAGGGTAACACTTTTAGTGTGAAAATTAATTGCTAGGATCAATTTACCGCAATATTTAAAAAAAAAAAAAATCAGTTCTATAAAATTCAAACAAAGGAGAATGTCCAACATAATTAACAGACAAGAAATTATTTATTTATCTATCACACCAAAAGAAAAACTTACAAAAGTTTACGGGCAATATTTGCAAGCTGGATGTATCCAAATCCATACGACCTGACAGGATTCTCCTGAGAGGGCTGTAAGACTGGCTGGTGTGACTTTAGTCCACTGTCTATAACTTGCATGGCAATTAGATGAGATTGCTCATGGATGCAAAAATGCTATCATTACATTCATCCTCAAAAAAAGCAAGAAAAAGAGACACAGAGAATAATGCTATGACTCTCAGATCAGGAATCTGCATCGTGACAGAGAACACAATAAAGAAGTAATCAGGAATATACAACATGGACTTACCAACACTAAGTTGTGCTTGACCAGCTGATAGGACCAACCTGATACCTCTGATGAAATGCCTGGCTGCAAAAGACAGTGGATGGAACCTATCTCGGCTTTAGCAAGACTGTAGATATTAAACCAAACACTTTCTTCATATGGAAGATGAGAAGACAAGGGCTAGAAAAAAAGGATTGCTAGGTAGGGTGAAGGTTGGTTGTATTGAAATGAAACCAAAGCTGGGCACCTGGCCAACAGCTGGTAACAAGCAGATTATCCCAGTGGTTGATTTGTGGTTCTAAATTGTTTAGTAACCTAATTTACGCACTGGATGACAATACAGACTGCACCTTCAAGAAGTTTGAAGACAGCAACAATATTGGGTGAGTGCTTGAACTCTCAAGTTGAAGAGATGTAATCCAGAAGAAATCGGATAAAATTGAGGACTGGACCAACAGAAAATTTACAAGGCTCGATAAAGAGAAATGCAAAGTTCTAAGAAACACCCCAATGCAGACTGGAAATAATAGCCCTGTAAAAGGTGTCTGAAGTTTAGGACTTGATGGCAGGTGAAATGTGCATCTCATGGCAAATAAGGAAAGTTGTAAACATTAGGAGCACAGTAGTTGCAAATCGCTATCCCCCTTTGCTCAATATCATTGAGATTGCATCAGTAGGGATGATGAAAAACTCAGGAGACTGCGGCAGGTAATGTCAAGACTCGTGTATTTGTATTACCATATAATTATTATTATTACATTTACATATTTTTATTATCACTGCACTTTCTAAAAAGGTGATTATTCAAAAAGGATAAGAATAGGTAACTGATCTTTAGTCACTCCTGTATGACAGACGAATGATAACCACAATTTAAGTCATCTTCCACATCTAAGAAAAATGCTTGTTGTGTCTCTACAGCATTTGTCAACATCTAAGAACACTGTCACTATTCTGCAGTGCTATATTAGAAACTCCAGAACATGGATCCATAAGGGTAGATGGCAACTGAAAATACCTCTTAGTCATACTGACAAGAGGCTTGCAGCCATATACCATAATTTGCATCCCCAGAGGTTTTTTTTTTGGTAGGGGTATATGGAAGGCAAGTGGGTGAAGAAGTGGAACAGAATTACAAATGAATTAATGAAGACTGACAACTGGTTTAGGATTTGGGAAGTAAAAGCAGTTATTTTAATCTAGAAATGAGTTTTGCAGAGAGAGAGGCCAATATTTTCCAAATTTTCAGAAAAAGTATGGATGGATGACAGCCTGCAAGACTATGATTTGGTTTGTCCCCATCCATTGTAGTTTTTTCCATAACTTCGTATTTCTTTTATACCACTCACAGTGCTTTCATTGGAAGTGAACAAGAACAGCATTTGGAGAGTGGTAAAATAGCTTCATTTGTCTAGTGCTGAACTGTTTCATGAAGTATTACCTTCTTATAACTCCTCAAATGACACTGGTGAGAGTAACACTAAGCAAAAGGACAAATGAGCAATTATACTTGCCAGGTAGCTTTAAATATTTTAAAACAGCATATGGGAAATTGCATCACTACAAAGCAATACAAACAGGGGCAACTGAAATTGTCTTTAAAAAAATCTAATTCTAGTTGTTTATTTAAAATGCATACTTATTAAAATGGCAATGTCAGTAATACAGAACAAAAGACATCGGTAAGAAAACAGAAGGGAACATAATACAATCATGAGATTATATGCCATTGTCAACATATTTAGATGCCTTCGTTTGAAGACCATGCAGTGCAAATAAAAACAAACAAGTTCTGAGACTAAAGGCACAGCAGAGGCATGTGGAAATTGAGAAGATTGCACAGCATCAGGAGGTGTACACTCCATGATGGGGATGAGATGATTTCTCAGGGAGTTTTGTCATACCAGAACGGAATTCTGCCACTATGTTCACTTGAAGGACTGAGAATGGGACAAGTAGCACAGCTGCCTATAAAAAGCTTTTGCTCTCTGAAAGTCACACAGAGGAGCATCACTTATGACAGCAATAGACTTAGAATATTTGTAGGAATTGTGGAACTACTGAACTGTCACATAATGCTGTCATGCAACAGATTTAATTCGCCCTTGTGAAAATTACAGAAATAACAGAAAGGAGAAATGAATGCTAGGCCTGTATATTAAGAAAACAAAAAGAATGCAAGGAGAGCAGGAGGGTTTAGGAAGAGGCTGAATAAATAATAAAGATGATGTTAGCATAAGGAAAATTTAGAGTTTTCATGACTTAGCATGTGAAACTATTTTCTTGCATAGATTATTTTCTTAAATATTCTTGAACCAAATAATTGCTTTTAGTTCTTAAGAATTTTATCATTCAAATATGTAAATATGGATTAAAATAAATTTAAAATTACAAAATGCAATTAGTTGTTGCATTTTATATTTCTAGGAACATCTTTGTATATGTCAAGTGTTCAATAGAAGTTGGTGAGCACGAGTCTTCATCCATATCTTAACTGAAAAGAATTTCAGTAGAATAAAAGGACACATGGAATAAAGATCTTATCTCTGAAACAGATTAGCAAATAAATTCTTTGACATGGTTACAGAATTGTTCATCTTCACCTTGCTATTCTAAATTTAGTTACCTTCTATTTGACTGAAACTTCCACCTAGTTTTTCATCGTTTTCTTGTATTTGGTTCTACTGGAAGGAGCTTTTTTTTGTTGATCCTTGGAGGACTAGAAAAAAGACAAAGTTCTAGTATTTATTAATATGCCATAAGTGAAAGGAAAATCCAAAATATTTTTTGCTGCCTCTTCTTTTGAGGTTGTTTGGCCATGAAGCTTAAATGCGTTAGTGAGCTAGGACACTGAGGGGTACTAATTCTAAGCAACCTCGTTATTGCTGCTCTTGAATTTGTGAATTGCAAGGAAGGAAGGATAGCAGGAAGGAAAAAAAAAAAAAATACAGTTCGGAGGGAGTTAGAAATCTGTGAGATTGCCACTTGTAGAAGTACTCACACACAATTTCTAGGTGCATATCTAATGAAAGAAGCACCACTAGTGTTTCCTTTGAGTTCTGAAATTAAATGGTTAGAATGAATTGCAGAATGTCATCCCCTGGTTTCATACTCCAGGACATGACAAAAATTCTGCCAATAGTTTTATTAATTGATATTTATCGACTCTGCCCTTAATAAACCTCTAGTGATGACAAATCTTTTGTCTCTCCAGGTAATCTATTTTCAGATGATGGTGCTTTGCATCTATCACAGGAAAAAACTTTTAATCTGAATTTTTAGTGCTGCAGTTTAAGCTAAATACTTCTTGTTGAATGCACCATGGACATAACACAGAGAACAGATGATTCATTCCCTATTTACAGTAGCCTTTTATGTGCTAAACTTTCTGCATAGGGACAAATGTGATGTAGCAACATGGGGACCAAGCCAGTGTCTGACAAACTCAGTGCATAGACACGTCTCTAATCATCTATTATATGTTACGCCAGATGTCCCATAGAGCCCTTGCTGCATTTTTCCCAGCAGGAAAGGAAGAAGGAGAAAAACATTTATTGTTATCTTTACTTGTATGAAATGCTCAGACACCGCAGTGATGAAAACCATATGAGAAGTTACCTAGGCTCCCTACTTTCTTTCAAGAATAATTTACCCACTTCCAAGAATTGCAGTGGCAGCTGCTATTTCCCAAAGCCTTTCCAAAGCAATCTGTAGAAATGTTACCTACATCAGGTGTTGAAATACGTATAGGATGAGCTGTATCTATGAAATCAAAATACTATATTATGTAACAAGAACTAAAGAAAAAAAAAATTTTCATACATAAAAATGTTGATATTCTATGTAAGTATTGACAGAGAATTTTTTCCAGTAGTTTTTTCCTTTAACTTTTTTTTTTTTAACTTCTGAGTGCAAGCAATAATTACATTAATAGGGTAAAGGTACCTATCACATAAAGCCTGTCCTACCCATGTTTCCAAGCCTAATGTAACAATTAGTTTTTCTCAAACCCCAGGGTGTTTTTTTAAACATGATAGAGGTACGCCTACTAATTTTCCAATTTCCACTGCTACCAGCCCTTACTCCCTCACATGCAAACAGGTTTTCTTCTTAACAGTAAGACTAGGAATCAGAAATACCGATAGAGGAGCAGGATAGATTTCCCTATAAAGCATGAGAAAGAGAAAAAGGAGAAGCTCTACACAGTTGTTAAAAATTTCCTTAGGATCTTAAAGCATTCTCCCTACTTACTCCGCGTATGGCTATATGACCAGTGATTGCTTGTATAAATAGAATCACTAACTGTTTCTTGTCCCCTAGAGTCTTGCACTACAAGCTTCAAAACAAGTTTATACAGTCTAGTGAAGGAGCACTGCATGAAGTTTTCAGGTTTTCCTGAGTTATATCCTGATATTAGTCATGCTGGCTTTACCAGTCAGCATATCTGTGAGTGTGGTCTTCTTCCCCAGCAGACCACTCAGTCAGTATTACATATCAGGCAAAACTTTAAGAATGTATTTGCTTAAAACCACATTTTCACTGATGAGTGATACTATAGCACCATGTAAGAACAGATTTCATCATTAACATAATTAGGATTACCCTCAGCTACTCTAGAGTTGCCTTTGCAAGTAATTAGCCCCTAACCAGCCCCAGGTTCGTTATGTTTTGAGAGTCCTTAAAAATGCACCTTTCTATCATTAAAAATGCTACACAGTTACCCAGAGTAGTGCTCAGAAGGAACAGACCTTTTCTAGACTAAACCAAAATCATCACCTGCTCCCTCTGTTTCACAGTTATATGCTCCCATTTGGTCTGTCATTGATTACTGGGATATCACCTGGGTAGTTCAGTAGATTAAGTTTTCTCCCGGTCCTGATCCTCAGGAACTTCTGGGTTTTGGCCATTTCACCATGGCAGCCATTGGAAATTGGTGACATTTTATTTGCTATATTATTAGAAATATCAAATCTACAACCTTTTCTTTTAGAATTATACCTCTTTTCTCTATATCAGTACTCTATAAAGACAAAATGTCTGAGAATGAGGTCTTCAACTGAATATATTTTCCCCTGTGATATATTTTAGTTTTAGGAGAAAATTTAAGGACTGTCACAAAATCTAATGAGGCTTGTCTATTGTTACCCTTGCTCACACTGTAACTTTATTTTGCTATTTTCAGTAAGTAGAGGCAATAGCCTGAAGGATAATTACTGGTCTAGCTAAATTGTAAATTTTTTTTAGTTATTGATTTCTTAAAAATTTGTTTTCAGAACAGTCAGGTACAAGCTGTATTTGTAGAGCAAAAGTGAATGGGGTGAGGGGAGACTGGGGTAAAGAAAGAAGGGGGGGGAAATGTTATCCAGCCATGAAGATGGTGTTGATAAAATTTATTGCTAAAAATTTAATATGTTTAGGGCCATGATGAAATGCTTATCATCAGCTTGCATTGCCTGTAGTTCTTGCTGATTCCAGCCCGCTCAGCGTATCCTGGTAATGAAATGAAATGGCATGCGCCCAGTGCCTGCAAAATAAAATTCATTTCATTACAGTTTGAGAGGCTTTCTTTTTTCTTTTATTCGTTAAAGGCTAGACTCAGGGACATGCAGATGACAAACCTTTATGGGGTTCTTCTTTTTTGTTTTGTTTTGTTAAAAAAAGTAATGGTTTAATACCTGTTACTAAAAGGATTACCAATAATTTAAATTTGAATTTACTGGCAATGACTCTGGTAGATCCTTCCCTTAAACCCAGCTATGGTCGCATAATTTCTATTTTAAATATCTGTTTTAAGAATTTCTCTTTAGAATCAATGTCACCATTGAATGGGTAGTATATTGGCTTCTCAATTCTCCTTATTTACACATTTACCCTTACCAAGCCACGGTGATTCTAGCTTAATAATCATTTAAATGCTGTAAAGAATCAACCAGGATTCATTGTCTCTGGACCTCTCCACTGAGGCAAAAAAAGAAAAACACAAGATTATATTTCTGATATGACAAAACAAGGATGTTTTTGTTTGCTTCGGGTTTATGTTTGCTATATATGGCAAGATCTCCATAGTTATCAATCTATGGACAAGCAAAACTGTCACACTTTAGATTACACCTGAAATACCATGTTCTACCAAACATTACATTACAATGTTTCATAATGGTCTTATGAACTAAATCTTGCTACAGAAGAGTTTATCTATGCAAATTGATATGCATAATTTTGTTTAACAGTACTAAAGACAGGGTTAGTCTGAATAGTCTGTTAAGCTCTAGTTTTACTGTGCTCTCCTTTCAAAACTTTTATTTTGTTCCCCCTCCCAACAAAACTGTGTTTATTTTCACATTAAAAGCATACTTAACACTTCCCAGAGTTACTGTTACTTTCATAGCCAAATTCACCTTGCATTCACCCTACAAAATCATGTATTTTCATTAAACTGACTATATAGTTGTCTCAATATTTGGCCTCTAGTATTTCATACCTTCAGCGATAAATTGAATGAGCCAAAAGTATCCATACTTCCACCATATAAAGAGAACATTTGTAAAGGGATATACATTCTATTATCCAATGCATTAACCTTTCTTTTTCAGGATAAACCAAAACTGAATTCAGCCTGGAAGCTTTTGGCATTGATAACACAAAGAACCTACTGTTTAATTTGTATTAAATCTAGGCAGGAGCTGCAGAACTCTCCACTGAGGTGTATTGTTACTTTTTAAGAACAGACTTTTAAAAGCAGAAGATGAAAATACTTGCATTAATAATCTTCTTCCAAAGGATGGATAGGTACAGTGATTAAAGTGTTATCTTAGGGCTTTAATGACCTGGGTTCAAGTCTCTGTTCTATTTTCCTTATCTCTTTGAGACACAAAGCTACATGTCTTGTGTTCCTAAACTAATAAAAATACCCAGATGCTCATGTTTCCCTGTCCTTGAAGATACTTTCAAAAGTTTTTTGTTGGTTTGTTGTTTTTGGGTTTTTTTAAGATTAACTATTTTTGGTAGCTACAGATTTGATCCAACTAAAATAAATTAATTCCAAATGGACAACATGTCAACATGATATTCAGTGATCCAGTGTTTAAAAAAAACCCAAACAAACAAAAAAAAATTCCTCTTCCTTCAAAAAGCCGAAGTTCTTAAAAACCATTTATTGGCTTTCTGGTAAGGTCAGGCAAAATATCTTATCTTGCATATGAAACACCTACTGCATAGAAAGTTACAGTCTTGTATTCTACACTTGAGCATAGTTACTCATATTAATAGAACATAGCATCTAGAAATACAACTCATACTTAATGGTTTAAAACCTAAACCTTTCTTTTTTACATTTTTTCCTCAGACCAACCTATAATCCCACTTTTCTGTCATTTTCCATTGTCAGATCCATTCTGAAGGCCCTCATTAGGGCAATTGAGGGGATGAGTGGGCTGCAAAGTTGCACAGTATCAATTTGACCTTACCTGAATGAAATGTTCAGCTAAATCTGGTGAGTGAGGAAAACGTAACTCTTTCAAAACAGAAGCAAGGTGCTGGAGATTTTAATTGTTCTACAGGACTGGGTTACTAACCTTATTAAAATCCCCAGGAACAATCAACTTTCTGATTCATTTCTTGATACATATTTGCTGCCTTCTGATAGCAAATTACCTTGTTGGTAAACAGTCTTTTGAAACAACAGACTTACTTTCTCCTGGCATTTTCTAGGACCTTACAGGGCTTGTCACTTACTCCTTTTTAAGGTGGACTATATTTCTGTAAATTTTGTCAACTCTTCACGAGGTAATGATCTTTTTCTATTTTTTTAACTCACAATTCTGATACACTAAAACATCAGACATATACTGGATTATAGGCGCTACAAGGGAGATCTGGGCATTTTATCAGTCAATCTGACCAGCTTCAACATCATTAGAAGGATGACCACACTTAACTGGCTGCTTATCCAAACACATGCCACTTCCTTTCATTTAGCCTTTGGTTTACTAGCACTGCTACTGAGTCTAATGAACCAAAAATACCTTTTCCTGCATTGTAAAGTGCAGTCTGTCACTAGAAAAAAATGTAGTCTACAAATTTGGTTGTAACAGATCTCTTCCACCCAGAACAGAGAAAGGAATTGGAAGGGAAATAGTTTTCTAAACTCTGGCAATGAGATTAGAAAATCAGTTTTACGGACTGCATGCATCTGAATGTAATGGCAATTATGGAGAACAAGCATTACTAACAGCTGATGTGTATTCGACAGGCTGTATTTCATCAGAAAGGTGACTAGTTGTTTGTTTCGGGTGGTTTTTTACAGAGCTGGAAAGTAAAGGAATATAAGTATAATACCTAGAGTATCAGTGGTTTGGCTGGCTGAAATACATAATAAAAATCACAATTACTAGGTGCTTAACACTGAGCAAATAGAGAGAGTCATGTTGATAAGGGTCAAAGGAACTAAAGAAAAATGGAATGGGAGGAATCAGTAAAGAAAATACAGTAAAGAAAATACCAATCTGCATTCCGAAGGAGACACAAAGAATGAATAATGTGGCAAAAGATCTTTCTCCTAATAAACAATGTTATCTGTTAAGGCTAGACATATATTGGCGTGTGCAAGAAAATGCACCCTTCTTCTATACTGCACTAGATTCACAGATACATAATAAATACAAAAAGATTGTTTATTTCAACTTCCCTAATAAAAAAATAAAATCTATAACATATGTAAAATAGTTTTTAAAAATCTGATGAAACTGTATCTACAACCAGACTGTAAGTTGCTGCACTTACTAATGTATCTAACATATATGATTAATAACAATCTTCTCATGACTGAGTTAATGTGCTACAGATTTCAAAGTGAGCGAAGTCTGACCAGGTTAAGTGATTCACTCTGCTGATTATTTTCCCTCAACATGAATTTGACGAGATATGTTGCCTCTGGAATCAGTTATCAATAACTGCTACTACCTCCAGCCACAGCTGAGAACTCAGAGCCATAAAGTAGTGCAGCACTGCACAAAAAGAAGTACTGTAAACACTGCAGTGAGGTTTATTGAAGAAGTCTTGATTACCGTGACAGTAAACTCCCCTAACCACTGCCAGTACAGTGAAAGGTAGTTACAGAATTTATCGACTCCTGTTCAAACCAAATGCCTATCTACCCTCACTCTTCATCTTTATTTTTCTTCATCTCCCAGAAGAACACAATTTTTTGGTTTATCACAAACCTTCTGTCTGTTCTGTCCTCTAAGTCATTTGTCACACTCCTCAAGGTCACAGGGGAGTCTCAGTGGGAGAGCATGTGTGTTGATTGATTGGTACTATGATGCTTATGTCTTCCGCGGCTGCTAAATGAGCTTCTTTCCCTTCTCCCCTTCCTCTCTTGCCTCCAAGCAACGACTTGATTGAAGGGAGGGAGGAGGTGGAAGGAAGAGGGAGGGAACACTTCAAAGAAAAAGAAGTCTCACCTGTGAATTCAATTAAGAATGTTCATAAAGCATTATTGTGCCTGGTGATCAGCCTGTCTTGTGTCACTGTCAGAGACTTGCACCTTAATTCGGGCAGAGGCATTTCTAGCAACTTTAAAAACCAGACTGTAAGAGTCACTAATACCTGACCACTTTCTGGCTAACAAAAACCCCATATTTTCCCTAAAAAATAAAAAATGATACAATAAGTTTGAGAGGAGTGAGAGAATAAAAGAGACAGAGAGACACAGTGCACAGGAGCAATAAAGAGAATGACAGTTCAGGAGCATAAATGAGAAAGGGAGTGAGCGTAAGAGAAATCATGCAAACAAGGGGAAAGCAAGGGCACAAGAGCAAGAAAGTGAGCGTGCAAGGATAAGTGAATAAGACACTGAGTGATAGCACACACAAGACAGCACATGAAAGACACAGAGCACACCTGAGAAAATGTGAGAGGCAGTGAGCAGGCATGTGAGAGTGCAGAATTGCACACAAGTGCGACAGGAGAACGTGAAACAGAGCCTGAGAGCAAGGAAGAGTTCAAGGAAGACGGGAAAATAAACGAGGAGAAAGTAAACATGAAAATTTTCTTCCTGAAAAAAAGATCCCCCTGTTGCTTACTAATACTCACAATGTTATTTAGAGAAAAAGTCCAGAATTTCATGCAGCTGTTAACTGCTCCCCTAATATATATATATATCTCTATTAACTAAACTGAATACATGTATGACTCTGAAATTAATACTGACTGTATCTGACATATTAGATGAAAAGCTGTGCTTCTCTGAAAAACTCTTTCCTGTTCATCTCTCAGAAACTCATAAATACATAAAAATGCCATCAAACATTGTATCTGCAGCACTCAGAGATACCATTTTAATTTCAGAGAGCGAAGAAATCTGAAAGATTATGACTGCTGAAGGTATCAGTGGCTTGTGGATTATCATAATATCTCTAATAAAAAGTTCCTAGATTAAAAAAAAAAAATCTCACTACCATAAAAATGCTAAATTAAAAAAATAAAATTTCTTACTGATATATTTGTTCTTCACAAGTATATCTAATAGCCAGTGTCTAGATGAGTGTTCTGCTGTCCTTCAGTCACAGCAGCAATAAAAAAACAACAGATATTGGTGGTGAAAACAGAATGAGAGAAACTGTCATTCTCCTTTCACCTCACTGATTTGTCATTTTATAGAGTACAACACGGTTAAAAATTCCTCAAAATTCCCAGCCTCTCTCCTCTTTTTGTTACTGAGTTCATAATCTCATGCAGCAGGATTATTAAACATATTAACCCTTAAGGGCTTTTCTAAGTCATCTCTTCATGATTGGCAAGTTGTATCCGTCTTCCGGGCACAACTCTGCCTAAGCATTAAGACTAGCTGGACAGGGGTTTTAATTCAATTAAAATTCCCAGGTCTGTTCATTATCAAAAACATTGGCAGTTCATAAGAAACATGAAGCTATACCTCTTAAGAATCTACCAATATTGTCTTGGGTTCTGTATAATCTAAATAAAAGAGAAAGATATCATTATCTCCTGAATTACTCATTAACAAAAATAAGTCGGATTTTATGTAATTAATATAGCATAGCATGCAAAGGTTCGGCTGCAGCCATCCATGAACAAGCCACACAAGATTGCCTTATATCAGGCACTGAAAATACATGGTTATAGAAAATACACCATTTTCCTGCTGAAAAAAAATATATATATAGCCATTGCAAAAATAGTTAGATGCAAAATTAGTCCACTTTTAGTGAACTACACCAGGAATCAAAAGTCACAAAAAAATCCCTTGTATTAAACTACCAATTTTATGTGCAATGACAAACTTACACAAGAACACAGGAATAAAACTACATGCAAATCTTTAAAGCTTTCTTACTACCAAAGCTGAAAAATACATAAAAGCAGGTCTCAAATCTCAAGTTCTGCAATGAACACTTAAATCAGTTATGAAAAGAAATTGATATATGATTTGCTATTAAAACTATTAAGCTGAGTAATCAGTTACACAGAACAGATGTCAAAATCTAAGCGCTTAAAAACCAGTAAAAGTGTACAATTTTGAAAAGAATTGCTAGGAGAAATATAAAGAGCCGCTCATTTCTAAGTGGTTTGTTGAATTCTTCAAAAATTAAAAAACATAACAAAAAGGTAAGAAAAGGTGGACAAACCATGTAAACACTCACTTTTTAATTTTTTTTTTTTAACTGAGTAAAACAACTTTCACAAAAAATTGATTTCACATTTGTCATGAGACGTATAAAATCTGAAACCTCAGGTTGTGTAAGCACATCAAATGTTTATGAGGACTATCTAAAGTTTTCAGTAAAATAATTGGGATTACCTCACATGTCAGAAGTGATGATAAACAAAATGTCACCATAAGGCATTGCATGCCTCTGTACAGGATACATTATGTACACTCAAATAAAATATAAAGGAACAATCCAACTATAAAGAAGAGCAAGGATTGATTGAGAAAGTCTCCAGTGTACAAGTTCATCTTTTCTAAGTGTTTTGGATTTTTTTTTTTTAATAAGTATAAATCACGAAAATCATCTTTGTTATTTTGGGGGGGGCAACACACGATTGTTTCTTCACTGCAGGATAAGATGTAATAAGAGCACGGTACTAAATATTAAAAAAAAGAAAACACTGGTGATGTGTATAAGCATATGTGTGGTGCCCTTGCTATGACAATAGAAACATTTGCTTTGGGACATTTTTGGCTACCAACTGCAGCATACTGTTAGCTTCTTTGTATGTCAGTGGAGAAAAGAGAAGCTGCATGTAATAAAACCCATAGGTAATCAGCAATAAAAAGAAAAACACTTAAAAAGAATTAATTTGCAGGAACATCCCAAATCTCAATGCTATCACAAACTAATCCACTCAGTTGTAAAATTATACCAGAATCTTTTTACAAGGAAGTTTTTCAGAGCAATCTCTCACTCTTTCCCTTAGCCTAGGACAGATATATTGCAAGAAAAATATTTGTCTTAATCTTTCTGCTTCTATAAAACACAGAGGAAAATCAATTAATGCTGTAATAACTTTTTTTTTTTAATGCTCAGCATTAACAAAAATGTTTAGACTGACTTCTGGGGAGGGGAAGGTTGCTGTGCTGTTATCCTTATTTCACTTGTTTATTCTGAACTGGTTTTTTACCTCCTAAATGACATCAGCATTTTAAAAAATTGCAAACTTGTTTTAACCTTGGAAATAATTTTGCAATCTATTGTCCCTCTCAAACTTTATTATAAAATGCTTGGTAAGTTTAAAACGGATAGTTTGCCATTACAAAAGATCAAAAATAGGGTCTTACTCTGTCCATTAAAAACCAGACCACTGGCAGTAAAAGTTAATTGGAACTAACAAAAGACACCAGTGAAAATGTCACTATTTCAACTGAATATTCTACATCCTCAACACCACACCTTATCTTCTGTACTGCATAGTTAACATTTAACCAAGTTAGACATGTCTTCCAAAGTGCCAATAGAGAAAATGTTCCAATCTCAAATAAGAAAGTTTTAACAACAGTATATTTTACCACGTAAGAGTTCCTGCCTCAGCAAGGGTATTTGCTTTGAAAAACAGCAGGAGCACTTTCTCAAACTCTCTCATTCCTCACTTATAATCATTCAGAACAAACAGCAAGTACTTTTTCTCAACTCCTTCCCTCAGCCGGTCTCCAAAGCCATCAGATCTATGGTACATCAATAAGTTATTCAAGCCCATGCTGCTCTCCACACTTGCACTTATGGGACTTTCTGGAGCACATTCCCCATTAATGTCCCTGGATATGTGCATGATCTACAGAAAATCAGGATGGTTTGTATGTTAAACCCCTCAGCCTGCACTAATATCAAGAACATACAGCTTCAGGTTCCTCACAGAGCCCTCATGAGGCAGTCCTGTTCCTTTCCTCTCACTCTTCCTCTTGTTTCATGCCTAAACTATGTTCTCATTTTATAAATTTCAATTCCCATCTTCTCTCTTCTCCATTCTAGTTGTTTATTATAGCTCTGGAAGGCTGCACTGCAAGATACCAGAGCTGCCACTTGTTCTAAATCCTCCTCCTCCTCCACCTCCCACCCTCCCACTCTGTGCTCAGTTCATGCACTGAACAGCTGCATCACAGCTGTCAGGGTGAATGGCAAAGATGTCCTTTTCCAATAAGACTGTGCCTGTGGCACACAGAGCTCCTTCGAACAGCTAATTAGCAGGAGAGAGTCCACGGCAAGGTTTGGTGCTGTCCATCAAGCCTGCTGCCAATGTCAACACCATCAGCTGAGCTGTCACGTTTGTTTCCTCATTTAGGGGACTGGCAAAGCCTCTTTTTATGGCTAAGGAAAGATGGTGGTGTACGGACAGTAGAAAGTGGAGGGTCGGGCTCTGTCACTGTTCAGAAAGAAGCATTTCATACCTGCTAAAGCCCTTTCTCTGCATACATTTTGTCTCTTCCAGCTAGCTCCTCTACTAACAACTCACAACTCTGACAGAAAAACAAGATATAAAAAGCAAAAGCAAGACAGACTCATTTCTTCTTATTGTTTTTGTAGAAATAGAAGCTAATACACCTGTAACTGGCATTGTATTTGCAATAACAGGTTTGGAAAACCTTTCTCTAAAAGTATCCATCTCCCCAAAATCTTTATTTCTAATACATAACAATCAAGAGCATACAATTTCTTGTGGGGTTTGATTGTTTCATTTCTTTAAAGTTCCAGAACAAGGCTTGCTAGGCATACACTGAGCACTCCAAGCACATGCAATTAGCTGAAGCTAAACTTCAGTCAAAATGACAACATTTGGAATTCAGGAGCATTTTTTTTTTTTCCCAAGAAGATGAAAATGTAGAAGGGAATAAGAAAGTAAAACTCTGATTAGGTGACTATAGAGCAAAAGGTTCTGGGATGCCCATGGGAAGCTGCCGTATTTAATTTCAATAATTTTTAGACATCTGAGCTGTCCGAGCTAAAGCACAATATTTAGCTATGGCCATTACTGTGGGCAGGACGCTATCACATCAGGAAGATGCACTCTGAGCCCAGCCATTGTGCCAATTTTAAAACAGAGTTCATTTTATGACTGTAAAATAATTTAAGTTGGAAGAGAACTGGGCTAATCATCTAGTCTAACCACTTCAAGCAGAAACTAACTCCAGAGCGAGACCGGCTTGATCCGGGCTTTGTCTAGTCTAGCCAAGTTTGGGGAATTTCCATGGATGAAGAGTCTCCATTGCCAGTTTTAGCTTCATGCAGCTGAGTACAAAATGGCTCTTCTCTCAAATCACACCTGGGAAAAGACTATGCCTGTGGCATGCAGAGCTCTTTCAAAGTCCCCCTACCCACGAAGCCTTTGTACTTCACAAAGCACAGGCATGCTGTTGCCCAAGTTCATGTAAGAAAGGGACATCTTTATAACAGACTTCTGAAGAATATCATAAGGCTATGTGTTTTCAATGTAATATTTACTGAAAAAAAAAAAATCCAGAGTATCAAAAGGACCAAGGTCCTACTTCAGCAGACTATATAACCTGCTCCAAAGAGGTTTTTCCTTGCAGATATTTTTTCAACTGTTTTCCTCCCTTTCTTTCTCAATTGCATTTTTATTTCAGAGTAAAAATTGGAAGGAGGTAAATCTCAGGTTTAGGATTAGTAGCAATGGAGACCAGCTGTTGTGATGAATAAGCTTCCAATTTATTTCTGTCATTTTGTTTTTATTACTCAGTTTTAATTTGATACTGTTACATGAAAAAAGAGCAACTACCTTTGTTTTCTCTTAAATTATTTGCCCATCATAGTTTAAAATTAGCTCCTTAAGTGGCTATATAAAATGCATGGCACAAGCACACAATTTTAGCAAAGAAAAATTCAACTAGGTTGAACAGGAAAAAATCAGAATAGAACTATAAAAAAAAATGGGGTTTATATTAAAAGATACAGATGCAGAAGTACTACCAATTAAAATGGGTTTATTTCTATGACTGTAACTGATCATTAACAAAATTAACCTCCATTTACAGAATATTTTTTGGGATGTCATACTTAAATTAAAAAGAAAAATAAAAAGTAGTCTACATTTCCTCATTTCCCTTGTTTGAGTCTTCTACTTGGTGGTGTCTAGTAAGCATGTTTCTGAGAGATGGGATTTTTTTATTTATTTTAAATAAGGAGAAATAGCTACTTGAATGGAATCAATTAAATTTTATGCATATTACTGAGAAGTAATTGGAATGGGGTTATCAACCAGTTTCACAAAGGTACAGGCATATATTTCATTTCCTCAAAATCTGAGTTACATTTCCAGGTAAAATATGGAAAAAAGTACTTCTTCATTTCAATCACAATGTTACTCTTGATTTTAATTCGAACTTTTTTAAAGCTCCTTAATTTCAAACATGTCCCCCAGACATCTACAACCAGGAATTTCATGCTTGCCCTTTCCGACAAATTTATGAAGGTAAAGATTGAAATTCGCACTCATTAAAATCTCTTTCCATCAATCCCTCAAACTTTAAGAACTTTGATTTCCATCTGACATTGATTTTTGGATTTCATCCCTACAAGGAAGAGGTCTTATCAGAGACACTCATACAGTGCAAACTGAATGACTTGGTAAAACTGCTTCAGCTGAAGTATCAAACACAGTGACAGGAACAGCTACTTGCACTGAAACACTGCCTAATCTGACTTTCAGTGGCATTTTAATTAATATCACAGCATTTGGGACAAGTCGAGTATTTTACCCAATGCTGTTTTTCACACTTTGAATTCAAAATGTTTGCCTAAAATGGACAGATATAAAATTATTCTATATTTTGTCTTCTATTTCAAAATCAAATGACATAATTTTAAAAGCTTTGTCAAAAACCTTATGATCAGTTATATACTCTGCTCAGTTGTTACTTCATAAAAGTACATCAGAAAACAAATTAATTGCATGCATTTTACCTCCCAGATGAAAATTAACAATTCATATCTACAGAAATAGCATAGAAACAACAACTACTTTACTTCAGCTGTCAGCTGAAATCAGTGAAATGTAAAATAAGGTTTTACATGCATAGAAAATGTCTAAAAGCACAGAAAAAGAAAAATAAAAAAGAGAAAGGAAAAAAAAAAATCTTTTTCCATGTGTAACTGCAGAATGGAAGTCCATCAAGACCTACAGAATACAAAGATAAAATACAGCCCCTGAGCCAGCAGCCACTTACACCACAGATTTCAGGAGTGGAAAACAGAGAAAGAGAAACCTACACACAAACAAAAATATGTGATACATACACAATATGTTTGTCCTCATCTGTGACATAATAGGCTAGGAACTCTTGAACACAGTGTATTAGAACCATTCTTATGTATGCTAATTGACTATTTAAAAGAAATGGATACTAAGATTAATTACATTATTTTAGTTAACTAAACAATTTAGTGAACTAGTGAAATTATTAGATTTCCACTCACTCATTCACACCACTAGTGGAAAAAAAATTGTTGTGATAGCAAGAAGTAAATAATTTACTCATTGTATTTCTGGGGCTCTCCCTATAAATTCAGCAGAACGAGGCAGCACCTATGAAAGAAGCACCACGACAGCATATTCAAAATGTCTGAAAATACAGATATTGTTGTGTCAAATGCCAGAAGACACAAGCTAAACCAAGAGACAATTACTGCAACACCAAAAAATGCAATTGTTTTGGAGGAAAAAAAAGAGAAATGGAAAGGAACAAATATATTATGTCCTCTGTGAACAAAACAGGGGAAGAAGTGGAAGCTTTAGAAACATCCATTAAAGAAAAAAAAAAAATAGTCCCACTTGAATGGTGTGAGTGAAATGTGAGTGAAATGGTATTTTTTCCTCCATTTTCCAGCCAGTTCTACTCTGCACTCAAATTCCAGTTACTCTCAGACATAAAGTGAACTCCATTAATTTTCCATCTGCTTCCACATACAATTAAGCTTTCTGAAAATAAACATTATTGTATAAATCTGCAAGGATTTCTATTTTTGAATACTTGTGATTCACCCACTTATTACAGTGATGCGACCCCTAATTAAAAGTGCATTCTTAGATAAAGAGCAGACTTCCTGACATTAAAAATAGATTTTAAGAACTTCTGGAGCTCCCAGAATTAATCTGAACTCTTTTGATTTTGGATTTTAATTTTATGAACTCCACACTTTGTCTGACTCACCCAATTATGCCCCTTCATAACAAACATTTATCTAAGTGCTTAACCTTATACAGAGCTCCCTCTCTGTTTATAATGGTCTGGTTTCAGTTCCTCTGAATTGTGTCTCCTATTTCTTTCAATCGTTAGACTTGATTTAGCCCCCTTCAACCACAGAAGAAATCCTTGCTCATAGAAAGATTCATTTTGTATGTTGACACTGAGTAAAATTTGTGCTGGTCTCACAGAAAACCACATGTGAAGCTACCGAGGTCCCATCCTTTGAGAGAAATGAGATATGGCAAAATGTTCACCCCAAGCTGGCAGTATTCCACATATATCCATTTAGACACAGTTATTTACTTCATGTCAATACTTCTAGCGTGATTTTTTTTTTCCAGAGAAAATCTCTAAGTCATGTTTCTGAACAGCAATTCAAGGAGATGGAATTCAAAAGGAATTCTTAATTCAGACTAGTGAGAATTAATAATGATCATCTTGTTTATGTGCTTGAGATAAATAACAAAGTTTTATTACAAAATTCATTCTGTTAAAAGTTTTTTTTCAAAGCAGAAGATCAATTCAATGTTTTCCTTACAAGTGAAAAAGAAAACTCCTCATGGAAGTAATTATTTTAAAAGAAAATAACAGCAATAACTGTTCACACTTTATTTGGAGGCATGGTGTTTAATGATACATACTCAACTGCAAAGTAATGAGAAACTCAGTATTAAAAAAAAGTTAAATGTTTAATCTGTAATTATTATTGCCTAGATGTCACACCAGCAAAAGGTAAATATCCTGTAACAGTTTTATTTCTCAAGAAAAGATCAAAAAGTATATTAAATAGAAGACCTTTATAACTTTGAGCTAGAAGGAAAATGAGAAAGGAAATTCGCATTTTTACCGCTCCTTAATACAAAACTAGCGTTCTACTACAGGTAGGACAGATCCCCTTAGAAATAATTTTTATCCTTTATTCACTGTACAAACACGTATGTAAGAGAAGCAAATGCTGCCATCTATTAAAATAGGATCTCTGAGTATATTTCCATGAATGGTAAGGCAGCAAACTCAGTTTGAAGGTTCCTAATTCACACTTCAAGATATTACATTGTGTTTGTATGCTGTTCCATACTCATTTTTATTTGAGCATGCAGTAAAAGCTGTTGCCAAACAGGGTTTGCCAAGAAGAACATTTATTGATGCAATAAAAGAAGGTGATAAAAGAACTGCACTAATGTCTTGCTATACAAAGGTGAAAAAAAATGCAAGAAAAAACTAACTTCTGAAGGACAGAGAAAGTTCCTCAAATTTTTCAGGGAAAGTGAGTGCATGGACATGTGTGCCTCATAAGCTATATTTCACAGAATGCACTTCAGGTTTGGGAGTACACAGAAACAGAGATTTACATTTTTTCTTGAAATTGCAAACCACTGAGCATTAAACACAGTCACACTAATAAAACAGAAAACACACACAATAAGAAATCCTTTTTAGCTTCTTATCAGTTACTGATATTTTATTTCAAGTTTCTCCTTTTCTGTCTTAGACAAATGCACCTTCAGACACAAAAAGGGGTCTGAAGGGATATAGGAATCCAGAGAAATACAGATCATATTCTTATAAACACAACTGGATGAGCCAAAGACACATTCAACTGCATCCTTCCTGCTTTGTTTGTTCCGGAGGGAAGGAAAACAAGCAACACCCCCCTCTCCAAAGGGAGAGATGGGGAGAGGGAAGAAACTAATGAACCAAATCCAGTACTTAAAGAGAAATCTAGACTTTATCTATAGTTACAATTCATATTCACACTGTTCTGCCTACAATGCAGTCTCAGATGCTTCTGCAGTCAGACCCCAAATATAACCTTGGGCAATGATGGTAGTGGAACGAGCTAAGGACAACTGCTAGACCAGTCTGCTGAAGCTCTCAAAGGATGAGGGGTGAGAACATTTCAGCCCACACTGAACACAACATTGCCATAGCTAAATTGGCATCTACTTGATCAGTAAGGTGTATACATATGCTGCAATCATATTGCTGGATTACAGCATAAAATCAACCCGAGATATTGCTAGGGTGTTTGGGCAGGTTTTTCCTTCTTTCTCCAACATGGGGAGAAAAAGAAAAAAGACTAGTGTGTCTCTGCTTTGTGCCACTCATACTCCTATGACTGCAATGATAACAGGCAAGCCCAATTCTCAAATTAATCTACAATCTAGGGGCTTCTTGACTCATATCAACCTAAAGAAATGTATTTTTTCATCCCATTCCTTTGCTGTCGTTGCCAAGATCACCAGGAAGATCTGTTTAGTCTTACAGTGCACAGTTAAGCATTGCTAAAGAATACTAAACCCTGAGTTAGACTATTTTGAGACTTCTATGAGTAGATCAACTCTAAGAGCTCAAGTTAGACCAGGAGAGTCAGAAGATATAATCTGACTTTCACGTTTGTGCTGAAATTTTACAACTGCATGTTTCCAGCCTTTTGTGCTTGAATAACTTTTGTGGACCAAGGAAGATGCATAAAGGGAACAAAATATCCTTTGTGGTAAGACCTGGCTATGAGCATAAAACACTGAAAATGCCAATGATAAACTAAGGCTGAACTACTCAATTAAATTAAAGCAAGTGAAAAAAAGATGAGTTAAATTCATCTGTATCTAGGTATCTTCTGAAATACCACACCTGTCAAAACACATTCTATTTACAATTCGACAATGGTGTTTGACACTGACGCTTGCCATGCTAAGTATAAAATTAAGAGGTTTGACACACCAATTTTAAATCTGAGGAAATAATAAGTAATAAAGTCTTTTTCAACATTTTGTATTAAGTAACCCATTTAATAAGTAGTTTCTCTCATAAGAAAAAAGCTGAGATGCCTCCATCTTGTGTTAAATAAGCAATCTCTGACTAGAGTTGGGAAGCACCTAGAATACAAGGACAAGTCTTTAATCAAATGGGATGTCAATGCCAAAGAAAGGTAATCACAGTATTTTATGAGATGACCAAGTTGGATACTATTGGCTAGTCTGCTCATGTGGATAGGTCTTAGGAAAGACCTATGTAGCACTCGTCAATAAACTGTATACTTTAAACGTTTAAAATTTTTGTGTAAATGAAAACTATCCCATCCTGCCAGTGACATTTACTCTAACCTCAATGTGCTTGTGACACACTGTTCATGATGTAACGGGGATCTGACCTGGACATGCTCAGTGTTTTTTTTGTCAGAGCATTCTGAAATCAGATTACTGAGCTAAATAGAAAAACAAAAACTGAGTAAAATTCAAAAGCACTAAGAAGACTCTAGAAGAAATTTCCAAAACCAGAGTCTAATAAGATTTGCCAAGTTTAAGAAGTTCTTTGAACTGCTTGACTGAAAAGCAGTATTTCTGCAACATCTTTTCAGGACCATTTTACTTCATGGCATTAATGGAAAAGATTTTTTCTGTTGTCTAATTTTATATAACTAATATTAATAAATTAATAGGCTATCGAAGGCACAGTAAAATAACACACAAAAAAAGGAGTGAAAAACAGGTTGAAAATGGCAACAAAATTAATGAGGATACAGCAACATAAAAGAGAACCCTTGAAGTGATCAAGGAGAAAGTCAGTGACACAAACATGAAGACTCCCTAGAAACATACCTCATAATGTCTTTTTCCAGTCTTCTGCAAATGAGAAATTATCACATAGGGATTTCATGCACAGTTGTGAGAGGAATACTGTCAACTTTGTTGGCTGATTTGCACCAAATTTGACTGTCAAATGATTGTGAAAAACTAGTCAGCTACTCACAGCTCAAGGTGATTACCCATAACGAGCTTCACTGCAGAAAAAAATAACATTGAGTGCTCCAGACAGAGCAAGTCACAGAAATCACTGAAAATATCTATACGTCTGAAAGTCCAATAATTTTACATGGAAAAGCTGAATGGCTCATAGAAACTCAGCTGCAGACTATGGATCTCTGTTAGAGCTCTGCTTAGTCCTGCATTATTACACACTGACTATATACAAAGTTTTCACTGCCAGCTGTCTAGGAAATTGTGTGCCTTTCAAATAGTCCAGCTAGATTACTGTTGCTTACCATATACACTGCTATATATTACGGTTCCTAAGCTAATACAAAACGTGACTGCCCAAGAGAGTAAGTGAATATTTAAATGCAAGTATCTCACATATTCTGTTCCTTCCTATTTCTACATTGATGGAAAGACAAGGCTTTGCTCCCCATCCAAAGACTATCAATATATCATGACCTATTTACATCAGTTGCTGACTCCTATTCAGATGACAGCAGTCTTAAATCCCACAAATAATACGAATCATACAAAGAGATAATATGTATTTGGGTCATGGACTGACAAAACAAGGCCACAAGCAGGACACAAGGCCAAGACGGGAGCTGCAGTTTTGACCTTAGAGTGGTCCACATTATTGACAGAGAAGAACTCAACGTACATCAACAGTAGTGTGTCACATCATTACAGAGAAGAGAGTTAGGACTTACATCTTCCCAACATTTTATAAACATTTCCTCTTCTCAGCCAACAAGTGCAACAAGAAGTCTGGAGACTGAAAGAAAGACACCATAAAAATCCTTGCTCATTCAGAGTGATTTAATGAGTCTTTGCCAGACTCAGATCAAACCTCTCCCCAAATGGTATCTTGAACTCCAGTCTACCTACTTATTCAGATCTTTATGGATTTTTCATCACTTTTTCTTATCATAGGGAATATTTAGTGATGGATATATAGGGTAAGAAAATTCCATAATGACAAATATGCTAAAAAAATATTTACCAGCTTCAGTCCGGTATTTCTTTGCATCAAAGGTCACTGAATAAGACCTCTAGGTTCTACTTTCTTGACAGCAAATGGTGTATTTTTGCAGCAATATTGTAAAAATCAAAATGCTTTCTTTTGAAATACTGCTGCTTTTCTATCTTGTAAGAGAGATAGAATGAATTCAGAGGTCTCCGTTTTTTGAGTAAGCACGCTTCCCTCCTATAGCTGCTCATTTTCCTGAAGAGCATGTAATTTCTCTGAAGGATCTGCTAAATTGTAACAAACAGTATTTCTGAAAAGTCACAATAAAACATGAGATTTTAAAATGCCATTAGATAGTACTGGGAACTTGTCAGATCCCACACAATTCATTTCGCCATCCAATGACGCATGATATTTGGCACACAGTGTACTCATGCTTTTTGTTTGTAAAAGAATGACAATTTTTCCTCCTGTGTTTCTGACCTTTATTCTTATTATCAAATACTCTTTCCAATTACACTGAATTATGCAAAACTATCCCTTGTGAGTAACGTCAGAAGGATTTTGTCCGTCTCCTGGAATGAGATATTTGGCACAGCTTATATAGTCAGCTTGTGTTTCCAAACTCTACTTAAATAAGAAGACTAGATTAATAAAACAGTTCAAGATCAGGAAAAAAATTACAAAGTTCTATATTTTGTATGTCTGGATTAGCTACTGTATCTAATCGGTAATTAAATATAGCTTAATACAAAGAAGAGCGTATCTAGACAAGGTCAGAAATTTCCTTCTCAGTGCAGGAACTCAGCACTTGTGCGCAAAAAACGTGTTAATAAGTGACTGAAAAAAGGTAGGATAGCTTGAACTTCATTGTACTTTATGATCCTTGCTACTACTTTTCTGCAAGGTTTATCCAGCTTGAAATATCATTGTTATTTTAAGATCACTAATTAGTTTCCTTATAAAAAATCACTCAATCCAGGAAGGCATTTCTTTCATTTTAATTATATAATGACTATTTTCAGTGATTGGCAAAAGTTCTTCCAAATGCTATATTCAATCTGTATTCAATCAGGGACAATCTGTACTGCCTACATTGCATTACTTCATCTCCCTAGCTTTTACAGCAGCTACACACTATCTATTGAGATTTTAGGATGTAATTTCCTATGAATGACAGAGGCTGATAACAATACCAATCATGAAATTGAGAATGATACTCTCTTGCTTTTTAAAATATTGAAAAAAAAAAAAGCTACATAAATTACACAAGTAATTGAATATTTTTGTTTAAGAAGCACTCAATGCCAGTATCCTGCTGGAAAGCAATAGCAGTGTACATTGTTATTTAGCTGCACCATCTACCCTTCCTACAAGACCAACATTGTTCACAAAAGATCAATAGAACCATTATAAAATGTGTTTGCTATAATTAAGGAGGCAGGAGTCTTATATTTATGCTGCAGGACGCATTAAAATATCAACAGACTTCGGGACTGAGTTAGCACTCTCTCGGCTACACCAGTTAGTCCTCACTAAATCATGTTTTATTTATTTATTTGCTTCAATTTCTACTCCCTCATTAAGAACCCCATGCTCTAAATTTAAAAGCCCTGCAGGAAATAAATTCTTTCACATCCTTTAGTGAGGAAAGAGAGTTTAAAGAACAGGAGTGGAAAGAAAATGTAAGGACTATATTCCAAGTTCCTTAGAAAATAAAAAAAAAGTGGGAAATTTCTTCAAAACAAAATAGAGATCAAAATAGAGGGGTGTGTGGGAGGAAGAAGGTAATCAAAATATCATTTATGTTTAGATAAAAATACACATACACACATCCCATACATGTATATTGATACAGCTTTACATATGAAAAGGGTATTACTACCATCAGTAGCCATTTTATTTCTGCAAAGCACTTACCTGACTTTTACATTTTTGTAGTGTTGAAACCTTAAGAAGGAAAACTGTGATTTTCATTTCGCTTATTCAACAGCTTGTGCCAATAATAATTCTTACAATGTTTTCCAAAAACGTGTTTATCAGGAAAAGGATGTTGATTCTTATTGTCTTGGGGTGATTCTATGACCATACTGTATTCCCCATCGCCTGCTTGATTTCCAGTGTACCTTTAAATTGCAAAGGGGGGAGAGAGAAGCCGAGAGAACTCTTCAAAGCGGCCAGCTTGACCTTGTAACTAGAATGTTTTGCATTCTTTTCTCTCTCGATGCTGACAACATTTGGTTGGTTGGAGGACATTTGCTTTCTAGTCTCTTCGGCTTTCAGCGGAGAAGGGACTGTGATCTGCCTCAGCGGCTTCTTTTCCTTTTTGGACTGTTTTTGGCTTGCTTTTCATCTGAGACCAGCTGTCATCTCCGGACCTGCTCGGCGGGACCCTCCAAGGGGGATCATCGGACCCTGTCTGGCCGGCCCGGCCCAGCTCAGGACTGCAGGTTTTACCTACAGAAAGAACTCTAAAATCCATAGTCCTCTTTTAGGGGACAGGGGAAGGGGTTTCAATATCCTTTTTTCCCTGTGACAGTGGGGGACTCTGTTTGTTAAATAAATAGTTTTTTTCTCTTTCTCTCGAGAAATTATTTTCCCGAACCTGTGGGGGAGGTGCTGCTGGGGCCTGCTGGCCTGGCAGGCAGGAGAGAGAGAGAGAGAGCCACCCCTCTCTGGTTGTTTCCTCCTGGATTTGTGTCCAAACCGACACACTTATCTACTCTTCCTGATGCACACTCAGTCAGGTTGGTACATGTTAAATACCACTGAAATATCCCGACCAATCTGAATAAGCACTTAGTCGTAAGAAAGACTGAAGTATACCATAAATGCTTTTGTTGGACCACAAAAGCAAATAAATAAATACAAGTAAATACACAGTGACTTGTATTGTTGCAAAGATCACAGGATAATAATACACCAAGAATAATAATACACCATATTTATAAAGCTGTAATTTCTTTTTATATCATATATTATTTGTGTTAAGTATCACAGAATCATAGAATGGTTTGAGTTGGAAGAGATCTTAAAGCTCATGTGGTTCCAAACACCCTGCCATGGACAGGGGACACCGTCCACTAGACCAAATTGCTCCTTAAGAGTCCCTTCCAACGTGGCCTCAAAAATCTCCAGGGATAGGGCAAGCACAACTTCTTGAGGCAACCAGTTCCAGTGCTTCACCACTCTCACAGTAAAGAATTTCTTCATAATACCTAACCTAAACCTCACCTATTTCAGTTTAAAATTGTCCCTGTCTTGTCACTACACACTCTTGTAAAAAGTCCCTCTCCATCTTTCTTGTAGGCTCCTTTCAGGTACTAGAAGGCTGCAATTAGGCCATCTTAAAGCCTTCTCTTCTCCAGGCTGAACCCCAACTCTCTCAGCCTTTCCTCACACGAGAGGTGCTCCATCCTTCTAATCTTGGTGGCCCTTCCTCTGGACTCACTCCAAAGGGTTGGTATCCTTCCTTTACTGGGGACCCCAGCAGAGGGGCAGAACCACATCCCTTGCCCTGCTGGCCACACAGCTATATATAGTTGTACAATACTCTATTGTTCCAATGTAAAAAAAGGCATTTTACAAGAGATGAAAGCAGAAGATAAAAAAGGAGCAATTTAGAAGCACTTCTAGGCCAGAGAGGGCTAGCATTAGGAGAGCAAAACCCACCTAAATCTGACACTTGCAATGGACATAAGAACAACAAGAATTTCTATCACGATGTGAATAGAGAAAGAGTGAACAACGAAAATGTCGTACTGTTAGTGAATAGTGCAGGTACCTTAGTGACAGCAGGCACAAGCAAGGCTGAGGTACTGAATGCTTTCCTTGCCCAAGTCTTCACTGGCAAGGGCTTCCAGGTCTCTGTGAAGAGGGATGGTGTTCACAGTGGAAAGCAACAACCAGCAGCAGATAATGATCGAATCAGGGATACATGTCATGTTAAGAATAACTCTCTTCCTTTAACTCTGAAACTGTGACACTAAAACCAAATTGAGACATAAAGATATCAAATAATGATAACTTTTTTTCCATTGCATGTTTTATTCCAATTAGAGTACATTTAGAACACTTAGCTCCACGGCATATGTTCATAATTAAATACACCTAAAAATATCAGGGAAAATTAATTTAAATCAGATCTATTCTTAACTATCTAGTTTAAAAGTGAATAATGAAACAGAAAAAATAAACTAGTATTCCTTGACAATACTTAAATTAGAACTGAGGTTTAACAGTGTATTTATTGCACATGTAACAGCCAACATACTGTAGAAACATAAAATAAACCACTATTCAGTTACCCATTCAAGATAAGGGTTTGCAAATAGTACATTACATGTACAATTACAATGGAATTGTTGGTGATTTATTTGAGAATTGAAGAACTTTTTGAAAGTAACCCAGCAGGTTCCTAGTAAATGATCTGCAATATGCAAGCCAGACTAGTTGAGCTAAAATCCAACAAAGCATTAAGTGTGGCAAGGGAAAAAAATGAAGGAAAAAAGAAGCAATTGGGGAATGGTAAGCAAAACCTCACATTTAGTAAAGTCAATCTTGCATTTCAAAACCCAACTGCAGAGACTATTCACATTCAATTACTGTCCATCTTTCCATCATATGATATTCAAACTAGACACAACTTTAAGTCACTGTTCAAAAAGCAGAAGGAATGCAGAAGCATTTTGGTATGGATCACATTTTTCAGATGTTCTCTGCCTGTTTCTCAGGTTTCAATGGTTCATAACCATTGTATTTGAATTTTATACCCCTGTTCTGTCCAAGTTGCCATGGGTATGCATTTAAAAAAATTCTCATCAAAACATACTTTGAACAGTAATGGGATCTGCTTTGCTACTTCCTCACCTACAGTTATTACCTTGCCAAAAAAATTTATTTCATATGAGGAAAATGCAATGAAAGGTTTCAAATGACAATAGGATAATAGCTGTACAGATCTGCATTACTGATCACTGTGATTTCCTCAATATTATGCTTAAAATAAATTAAAATGTAAGCATTTGTAACTTTACAACCAGATGAATACAAATGTCATTTTGGTCCAAAGAATGTGTTAGGAAGAACACATCAGATATATTCATTGATAACTAAAGGATTTAATTCCATTTGCTGCTAAATAGATTAACTGTACTAAAGAACTGAAGTGTTTTAAGTGTAGTGAACATACTATTTGTATAGTACAATTTTATGAACTTAGCTTTACACCACAGAATTAACTCCTTTTAGATATTTAATATGAAATACGACCTTACCACAGTGCTAAAAAAACCCCAGCCTCCTGTGCAGCATATTCCCACAGAAATTTATTTCTGAAACAGGTGAAGTACGACACTGTAATACTGAGATCTGATTAAAATAAGTGATTGCCTGTCTAAATATGGAAACTAGCTGTATTTTAGCTCAGAGTTCAAATTTACCTCTTGCTAAATAAAACTGTAATACCTTTCTAAGCACCCCACACAATTCACAAGCAGGTGCATTTCAGCAGCTGTTACAGATGTGATTGGACATGTAAGAAAACAGTTCAATTCTTCTTTGCATATGTTTAGAAATTTATGGAAAAAGAAAGCCAACAGAAATATGATTTATTTTTGTAGATTTTAATAATGTATTAGGGTCTTATAATTAGGGATATTTTGAGCACACACCCCAAAAAAAAGCCAGTTCATTATCTGCACAAATACATGTGCACACCCACACAAACATTCATTTTAGACATAAAGCATACTTTATTTGTACCTTGGGACAGTGAATATGACCAGAACGAAGGTGACATTTTGAAGTAAGTTGATTCACGAACATTTACTATGTAAGATAAGAATATAATGAACATTGACATCATCTTTCTATACCATCTTAAGGTTTATTTTCTGCCAACTTTGCACCACAAACAGTTGCAAGCTTCAAGGGGTGAAAAAATAATAAATATGAAGACAGGAAGGCATTCAGTATGACAGAAAAGCTTGAGGGTTTTCTTACTAAGATTAGTGTTCTTTCCTTCATTTTAAATCCACAAAAATCTAGCCCACTCTGAAATTTTAAAATCTGTGAAGTTCAAAGGGGTACCAAAGCCAAAGTCTATTCCTTCAAGAACAAATAAAATCCATCTATAAAATGGAGGGGAAAATGCTACAGTAACCTACAACTGACATTCACTCTGCATCTGTTAAGAGCACAATTTTACTTTTCCTGTTATGCTGATGGAAAAAATCAAATCCATCAAATCATTGATAGCCTTAGAGATTTCACATCACTACCATTAACAATCTAGTAATCATCAAGAGAAAAAAAAAATAGTGTCAAGATTCGAAATTAAAAGTATTATATGAAAATATTAGTTATTTAATGGGCAGAAATCAATAGCCTTTGACTTTCACCAAGTGTGAGCCACCTAATCATTCAAAATCAAAGCACCAGAATATGTCTAGAGAAAACAGATTATTTTTCCCAAAAGGATTTACAATCTGTTTACTGGATTTTTCTCTTCCGTTTTGCTTTGTTTGATTCAGAAGAAATGAGGAAGTTGGACAATGGATTTATCTTTCACTGTGAACCAGAATCAAGAACTGAAACAGTGTTGCATAACACAAAACTCCCTCTTATCCTCCCATGGAGCATGAGGGGGAGTCTTGGGTGAGGAATGAATTCAGAATTATGTCCTCAGGCTTTACTCGCCTCTTACTTGGAGCTCCAGTGTAATTGTAACTGACTTTAAAAAGGCCAAAAACCTGCTCCTGCAGCAGTCCTTTGACTAGAGAGCTTCTTATTCATGCTCTTCAAAATCATATTAATGCCAGTATATTTTCAAAGGGAGATTGAAATCTTCCTTCAATTCCACCATTCATAGGGTCCTCTTGCGTGACCCTGTTCAGTTCTCTTTTAAAAAGAGCAGTAATGGCTGGACTATGACTTTGATCCTGTCACCATTTTTTTATATTCTAGCAGTTCAGAATTGATATAGTTTCAGGGGCTGCTTTGAGAGTCTTTTTGTAGTTGGGAGCTCAATAATTCCTGCATTTAGGCTGCAGGAGGATCAAACCACAGCAATCTTTCAGGCAAGATCCTTATCTTGATACAGGTACAGTCTAATTCCAGCCATGAACTCATAATAAACTCCAATACTTTGTCTTTCATCTAATTCTCCTATAAAAGCTTCATATCTCTTAAAGAGCATATCCTATATATATATGAGCCACAGTTCCTTTCACATTTACTGAAAACTGATCTCACAAGCTTGGACAGGGGAATTTCTGAATAAGAGATACATTGTATGGGGAAGAATCTATAAACTCAGCCACAGACGAGAAAAGAATTCTCTTTGAAATCCTTTCTTTGTTTTAGGCACAAAACCTGTACAACCTCTGCACAGCAATTTTAGAGTTTATTCTTTAAATCCAAGGTCATGTAGCCATAGCAGCTAGTTCATGCTCAGAGGGGAGGTAATCATCCTCTGTTCTTCTCAGCAAGTGCTCTTTGCTGAGGTCAAAGAAATGGGGCAATGTAACACTGGAATCCATTACAAATTAGCATAATGTCACCACCTCTCTCTGTGACATTTAAAATGAGCACAGATGAAGGACAGCATAGAAAACAATGCAATTACAAGTATCTGGATCCAACAGTAGTTCTGGAAAAGAACAAGGAACTGGAATTGCCTGTGATGAATGCTTTAACAAACTCCAGCATTGCCTTCTTTCTCTGACATATCATTAAACAAATAAATAAATTTTAAAAATTTAAAAAAACAACCAAGCAAACAGAAAAAACACAAACACACAAACAAAAGCAAAAACACCACCATCCCAAACCAACCAACCAACCCACTAAAGCCCAGAAATTCCAGTCAGACACTCACTTCTGAAGGCAGGAAATCTGAATGAAACACCACCACAAGTTTTCATCATATTCAAATACAAAAAGGAAAATAGACATAAAGGTGAGAAGAACACCGTCTCAGTGCCACAATGAAACACCACTGTGAGGCAATCTGTGAGAATGATACCTATCTCTGCCTATACACTGACATCTAATCAGGCTTTAACACTTCTGAAAACATGAAAAAGAGGGCAAAAAATATAAAGAAAAGGGAAAAGAAACATATAAACCCCAGAAACAAAATGTGTTGCCTTTCTTATAAACTCCCAAGGTAATTCCACAGTGTTTTTTAATCAGTTATGCTCAAAATTATGGGGAAGGAACAGAAATACAGGACAGAACAGGAAACCACAGCTCCTTTTCAGTAAAAACTGGTAACTTCCATTTCATCCTACATGTTCTAAGCTTTCTGGAAAAAAGAAACAAAAACAAGTGGAAGTACCTAAAAACTTCTGTCTTAACATATTCTGAAAACACTTTAAATTTTATGTCTTTTCTGAAACATGACAGCTAATTAGTTATTTGATTATCATCATCAGAAACACTAATGATTGCAGTCTTGATGAAAATTCAGTGATTATCCCAAGAGGGTTACGGTCCAGTAAATGTGTTGACAGGCTATTTGCTATTGTAATGGCAATGCATCATGATAACATATAGCAGAAAACAAAAGACAAATACAGATTAATATTATCCATAATACTTTAACGCAAGAGAAAATGTAATGTGACCTTCAGGTCAAATTACATGCTTCCTAATCAAGAAAAACTTCTTATAACATCAGCTTTGCATTCAGAAGACTGTAGTCTCCTGGTGAATGAAAATGCAAATCCCATTAAAATAGCCAATGACTAGTGCCAAGCCATATCAAGACGTCTCCTTAGAACCCCCTCACACTTCACTGAAAAAATTCATTGGTTCTATGTTGTAGAAGTACAATCAAAATATTGGAAGTAAAAATAAAATGCATGAAACAATATCTCTCCCCTTCATAAAGTTTTCCATCTAAATCCTTCAACCACCCAAAAAACTATTTATTCTATACAATCACTATTATGTATCTTTACCTCTATATTAAAGTAACCTCCCTTTTGAGAAATACTTAGCAGTATCAGACCTTTTCTTATGAAAATAACAACAGAAAACTGACATTTGCTAAACCACTTTTCCCCAAGAAGTTGCAGTTTGCCGGCCCACTTGAGGATTTATTTTTAACCCCATTCCTTCAGCCTATAATTTTTTATGTCTACTTTCAATTTAACAAGCTGCAAGTAGAACTGTTCAGAGATGAAATAGTCATTGAGCTGCTTTAAAATACTAAATTACTATTATCTGCTCCATGAGTTGGAACCCTTTTCTCTTCTTCATAGTCGTGCCTTTTTATTTTTATTATTTTCAGCAGGTAATATTAAATGTCACCCAAGCTCTACAAAAATACCAATGCCATTACTTTTTTCTTTTTTTCTTTTTTTTTTTTTTCTTTTATTTTTTTTTTTTTTGTTTCCTTCCCCTTCAAGACTAGCAGCTGCCAGAATTGTGGCTGTCAAAACTGGCAGCTGGGAACTTTTCCCATACTTGCCAAAGAGTTGATTTGAGATATGCAAATAACACTTCTCCAAAAATTGTCCAATGGGTCCCAAGAGGCACAAGTGAGGTTAGATACTTCCTTTACAACTCTGTGAAGCCACTGTATCTTCCGATCTCCCAGAAATAGAAAACAAGAATTCAAGACAAAGAAATGTCACTTACACAATGACTTTGCATAGAGTAGCTGTCTGTCACTCTACAGTGTAAATGTATATGGCTTCCATTGTCACAGTACCCAAGCAATCTAAATATTTCATGTACATATACTCTCACCACAACTACGGAATGTAGAAAGAGTACAGTTTTATTTTAAGCATAAGGAACCAAGGCACAAAAATGCTAAATAAACCTGGTATAATAAACATAAATATTATGGATTCATATTAATGAATGGGAAATGAGATCTCGGAGAACATCTACTTCAGCTACTGAAAATAAAGAAAAGCAATTATACTTGACTCATTTGTCACACATTTGGCAAATTTGAAGAAAACTCCAGAAAAGAAAATACATGTGGGTGGTTTATTGCAGAGATTTACTGCCTGATAAGCTTTTATGCTTTTTACCCTAAACTTAATCTGTAGATTAACCCCATTTAGTCTTCTCTTTCATTAAGTGGACAAGAAAAGCAGTATAATCATCCTGTTTGCAACAAATCTGTGCATAACCGAGACACCGTATTTGCTCTGACTCTTCCTTTTTAAAATTAAATAAAACAAATTCTATCAATATCTCCTACAAGTCATGTCTTCAAAATCCTTCATCATTCTTACTGTCCTCGTTTGGACTTTCTCTAGCTTCCTCAACTCTTCTTTAAACTGTGATGACCCAAACTACACAACCTACTAGATTTGGCCTCAGAAGCACAGACCTGAATAATTGTTTTTCACATCTTGCACAAAGTAAACCCATTCATATATTTTACAGGATCACATTGTTAACTCATGTTTCATTTCTAATTGACTCTAACCTGATTTACCAGGTATTTTCATCTTGAGGCATTTAATTTCTCCTTTCTGAGCGTAACACTTCCTACAAATCTTAAACGAATATCAACTTGCCACTTTTAAGATGTTTTCCAAAATTTTGATTGCTGATGCCCAACAAGCCCTTTACATATTGTTAACCTTGATTTTATCTGCAACTTTTACAAGGATGCATTAGTCTATCATCGACATCATTAATGAAAACACTGAAAGTAATACTCTGCCCAGGACAGACAAATGCAAGACTCTGCTGACATGTTTTCATAATCTGAAGAAACACTAACAGTACCTGATTGCTTCTCATACATCACAGGATAACGATGAAACAGAGCCCAAGTTTGCCTACAGGAATGTCATGTGGGACAGAATTAAAGGGTGTACTAAACTCAAGGTGTGTTACATTTACAGATTTCTATGGATCTGTTACCCTGTCAAAAGTACTCTAGAGGTAAATTCACTTCTTGTACATCTTAAATGTTTGTTCTAGACTATTTCCAAGGATTCATCTCAGAGTGGTTATAACAACATGATTCTGTTTCTCTTATTCTGAAGCCCAGAAATATATTTTCATCCTAGAACCTTCCTCCATGAGTTCTCAAAATGTAAGAGATTCAAAGAAAGCTCTCAGTCATCAATTTTTAATTTTATTAATTCATTTTATTTTTAAGGTCTTTCTTTTAGGCAGCCATACTTCAGCAGGCACCTCCTCCTAAGCCCTATGTCCTCATGTTTCTCATTTACCCTATGTACTCATTAAAACACTTCCATTGAGTATTGTCAAATAATTCTGTACGATAGTGCATGAAGACTGAAGGAATGAACAGCACTGAATTCTTCAGCTTTCTCTACACTATCTCATATTTTCTCTCTTCTTTGTATTGAAGGCCTTGAGCAACCTGGTCTAGCAGGAGGTGCACTTGCCCATAGCAGGGCAGGTTGGGACTAGGTGATATTTCAGGTCCCTTCCAACCTCTTAACACTCAATGATTCTATAATTTTATAATGGAAAAATAGTGTTTTCTAATTTTTATATGTATATGAGATTGACTTAACCTTTAAAGATTTTTTTTCTTATCAATTTCTAATTAAGATAAGAGTTTCCATTTTGCACTACTATATGTTACCTTTATTTCCAGGTTATTTTCTTTATTCTTATGCCTATTTATGTATATATTTCTTCAGGACTGGGGGGGGGTTTGTTGGTTTGGTTTGGTTTGTTTTGTTTGTTTGGGTTTTTTTTTTGGTTTTTTTGGGTTTGTTTGTTTGTTTGTTTTTTTTAATGATTTCTTTCTGATTCAGATTATTGAAGAGCTTCTGACACAGTCATAATGGTGTTTTACAGAGTTGCCTGACCCCTTTGTGCCACCTCTCAAAAGGGTTTGCATACATCCACCAGAGTCTGTGTTTCTAGTTCTCAATATGCTTCAGAAGATCTTTCTTCAGGAGACTACTTATCTGTTCCTTAAATTTGTCAAAGTCCATTATCCTCATTCTACTGAAGACTGAAATGTAGGTTCCAAATGTTTATTCAAACATGTTGTTCAAACATGTTCATAATTTGGAACTTAGACAGTTGAACGAGGTCACAAACAAACGTCATGCTCAGACTGATAAACTCAGGTCTTCAGAATGTCAAAGCAATACCCCACACTCTACCCCACAAATCTTTTTTACTTGCAAAAACTCTTGCACTTTTTTTAGGAAATCCCATGTGTCTCAGAGTTCTTCTCCCCTTTAAGTAGTATTGTCGGACCATTCAAAAACATGTGTACTATAAATCCTGACAGTGTATTATCTAGAGGGAAGGATACTGGATAAATAGAAAGAGTTAGCATTCTGTTCTGTGAACACCATTTTGAAGAAGCTTGACTTGCATTTGAATTCAGGAGTCCTGAGAAGCACACTTTTTAATACTCACTAGCAAATAGGAAAAAATCAAATTGATTTCCTTAAAACTAAAAAGAATAGATATACAGAACAAGATGAATTCTAATGTAACGGGACTGCAGAAGACTGACTTGGGAGCTAGACAAACTAAGAAATGTTTAAAAATGCAACAACAACATGAAAAGCAAACTTATTTTAAAGAAACAACAAGAAAGCATAAGTATAATAGAAATCTTGCATTATTAGAAAGCATATAATTTGCCCAATAAGTTGCACTTTCCCTTACCAAAATTTACATTGTTAGCTACTTCACAACTTCCTGCATGCCTGATCTTACTGTCTTGCAAACAGGAGGAGGGTAAACACATTCTGTGGGGTCAGAGCACACTCAATCCATGTCAACAAACTGTACCTTACATGTGGCAACCTAAACCTTGGATCTTGACAAAGCAACTGTTTGTGTTGACATCATCAAAAATATTTATCATCGATCCCCAGCATTCCTGCTAGGGTGGCCTGAAAATATTTTGGCTAAAGCAATAATTTCCTTGAATTTTTAATGTTTACAGTGTATTTTGAACATGACTAAACAAGACTGAAGTGATGAATTTTGCTGTCTAACAGAGGTGGTTGGCCTCAGCAAATAATTTCTCACATTAATAACCTTTCTTACAGGAGTTGAGTGACCTTGTATAAACATATTCGCTACTTCTATCAAAAATTAAAACGTGTAGCATGATTTGACAATCCATCATTTTCCTTCCTACAAAATAATAGAAGGTGCAAATCCCAAAAGTTTTACATAAATTACGCATGTCGTCTATACACTACAGAATTCTGAGAACACACGCATTTCTGTAGCTTCTAATTGGGCTTTTTGCAGATAAGATGTTTCCCACTGGGAAGCAGTTAAAAATAAGACAGACAGTTGTCCCCACACCAACAGGACCCCAACCCACCAAGAAATCTAAAATAAAAGCAAAAAGATGGCACCACATATGAAACATAAGAGCTTTTTTAAACTTTTCCTTGGAAGTACAGGAATTGGGTCACGTTGCACTTAGTAAAGATGGACCTCAAGGGCCTGCAACTGTAGGAAAGTCACTGTTATAATACAAAGTCCTATAATGAGGCTGACATTCAGAATGGATTAACAAGAAACTGGATGGTTTTGAGGGTTTGATATGTTCGAGAGTTTGAACATAATCCCAAATATTAATTGACAATGCACACACTTCAATAAGAGAGCAAGAACAGAGTATCAAATTAATTCCTACAATCTAAAGCCTACTTAACAATATGTCAGAACTACTTTGTAAAAGCCCTGTTCACGTCTGCTAAGAACATTCAACTCAACCAAATATTAAAGTTAGTGAATAGAAAATTTGGGTTCCCAGACCAATTCCGGTATCTAAAATAAAGGATCATACACATCTTAAAGCAAGATAGGTCATACTAATTTTGATCAACACTAGCAGGATCATGTAGTGCATGTGAAAAAAAGAGAAGACATCATTTATTTATTTTTTATGAGCACAGCTAAAAAGAAAACCACTGGAAAACGGTTCAAAAAGATGACTTAAGTTGAATAATGTATTGAAAAGGAGAAAAAAAAAACAAAAACAAAAACAAAAAAAACCCCACAAACCTGTGATTTGAACAATTTTTTATGTTATTAAGACCAAATTCCTACTCTTCATCTTTACTCATCTTCCTATCACAGGTTTGCTTCTGTATATATGATAATACAATTGTAGTAACTTCCAATTTCAAGTAATTAAAACCATAATTTAAAATCTAGTATTTTATTAATGATGGCTACTGAAATACGTCTTTGTAAAAAGCAAGTCCTTTTGGCTTAACTCATTCTCAGAATATCGCACAGAGAGTTACGAACCCTGACCTATTACTTTGGAAAAAAAACCACAACACAACTCAGTAAGTGAAATGTGTGAAAGCAAATGTAAAATAATAACCTGGGTCAATAAGGCTTATTTATGGCTACTTGATAATCCATGCCCAAAAAAATTCAGAACAAGTATACAGAAAAGCTTTCTTTGTCATGCCCCAGCTGTCAAGAAGCTTTAGAAGCCAACCAAACACCACAGTTTCTTAATATGGTACGGATATGGAACATAATCCTCTACAAAACTACTTACATACTAAATTTAGTATTCATTAACTCAATAGTGGATGCAAGAGTGTTTCATAAAAAGCTAAAAGAGGCAAAGGAGATGGATAAATAAAGATATGATTTACAGCCAGATTTGTATGAAGACTTTAGTGAAACTGAAAATCTTTGAAAATATGCTAAACTTTGGCTAACCACAGAAACAGGTTTTAGGCCAGACTCATTGAAACACTTAACTAAAAGCAAACAACTGCACTGAATACATGATTGTCTTCTATTTTGTAGTTGGAATTTCATAAAGCGGCAATCATCCAAAGATGACCTTCTCCCTAAAACCCAACAATCTCTCCTACTCGATATAGGCATGTGGATATAAAATCAATACTAACCCTGCATTACACTCTTACGGCTTCGGGGCTTTCTATGTGTATCAAAAAAGTATACAGGCCATCAAATGGAACACCCTCCCCCTCTTCTGCACTACAGCAAAATCACAAACCCCCGTCTTAGGACCAGAAGTTTTTGCTCCCACTCTGTGCTTTCCCTGGTACCCATGGGAACAGACAGAAAGTACACTCATTGTAACTTTCAGTAGAGAAAAAATTGCATTTAATTCTGAGGGCTCAGTCCAATTTTGAGAGTTCATAAAATAAACTGACTAGTAGAATATTGTCTAGACTATTCTCTCAATTTATACCAATTTTTATACAATCTATTTGATTAGGACTTATTTAATAGATTTAATTAAATATCTATTAGGTGAGGGACTGATTTCCTAACATACAAGGTTACTTACCTTGCATAATTTACAGAAAGCTCTTTGTTCCTGAAGACAAACTAAAAATGCACTTCAAATTAAACACAAGCAAACAAACAAAAGAACAAGGAAAGGATGAAAATGCTGGGAACTCAGAGGGGAGCTAGAAATACGGTCAAAGCAAAAGTGGTAATGAAGCAGAGAAGACTGGAGTGAAGTTGACATTACTGGAGGGCTCTCCCAGTCAACAATCAAATGTGCATTTACTGCAGTGGAAGAAGAAAAGCAGATTAGGTTTAAAGATGGAATTTCACAACAAACCAGGCTTCATGCTCTCTAACCTTTCATGGAATCTATTTTTTTTATAAAATTCTCTCCTTTTAATGCAAACCCTTCAGAATCCCAAGAAATTCTCCTCATGCATCCACACTGTGTTTTCTGGCTTGAATAAGTTTGTTAGTAGATAAACACTGCTGCTGCCTCATGCTTGAAAAGTTTTGAATGTAATTGACTGTCAATGATATGATGATTTATAATGCAATCTGCTGCTACTTCTGCTGCTGCAGATAACTCTAATTTGCCTCTACTGTATTAGATATGATGAACTTGACAATCATTTTCAATTTTCCTATTTGGCTTTCATTCAGGTTGATGTGGCCAGTAACAGTGAATTTTCATTGTTCTCCCCCTAAAGCAATAAAGGAACAGGAGCTTATTTTATGTGAAGCAGTTGGCTCTTTCCAAAAGACTCATTTATTGTGTAATGAAGCTTCTGCCAAACAAAACATTTACTAAAAGTGAGGACTGAAACTTCTGGTTTAAATATTTGCATTTTACTGAATCATATACTGCCCAAGTTGTACTATATGAAAAAGATAGGTGAGAGGGAGAAAAGAGCCTACAGACATAACGGACATTGTACCAGCTGATTGAGATTACACAGTTCCTTAATTCTGATCACACTGAGACCTGGAGGCTTTAGCTTCTCTCAGGAAGACAGGTGAAAGAGATTAAGATGTTCATGGTTTCTGTTTTTGGCAAAAACTATTAAGGAATGAAAATGAAAATTGATAGAAAATACTTCAGTGCATATAAAAATATGTTTAAAGAAATGCTTGCCAGACAAGCAAGTACCATTTGACAACTCTTCAATTTACAGCCCCACTATCTTGTAAGGCAACTACTCAGGAAGGTAAAATGTTTGTTTATTACTAGCCATAGAGATAACCAAATCAGTTTTAAAGTGATACATATTAGACTATGAAAAACAGCCTCTGGCTTTGAATAACGCCGCTTCCAAAGTCTCAGCTGTATTTTCTCTCCATATAAAAGAAAGATAATTAAACCTGCATTTGTTCTAGCTCACTTTGGTGTGCACAGACAAAATGTAAAATGTAAAAATAATGTATTTTCAGTCCACAGAACAATTTCTATTTACAGAGTTATATCTCTTTCCTCATCTAGCAATGTTTTCATAATAGTTGCAATGAAGTTGTAATGTCATTCCAGCTGCCACTTGGAAGAACGAGACAGGTCCTACTCTGCCTCATCCGTCACCAAAATGGACTGGCATCTAAGTTTCAGTAACTTAATTCTATTCTGTATGTAAGATATGAGAAAAAGATTTAAGATCTCAAGTTCAGTTTGAACAGCTGGCAGTTAGAAAAATTATTTTTAGACTTGCAAGCTAAACACATTTAATATGGAAATCATTGAGAAAGAAGAAATAGGCAACTCTACACTGTCACTTTCACAAAATTACCTTTTTGACTGTAACTGCATTCCAAGAACTACATGATTTACAGTATCAAGCTTTCTGTGTATGAGAATTAATCCCAATATCATTCATCCAAAATCAACTATACTGCCGTAGAAGTTAATTTCATTTCAATTAATATGAAGAAGCTTTTTATAAATAAACTTTGCAGAAGCTTAGTCCAAATTTGGGGGGAAACTGACTGGTTTTCCCTTGTTCTTATAGTATAAAATGTCACCACGAACAACATAAAGAATGATGATGTAAAATATGTGGACTGCACAAATACAAAGGTTGAGAGGAATGGATATTGCTTGCCGGACACCTGTTAGAGTAATTCAGACCTGGAAAGCATTAAGTGATTGCCTTTCCCTTGCAAAAATATTGTAAGAATATATACCTAGACCTTAAGCATCCACTTTAAATATTTTACTTCTTTGGCAACAGGAAGCATTTTTACAAGTCCAAAGATATGATACTGTTTTCTGAAGGCTTAAGAATTATTTTTTTAACAATTTGTTCATAAAGCTTGTAGAAGAAACAAAAGATTTACCCACTCGTGATCAATTTACAGGGAAAAAGCAAGCGATCCTGTAAAATGTCTTCAACTGAGTGAATTTGTATTGTATCATTAATATGTAATCATCTATCAATGAAACAAGATGCATCACTTCACCTTTAATAGCTAGAGCCACTGAAGAAGAGATTTTGGTTGGAGACAAATGTGAAACTGATTACTGGTTCTAACAGGGAATCAGCTTCCACAGTGAAGGTAGTATTATGATGTGGAAAAATGCCTGCAGTTACATACAGATAGGGCATGAGGCAACAATTTAACAAGATAAAATCTTTTGAATGTGCCCTACCTTTCAGATAGAATTTTACTTTTACTGTCCAAGTGGAATTTCAAAGATGCTCTGCTTCTTCTGCTTTATTCACACAGAGCAACATTTATGGAGAGAAACTCAGCAGTAACCTGTGGCTGCACACAATGAGACAGTACATGGATTGCATTTCTCTACACCACATAAAGTGTAAGCCCTGAGTATCTATGCACAACATTTTCTCTGTCTTGAAACTCAAAGATCAGCTTAAACCCAAAACTATCAATTTACTTCAACAGCCCTCACACACCAAAGAGCAAGAATTGCAGCCGCATGTAGAGAACCACAGCTCATGTGTACAGGAATAAGCTTTACTCTCTTTTTCCCAATGAGATAAAAAGAAAACATCTTTCATTCAGTGCAAAAGCAAGCCAAATTTGTTGTTTAGCAAGAATCTTGTTTAGTATAACTGGTTTGTGTCAGTAGACACTGCTTCAAAATTTAAATGCCTTTCAGTCCCTGAAAGAAGAAGCAAAACAAAAGTGAACATTTGACTGAGAACAGAAATGTAAAATTACAATTAAAATTGGTTGTACCAGCAGTGCAGCAATACAACAAAAGCTACACATTCCTACAAGCGTGATGTCGTATATGTATTTGCTATTATCTTTGGAAGTTTTGAGATGATACCTTACTCATATGTTATTAAAGCTGGAGTAAAACCTCCTGAGATACAGGATAGTTACGGCTGACATACTAAATTGTAATTCATCCCCTTCTGTCCACTGTGTTATTTGTAGAGAGAGGAAGGAAAAATAAAGACAAGCTTTTTTTGGTGGCTCGTTTAATCTGCTAAAACCTATTTGAGGTAATCCCTGCTCCACAGTGGCTCCCAGTGGGAGATATAAGCTGGCAGCAATACAAGTATTCCCCAAAAAAGCTGCAACTGAGACATCTCTTTTAAAACATACTCTAAGAACAGAGAGCTGAGCTTTTTCATCTTTAAAAAAAAAAAAAAAAAAAAAAAAAAGAGAAAAGTATTTTTCTACAAGCAGTTCCCAGTATGGTACCTCAGATTAATAACAGAAGATGAGAAATAACCTGTGCCTTTATGTGATAACATTCAAATGGCAAATTGTTGAAAAAATTGTTGAAAAATGAACCTCACCTACATAAGCAGAGGACATGGTCCATCTCTGGAGCTGAGCTCTGGGGTTTCAATCTTGTAACAATCTTACCTATATAAGTAAGATTTCTGCTTTCCGTACTCTAAGCAACAGATTAAGTTTTCAAGAGGTCTGCATGTCTTCATCAGGAAGTTGCATACCCTGTGTTTTATTTTCCCAGCGAGATCATGACAACAAGATTTATGAATATAAATTTTCAGACAGAAAGAAGTATTCACTCTTTAAACCAGAAACCCTTTAAAAGCTGGTGTTTCTATTCACTGCTCTATGAAACAAATGAAACATAAAACGCACACAAAACAGTATCTGAACATGTCACGGTGTATACAGCTTCCCTGAACTGCAGTTAGAACTACCTGAATTTTTCAATGTGTACAGAGTTCAAAAAATGAAGTCATTATTAGAGCTTTTATGAACACATAAAAGCAATCTAGTGATGAAGAACTTCCTAGCATTTTACAGTGCAGCTTTGCTACTGAAGCAGCACCATGTAGTTAAAAAATTCAATTTTTCTACAAGGTTATTTCATATGCACACTTTGATGACAACATCATAAATTTATTGTGATTTTAAAAAAAAAAAAAGAAAAATATGAAAAAAATAAAGTCCTCACTATTTTTCCCTGTTTGTTATCCTTTCCTTCTTCCCTTCATTGCTACAGAACACAAAGACCAGCATTTCCAGACCTGACACTTAACGGCTCCACTCCTGAATCCATATGTGGTATATTTAACTGCAATTTTTATTCAATTCACTGTGGGTGCAGACACTTAGCTTTACACACCAGATCTGAAAGCACTGGTTCTAGTTCAGACAAAATTGTATCACTGGGTGGGAAAGCATAACATCAGAACCAGTGAAAAGACTGTGCTCTTTTTAGATTGTACTACATAGCAGAAATAGAAGAAATATTCAAAAGGCATTCAAAGAGAGGTGGTATGGTGTGGGTTTTTTGAGAAACAGAACTGTAAGATTAAGAGAGAAAAAAGGAATTTAGCTGGACATGCAAAGAGCTGGACTCCCTGCATTAGAGACAGTTTTCATTTATAGAGAGAACTGCAAGCAGCAGAGAACAATAGTATGCTTATTGTCAGTGAATAGCATAATTTACCTTAAAAAGTATCCCTGAAAATGAAAAGCAAGTTAATAAAGCTGAACTAATAACTGAACAAATTTTTCTAATCTCCATTCAGGTGAGAGAGAAAAATAATGTATAGGGGACTCTAAATCTTCAGTCTCAGACATTGTGGAGGTTTCTAATCTAACTGAAATATTTGCAGTCATTTTGTTGTTGAACATTTTATTAAGAATAAACAGCAATAAATATATTTCCTGATTTACACCTTTGAAGGGTGTTTTTAGTGTTTCAGTTCACAGACAATAAATGCTTTCTGAAACAAAAGTGGTAGTGGCATTTCCCAAAGCATCTATTTTGCCAAAGTGGCATTTAACCAAAACCAAGTTTCTCCTGTGTCTAAGCCTTGTGTTCTACTGAACTTCAGTTCCATATTGGCAGCCCCATCATGCAAACCACCTGGAGCCAAGGGATCACCTGGCCTCTGGCTTCCTTGATACAGAAACAAAAGGCTCGATGGTGATGGAAATTGCAAGTTTGCATGCATGTAATCATTCCTTAGGGGCCTGATTTACCAAATTATCATAGAGATTAGGATGCAGTCAGGGTATGGATCCACGTTTCTTTTCTCCAGGAAGAAAGGGGTCAGAAACAGGGAAAGCCTGGAATATGAAGGTCTTGTATTAGTTGGAGCATCAGAATAAGAGAAGGCGATATGTGTGTCCAGCCCTGGGGCTCTGTGTAGCTAAAGCCTCAGGCGCATTTCCAGGACCTGATCTTGATTGTCTGAGCTCAGTTTTCTAATACAGTGCAAGAATGTCTATTTAAAACAAAATAGATTTAAGACAAAACAAATTTTTTTCCTAAGTGTCCAGTATAAAGAGCTACTTTCAGCATTGTTTGCTTTTATTTTTCCACCTATGCAAAATACTCTTCTGTTTTTCTTGTTTAGCAAATTGAATTTCAAAATAGTAACCTAAAAGAAAATACTCTGGATCAAAAGATTCAAACTTTTCAATGGCTCTGAACTTCAGAAATTACATTAGAAAGTAAAAAAAAATCTCTTTTGCAATCACAGGCTTTAGAGTTGAATGCTGTTCTGGTAAACAGAATGTGCAGGTGGGATAATGCTTTTTAATACCAGTAAACACAGTACTGGTTAAACAGAGATAACAGCACTGTCAAAAAGAATCTCAGAGTTAATGCATGATAGCAATGGGCTTGTAGTCTTATGCAGGGAATAATAGCAAAGTAAACAGAGGGAATGTTTCAGGTGCCTATCCACAAAGTTGGGTCAAATTTGACAGGGAAGGACTGCAGAGGCGCAGTTTTCACCCTCCACCTAACTGCTGCCTGCCACTGAAAAAGCCAGTCCTACTCGTCTTCATTCCCCAGCACTTCTGCAGCTAGGAGATAGTTGGTTCTTACTGATTACTGGAAAATAACGTTTTTTCTTTTCCTTTTAAGGGATACAAGATAAGCAACAGTAAGTACAAGGACATCCTTGGATTCTTGTTGGCAGCAGTCTGTAATTACATAAGATTAGGTATAATGTGATACTGTGCCCAAGGCCTTCTGAAGTCTTAGCACTGCCCATTACATCTTGGTAGACTGAAAAGAGAAGAAGGGAAAGCTCAGGTCTTTATAAGAATCGCTGAACTACGTATCTAGATGATGGAATTGGAGATTATGTGAGCCATTTAATAAACAAGACAGTCAATGCACCACAACCCCCCTGCCAACCCACAGGTCAAGGCTATTATTAGCAGTATCCTAGAGAAAACTGACGCTTTAGCAACCTAAAATTTGTTTAATCCCCAGCTTTCCCAGTGTGAGGGTATGTGTATTCCTAGGAAAGCTTCTGTGAATAAACTTTAATTAACTTCCAGTTTATTTCATCTACCAATCAGCCACTGCTCTCTGCTGATATAAAAGTGAGGTTTCCAAACCACTACCATGAATTCTTCCTCCCCACTGTTTGGTCTGAGGTTGCCTCTACCATTCTGACTTTGAAGACTCATAGATCACTCTAATATCTCTATTTACTGGCTCAGGCAATTACTGGTTGTGCCTGACCACAGATGGCTTTAGTCAGAAACTACAAGGACAAACACACCCGACTTAGCTCTCCTGCTTAAAGCTCTATTCTGATCACAGACAATACCTGAGAATTTGTCCATCACACCGATAGTAACAGAGAAAGACAGGTGAATAAAGCAACTTTTCTCTCTGATGCCTTCAGAAACTTTCTGGGTATTAACCACCAGCTGTCATAGCTACAGAGATCAGGGCATTGGTATTTGCTGTAATAATTTTTGTATTTATTCTTTGAATGAAATGTTAAACCATGCTCTGGACCCCTCTCTTCCAATCACTGTTACAAAAAATGGCTGCAGGAAAAAAAATTAAGGCATATAATTTTTTATTCTCACTGAAGTTTGTCTCTTCTTTTTTTTTTTTTTTTTTTAATTTATTTTACTCCAATAGACAGACAGACCTTTTAAGCATTTTGCATCTAGCGGTCTGTTCAGTTGACAATAGTGAAAGGTTGAGGATGGGGGTGTAGGGGGAGAGGGTGAGAATGACAGTAGATAAGGTGAAGAGAAAGGAAAAAGAATACTCTTGCATAATACCTAAAAGAAGTTCCTCCCCCACTTTAGAATGAAATTTAGTCTGCACATCAGTTTCTACAGAGAGACTATAAATCCAAGTTACATAGCCACATACCAAATGCACCAAGGGAAGACACTTCCCTTTTTTCCTTGATAAGGTGTCCCCTTCTGCCACTACAAGATGAGTAAATTACTCCACCTGTCTAACTGATCCCCAGAATTCAGCCTGACACTGACAATGGCACTGCACCTGTTAGTGTGATGGACAAGTGATTGGCAGCATGGCATTTGCTGCTTTCTATAATAAGTTGGTTATTATACAATGATGTTGACAATCTAGAGACTGCAAATATTAAACTGTAACTAGGCAGAGGTTTGAAAAAGAAAAAAAAAAATCAGGTTATAGGTGAAATGTGACCCTGAATAAATTTAATGCCAAAGGCTTCTTTCATTTTGAAAAGAAAAATACCAAATTTTAAGTATGACACTTTTTCTTAGGAGCAAATTATTCTATTCATGTACAGCCACCAAATGTCAGTTCTGAGTTTTCCCATAAACTAAGCAAGTCACTGCCTTGATGGGCTTCTCAGGCATATTGCATCTATAAATGCAAAAGTGTAAACAACTACGGTTAAAGTCCTTGTAAGAATGCATCTTTTGCAGCCTTAGTAAACTACCACTTTGATGCAACTATTCAGTTTTCTCCCCCACGGTCCTGCTCTGTATCTCCCGTCTGTACAAGCATCAGTCCGGAACAACTGTCACTGCACCGTCTCAAGACCGACAAAAGCTTCACCATCTATTAGCAGATGGAAGTCTGAACGGCCTTGGTACATAACAGAGGACAACAGTTTGTAGCTTACAGAACTTACTGGCACACCTTGGAAAACAGAATAAAGATCCATTCTGGAATTTAAAAACTGATAAGAAAATTTCAGGCAAATTAACTTTTTGATTTAAAATCGGCATCTTGTTTCTAGCTATTACCAGTATCATGAAGAATAAACCCACTGTAGCAATTAGGCACGTTTGAGGTCAGCTCATCCCTGTCCTATTTGCATCCTAATTTTTAATAGCGAGGAATTACTTTAAATCTTTACATGGAAAATTTATCCTCATTATTATTCTTGCTAGCATTAGTTATCATAATGATTGACATCCTTGATCTTCACTTAAATGTTTACAGTGTTAAGGGAAACTTCTCAGTCAGACCAGTCACAAGACTCCCTGGCACTCACACTGCAGCCATCAGAGACTTTACTGGGACCAAAGCCCCTTTGCAGCTACAGTGGCTCAACGAGTGTCTCTTTTAACTCCCCACACACCCCACTCACACAGCCAGACCAGGTTTCCTCGTCGGCTTGGTGCCAGGTTTCCCACGGCAGAGTCTCAGATGTCTCGTTCCATAGAGCCATTTATTCACGGCGGAGGAACGCAGGAACAGCCCGAGCTGGTGCCTCCCAGGAGGGGCCCCGAACAAAGGAACCGCTGGGCTTTTATCAGTCCAAGCGCGCGAGACTCCGGCATTTCCCACCTAGTCCTTGGCTCCTGCCGTGTCGCTCGGTGTCCGGTCACCTGGCTGTGCCACATGTTCTCGTGCCCTTTGTTATCCAAAATACGGGCAATTCTCGGGGTCTCTTGCCTGGGGCACCCACCCAGAACTCAACCTGCAGCTGCACCCCGAGCTACCTGCACTCCACGTGTTCCACAACAACAAACTTTCCAGGAGTTTATTGGGGGGGGGGGGGGGGGTTTGTTTGTTTGTTTTTAATTGTGTCAAGCTGTAACACGTGACAATGCCAAATTGTTGCTATTTTCCATGAGAGAATTTCATTTTGGAGCGTGTTACTGTGATGAAACATAAGCAACACACGCAAGTTATGAAACCTGAAGATTATGATGTGACACCCTAAAACCTAGCATTCTAATTATATTGTTCACATAAATGCTCCTTGACTTTCCCTTTCTTTTAACCATGGTATAACAGATATATAATGACATAGGTCCTGTTCAGTAAATGACATAGGATATGAATTTTACACGGTGTTCTAATTAAATTGCTAATCTTGGTCCCAGTGGCTACATTTGTCCTAGTAATCTGAACAGCAGCAGGTCAGAGCCTTCACCTCTGGCACATGGATCACCATGGTCAAATTGTTCATTAGCCTATAAACTGTCCACTCTTTGGACTGTGAGAACTTCCTACAATCCCTTAACATTGGTCAAGCTGTCGGTATGGCCTGAGACTGCTCTCCAGGCAGGCAGCCTTTTCCGAGAATGGAGAACAGACAGCCAGTGAAGATGGTCAATAAATGTATGGCTGTGATCAGTGCTGTGACATTTGAAGAATGGAATTTGCCAGATCCTTTTGATAACCTCTTAACAAAACCAACATGTTATAGAGAAATGGGAAACACATGAAACTATGCACTTTAAATCAACATTTAAGCCTTAACTGTCCTCATAATGCCTTGAGCATTTTTAAAACACACAATAAAATAATACTGCAACCTTACTAAAAAAACTTCAACATTTAATTTTGAAGTACACAGCTTGAAGTTTTGCTGCAAACAGAAGGCTAATTGCTGATTCATGATGTTACAATTAGAAAAAAACTACAAGATTCTAGTCATAAGACCTCCTGCAAGGGAAAAATAGCAAAGCTTAGAAATTATCATATTGCATGTTCACATAACACCATTGGAAATTCATGTATTTATTAATAACTGATAAAATAATAACGTGTTAATAAATTTCATCTATAGTAATTGATTATCTACAAATCTTATAATTCAGCCTTTAGGTTTACAGCCATAGATTTTAACTGCATGCTGCAAGTCCTACAGATCTGCATAAAGCCATATATAACTACATGGTATTCACAACTGCAACACGCTCAAAAAAATACAGCTGAATAGTTTCTAAACATTTTCAAACATTAGGAGGTATTTCAAATAATTATTTCTTATACATAGCAGTTACTAATGCATATAGGCACACACAGAGAGATGTATATACACACATATACAGAAATAATTTTCTGTTCTAAGTTTAGTGGGATAAAAGTCACTGAATTAAAAGAATGCTGAAACAAGCAGTTACACACTCTAAATGACTGCTGCAATGCAAAATCCAGTCTCACAGAGCTTGCACAGTGACTTGAAATACATCATTTTTTTCCAATCCAAATGCTATTTTTCAATTCAGTGGGCCTCAATCTTTTCAACAAACTGGATCAATTTGAAGCTACTCATTCAAAAAGGTTTCTTAAATGCCAGTCCTAGAATTCAACATGACAGAAGAGACAAAGAGTCATCTTCATTTCCAGTCACAATCAGCTGTGTGCACAGGCCCACATCAGCATAGGGACCCTGGACTGTGCTGCAGGTACAAGTTGCTCAGGAGGGGGGAAACAGCCTTTCTTTTTCTTTTTTTTTTTTTTTTTTTTTTTCAGATTGCAAATAGGGCAAGAAAATTGAATAGTTCTTAAAATACAAAGTGGTATTTTTTAATATCACTTCTGTTGGACAGCTGAGAACTGTTATACCAGGAAATGAATAGGAGAAGTGATTGCATTTTAGCTAAGCAAATGGATAGTGAGCCCTTCCCACATACAGGAACACTACCCAATTTCAGTGACTTCACTTCCTAAGTGCTAAACTCAGTCCTCAACACAAGGTACTTCAGCCTGCATAAGCCTTAATCACACTCAATTGCAATTACACAGCACAAGCACATGTCCAAAGTCTTACACCAAAGGTCTGGTAACAGTTTGGGAAAGAATGCAGTCTCTAACAGATGTGAAATAATGCTGCCATGACACCATGCTTGGGAATGGGGAAGCGGTAAGTGAAAGTTCAAAAGACTCTGGAGCAGCTGTTCTGTCTCCAATGCACACCTTTACTCATGTAACCTCACTCTTTGATCTCTTGTAGAAATTTGGCTGCCTTATGCTGTTTGCAAGCAGAAGGCACATCAGTGCAGATCCATTTGTATGCAGCTGATTTGTTTCTATACAAATGCTTCAAAAACAGGAGAAGTAGCTGTGCTGGTGGATGGCACAGAAAGAATAAACTAAGTGTAGGAAGCACAGTTTATGTTTCAATAAAGACCACAAAACCAGGAAAGTACATGGTGGTTTCTATATGAATAGTAAGAAAAACACAAAAATGGAAGAAATTCTCAGACATTTAGAGCACTGAGAAAGTTCTCTCTGTAGTTTTTTGGACATTTACATGTGGAATGTACAGGACCAAACACAGAGAGTATGACAATGAAATTAAAGGTCTATTCAAAGACTTTCCCTACCTTTAAAAACTGTCAATTTAAAGATTTTACATTCGGAACACAACAGGCATACTTATCTTTGATGGATGGATGTAGCTTTGCTCTCTAGTTTTTTGGGGGGTTTTTTGTTGTTTTTTTTTTTTCTTTTTTTTTTTTGTTATCATCTCCTTGTTTGCTGTAACATAAGCTAGCAGCAGAATAGGTATGTCAGCTAGATACAGTGCCCCACCTTCAAGTCTTAGCTCCTCTGAAGCCCAGCAGAGTGCTGTCTCTCATGAGATGGCACCCCATCTGTCCAGGTTTTTGAAGTGCTGAGCTATCTCAGCCAAGCAGACAGCATCCTGGCACATCTCTCAGGGAAGGCTCTTCACTCTGCTGCAGTGCTACAGCAACTCAGGTATGGAAGGTTAATAGTATGAAAAAATTTTGAAATATTTTTGTTTCTGGCGGAAGTAAAGATACATTGAGCTGGCCCCAAAACGTGTTGTCTTCTCACATTTAGCCACAGGTTTTTGAACTGTGTCACAAAATAAATTAAGATTCCTGAAAACAGCACATCTGTCTTGCCCTTTTGAAGCTCAATTGCATCCAAACAAATGAGGGCATTCTGATGAGTGTCCTTTCCACAGTACAAAAAAGGACGTAAGTTTTGTTCACAGTCAGTTCCACTGTGTTGTTTTGTCTGCTTTTTATTTTCCCTTTTACAATGATTTTGATTGATAGTTCTATCAAATCTGTGGTAGTAACCAACTGGCAAACAATGCTCTAGTGGAAAAATACAACAGAGTTTAATACAGATAAAAACAGAGTTCTACAGAAATTTTTCTAAAAAATCCACAAAGCCACCATGGTGTAACAGCATATTTTTAATCTACTTACATAACTTTCTAACAGTAAGACAATACCCTGAAAGTGGTAGGTATGGTACTCAGGTATTATTTCCCCTGGCAGATATTTAGTCCAACAGAGCAAGCCACTGAAATTATTATCCATTACTGCCCCTACATACGTATTCCAAAAATATAAAATTTAGATGTGTGTAGTAGGCAATTAGAATGTGGCTTATCATATTCTAGATTTTACAAAATCTTTAGAAGCAAATTATTTAAAAATCTTACATTCCAGTAACTCCATAGAGTTTTATTTTGGAAGGCCATTTTGAACTGTCACAATGTAGAGAAGACTGAATCATCAACTATTACCACCTTTTCTTCTCTTTATATTGAATATGTTTTGGTTCTTTGTGAAAGCTACTCACTTTTGCAATATATTTTTGGAAAAAAAAAACCTTTGCTTGTTTTTTTTCAGTAAAGAAAAGACACAGTAGTTTTACTTTCTTATAAGCGTCTTTTTGTGGTATTTTTTGGCCTCGCAGCCTGTTTAAGAGACCCAGGTTACATTAGTAACACAACTACTTTACATCAGTAATTTTATAGACCCAGAATCTCACAAGATTTCAGTCAAGAAATCTATTAAATCTACTGAAAAATTAATCTTTTGACAAGATGTGGTATACTCCTAGTAACAGCTCTACTCTTTCTATCATAATAGGTCTCTTAGCACCATCACACAGTTGCAAAATCATTAAGACACAGTCCCTGTCTTTTAAAGGGTAAGAAAAGTCATAAAAAAAACCCCTTTCCCAGTAGAGGACTGCAAGCTATTGACTCAATTCTAAATAAAGTCATGTTGTACCAAAAACACACTCGGTAGTTGGGAAAGGTCCTTCTATTGGCCGATGCTGTGATTTACAGGCAAGAATCGAAGTGAGCATATACTATGTCCATTTACTCTTTTCTTTACCCTGAATCAGAAGAATTTTTCCCCCTCACTGAGTATCTGAAAGCCGGTGCTAATTAACTGTAAGCTGCGATAGCTGCTAGACTGCGAGAAATCTCTTGTCAGGTTAAGGGCTCTCTAGATATTTTTGAAATCTGAGTATAGAGGCTTTAAAAATTAACCCTAGAAGAAGCAGTAAAATCAGAGTATACCAATTAAAAAGGCTGCTGAACCAAGAAGAACGTATTTTACTGACTCCACTGGAGTTTGAATCTGGACCTTGAAGACTGGTATGGAAAAACATGACCAATGGAAGTGACATTACATAAATCCCGAAAGACTGTATTACTCAAAAACCTTTCTCTGCACCACAGAGAAGTGGGTCATTCAAAGCCTTTCTGTGATGCACCACACTAAGAACAATCTTTAAGAATATTGTTCATGTTTGTAAGAGGAAAAGCTGAGGAAGTACACCACCTGACTGTACAGGATCTTCAAGCAAGCATTTAACAACCTCTGCAAACATTATGGTCCTGAACAGTATTATTAAGCCAAATCTATTGTGATACCAAATCTACTGTGATATCAGTTTGTTTTATCTAAGTTCCTGAGACGGCTCGTTTACACAGTCCCATTCAAAACATTCCATAAGTGGAAAACTACAATATTACAAAGGTTTGGGGTTTTTCCTTAATTTTAAGTAAATATTACAGATAAAATTATAACAAAATTTAAAACAAAAAACAAAAACAAACAAACAAATTAAAACCCAAAACCAAACCAAAAAACAACAAAAAACAAACAAAGAAAGAAAAAAACTACAACAAAAAAACCTCTACAAATAAGTATAACACACAAAAAGAAAGAAGCAAGCTTTCTACGCATTTCTTAGTGAAACAGGTTGTCCTGCTCTATCCCTTCAACTGCACTTCTTCTCACTGAAAGAAAAGGTGAAGTGATGGATTTTGCCTTCAGAAGCACAGATACATTGTGTTCTTTTACTTTTCTTATAAATGCCTACAATGAGGCTGAGAAAGAATGACAAGGAAAGGCTTATCATTAATTGTGGGCATTGTGCCAGTTGACTCCCTCCATACAATGACTTCTCAGAATCAGAGGAAAATTAAATATGTAAAAGAGAACATCAGAAAGCGTAGCAGATTTTTATGCAAGTATTAAAATGAGAGGCGAATCAGACGAGTCTGTGTGTATGTTTTTAAGAAATTCTACCCCACACAAAGAATAGGAAATTAATTAATTGCATAAGAAATACTGTGTGCGTATATTAGGCTTTTCTTCCACTGACAAAACAAATACAGACAGAAAAAATTTTACATTGCAAATCTACTTCGTAGGTCAGGCTGAATATATGCATGTGTATATATACATATAAGATCTTCAATGTAGCAAATTCATAAATATTTCTGGGTGATGATCAGATATTTAAGATAGAAACAACTGGATTTTTTTGCTTGTGTGCATGTCAAAATATCTAAGTTTTAATAAATATTTAACATTTAATGTTAAAAGACTGGCCACTATTCTCACATATTCAACATTCTTAGCATGCTAGTAAAACCAGAACTGTCACTCTTCTTAGAAAAACCCAAAACATCACAGTCACAGTGGATTGATCTGCTTTAAATATTTTGAGATATCATTATTTAGGTGAACAACAGTTTTTAACCAGTAGATTCTCCCTGCACACTTTAAATGAGCAGTTCGGTATGACAGAGGAAACATAACAATCAGAACAAGTCGTTCATATGTGACAATATAAATGACTCCTTCCAATGTGTTCACGAAAAACACATTTCTATTTGTTTGAGGTATCACACATCATAGTAGAGAATCCTTTACGCCGAGTCCATTCATCAAAGCCAGCCGACTATGTTAGCAGATGAGTTACTGGAACATTATGCAGTTCTTTTTTCAGCAGCAAAACTGACTATATTCACAGGTTAAAATGTAAATGGTAGAAACTGAATTGTGACATGAATAGTATCATTGCAATATAATAGAAAAAAAGGAATAAATGAATAATCATGTAGCCTTTCTCCTAAATAGGCTCCTATTGAAAGTTCCCAACAAAACTTCAGAGTAGAACAAAACTTATCTCACATCTGTGCACATTCACTAGCTTCCCAGCTGAATCCAATACATTATCAGAGAAAGACAGAATTCATGATTTCAGAAAAAAAAAATCTTGTGGGTTTTTTTTTTACAAGAAAACAACTCTCAATTAATGCCAACCCTAATTTAATCCTTGATGTAAGACATTCACAATCCCTTAAAATAAAAATGTGATTTAAAAGGGAAAAAAAAACAAACAACAAAAAACCAAGACCCAACAGCTGTATGCACTTTTAATCTTCAGAAAAGCATGTGTTCTGAGAATCATGTTTGTTTTTAAAACATCTGTAGGTATTTTACAGAAAATTACATTCTGCAAAAAACAACATATTGCAATTACACATCACACACATTATTATTCTCATCTTATGCCTACCATACCAATACTTCATCTAATACTGATATAATGAGCATATGCACCACCTACAAGTTATTATTGCAATTAGAATATATTTTTTACTTGAAAACACTTTTATTTTTAAGAAGAAATAGGATTATTTTTGCTAAATCCTTATTTTTTAAAAAATCCTCCTTTTTAAAAAAAAAACAAACTGCAATTGGGAACAGAAAGTAGAAAGCTGCTTAATTCCCATTTGAACAGAAGGTGTGGATGATGTGTATTTACAAGAAAATATCTTTTAAAGAGATCACCTTTTTCCCTTTCTATCCTGGCTTCAGTGTAACAGTCCTTAATGCTATTGGCATACACACCTGTCAATTGATCAATGTCTATTGAGTTACGTAGCCAAGTGTGGGAAAACCTTGTGATAATCAAATCTCTCTATCTAAGGGTATATTTGAAACTTACTACTATCTTCTGAACTCTCATGTTCTTCGTCATTCAGCTTAATTACCCAGATGTTTTCACAGATGAACACTGACTCCACCAGCTACTCTTGCGTGGAGGAGCAGGCTGCTGACAGGTGGCTGTACCACACCCTCCACTCTCACAGAGAGTAAAGCACAATGCATTTCACAGGCTGGGAAGCTGGTGATACAAATCCCTCATTTGCACTCTGATGTGACTTTCTGCTCTCTACAGTAGCACTGCTGGCAAACGAGACAGGAGCTCCCTCTCCACACTCCACAATGCATCAGTAATGCTCCGTAATTCATGCACTGCTTCCAACAGAGTAGCAGCCGGCTTCCACTGACTCACCTTGCAAGTGGATGCTCACGTGCCAGTGGGAAATGAAAATTGATTCCTGCAGATACACTGCACCAGGTGGCTCAAGTATTTTTCCTGGATATGATGGAGGTAGAAAGGGAAATGGGACTCGGGGTCTGTAAGAGAGAAGGATCTGCACTGGAGAGATAGGAACAGCATCACTTAAGGCAGAATGTCTATTTTTGCTGTTACAGTTCCCAACTAGAATCACAGAACTCAATCAGATCCAAGGGTAAACACAAGTTGTTTCTTTACATGTTAAGTAGGGCACACAGATCTTGTATAGTAATGAGTAATCTATTATTTTTGTGCCTCCCTCAGAAAGTCTGTCCCTTAACTACGCTTTAGAGCAACCCTGAGTTGTTATTGATACCACAGACCCATAAATCAAATCACAAAAATATCAAAGCACAGATTGGAAAATCATTTGGGGCATTTAAAAATCAAAAAACTTAATGATCACACATGTGCTTCTACAGGCCTGAGACAAGGACCCACATTTCTTAGGCCTTCTCAGGTGCAAAATAAAGTATTTCCAAATTAGACATATTTTAAATTGGAGGCACTGCAAAAGAATACAATACCAAGTCCCATTCCATCTCTCTATATATTGTTATTTAAAACATTCCTAGAAAGAAAATAACTGGCCTCCTAATCCAAATGTATCTAAAAAATATCTAACAAATGTTCCAAAGTTTCTGTCAAGATGAGTTAGTCTTAGATTTTATCTCTCTGCTGGTTATGAAACCTGACTATAAAAATGTTAGGACATTTTTCCTGGAGCAGAAGTTAAAAGACACACTTAAGTGACAACGTCAAGTTGTGTGAGATGAAGACAATGAATGTACACACAATACAGATTCCCAGTGAGTGAGAGCAGACATTCAGAAGTGTTTCAATAGAGATCTAAAACATGTTCCTCCCATTAAGGGCAAAAAATAGATACCCATTCTCACTTGAGTAAGGGAGAGTAAACACCTGGATGGTATATGATAGTTACTCAAACTCAATCCTGTCTCTTTGCCCTCTAATCATCATGATAACGTATGCAACTCCTCAAGCAGTAAATATGTGATTCAATGACTGCAACGACAAGTTATGAAACCACATAAGAAAATGAATGCAAGAAAGACTAACTTCTCTTTTTTCAATTTTTTAAAATACCTTCCACTATCCTTTAGCACATACAGAGCAACAATGATCAAAATACAAAAGTTGAATATGAATTCATGTGATTAAGAAGATTAATTTCTCCTCCTTACCCAAAATAAGAACATATTTCAAGCCTCACTAACAGTTATTAAAAAATAATAACTCCAACAGTATAGATTCACTGCCCAGAGTCACTACATCTGTTGTGTGAGTGCCTTAAGCTTTCCTATGCAGTTGCGTAGCCAGATTGAGCATGCCCAGCAATATGCTCAGCAAGTGATGTATTTCAGCTGTTTCTTGTCCTTATACATATACACATGTTTTGACAATGCTCTGATATGAAGGACATTGCTGTCAGGAGCAATCTTTTTGCAGCTATAACGCATAGTCTTTCAGAAAACCATGCAGAAGGGCTAGGAAAATTACTGTCTTTTAGGAAACGCTGTCTTACCAAAACTTTACCTGTGTTTATCATGTGAGCAGTAAATCCTTTCTTTCTAACACTTCCCGTTCACTACTTAATGTGCAAAGGGAATGTATGGGTTTATAGACATAGTCATTTGCTTTATTAGAAACCATTACTGACAGCCTTTTGGGAACATTAATATCTGGTGGTTATTTTCTGCTTTTTAATACTAAAATGAAGACCTCAGTTTTTATACATGCAATAATATTGTTGTTACTGTAAAAACAGATTTGTGTTATTCAGACCTTATACTGTTTTCACAGTAGGTCTGGTTATATGAATTCTAATTATCTTCAGCAGAAAGAAAAGTGGAAAATTCTTGGAGTCATGAATTTCTAATGCATAACAGTTTATTCTCTGTAAATAACTTACAGAGATTATACAGAAGATAGCGTTTCCCCTTCCAGAAAGAAAATAATTATTTTCATAGAATTTACTGCAATAAATATTTGTGTGAAAGATCTTAGTAGTTAACACCGAATGAGTCTTTCAGTCTGAAAAAAAAAAAGCAGATGAATTCCTCAGAAAGCAGCTAACAGCTAAAGACGGAAAAAGATATTTTAGATAAAGATTCATAAGAACATACAGTTCTTCTCCAAAAGCAGTTGGAGCTAAGACTCTATCCCAGCATAGCTCAGTCACATATTTAACTTTTTGCTCTGCAAGGAATTGAGGTGACTATTTGCAGCTTCTGAACTAAAGCATGCAGTTTTGCTAAAGAACAAGTTAACAATCCTGATATTTTTAATTTTTTTTTTTTTAAATAAAAAATTATCTGAAAAAAATGGTCAAGAGATATTTTCTGCAGCTCTCATCTATGTGAACTTGATTACATTGCTACGGTTTAAGTGTAGCTGTTCCAAAAAGAATCTTCCTTTGTACTGAAGCCTCTCAATCTACCAACCATAAATTTCTAGAAATTAATTGTTCTGACATCCTGCCCTAAGAAGAGTAGAGAATAACAGATGAGGCAACACTGCAATACAAAAACTTTCCTCACTTTTCTTTCACAGAATTTATGGCTTTTCTACCCACTTGGACTCCTTTTTTGCCAAGTTTTTATACTAGTCCTTCTCCTGTGAAATCATTTACATGAATATTCACTATCACCTCTTTCTGTCACGGGATTGTTACATCAGGAACAGGACTCCAGACAAGGAAGAAAGCTGTGACGGTTGGGGATTTTTTTGTTGATTGGTTGGTTGGGGGTTTTTTTTGGTTTTTGTTTTGTTTGTTTTGGGGGTTTTGTCGTTGTTCGTGGGGTTTATTATTATTATATTCTTGGCTTTGTTTTGGTTTTTTCGTTTGTTTTTTTTTTTAAATTTTGGGTTGTTTGATTTTAAATTACAGTAAATGAAATACCAACTATCACTTTAAAAGCAACTTGGGCAGTGCAAGATGCATTTTGGAAACAAAAATACAGTAGATTACTAATATTCTAATTGCACATTACTAACCTTTTCCAAAGAAGGCTAAAGTAAGATTTCTAGCTTTCATATGTCAGAACCACACTACTTTTGCTATTGAATATTCAGTACCTCCTCGGCTTCTGACTTCCACAGACAATTAAAACATCCCTATCTTCAAATATGTGTTTTGAAATGTACTTTAAGTAGTTAATTAAGCAAGTTACAAAGTGAGAAAAGAAGTTTAAAAAGTTATTGTGCTTAAAGAAGAGATAAATTTGTCAAGAAGAAATTCAAGTATACATTGAAAGTGTAAGCACCTCATCATACTAGTGCATTTATGGTATTTAGATAGCAACAGTCATAACTCCTATTTTCTACCTCACTGGAGTTTCTGCTACCAGTAACAGCAGAAAACTATTTAAGCCTTCATGACTTTTGTCTTTGAGATACTGCCTCTGTGTTCCCAAGCTTTTACACATTGAGAGCTGCTTGCAGAAAAGTTGTAAAAGAAAGAGAATATGATGATTAAGATATTTGTAATATGTTCTATCAGTTCTGTTTCTTGTGGCTTCTCTATGTTCTGTCTCATATAAAGCTTTGCTCTTCTACTTTCTCTGTCTTCTTCAAAAACTTCCTGAAACACCAAAGGACAAACTGAGACAAGCATGATAGGAGAGAAAATAATTTTCAGTACACTCCAGGAAGTCCCCAAACCACACACTAGGCACCTAAGCTTACACAACTGTGAAATAGCACAATGGGTGGATTTTCTAAGAAGTGGTGGATTTCAGTAAAACCAAACAAACATACACATCAATTTTCTTCATATTCAATTTCACAGTGGAATATCCACCTCTAAAAACTGAAGAAATTTTAAAAAATTCTGAATACTATTCTCCTCAGATAAAAAGATTATCTTTAAGAGTGACTACATTATAATGACAAAACAATGAATTATTGTATCAGTTTAATCTAAAATAAACACCATTTAGATTATTTGGTGGGAAGATGGGAGTCTGCATCCTCTTTTCACCTAAGGAAACTGAACAGTTTAGGACATTTGTCATACTCCTGTGTCTTCATAAATCTCGTGTTAGACTCATCATCCAATAAGAATATCTGTCAGTTAATTACAGTCTGTTTGAATGCTGTTGGTCTAAGATTTACAGCGTAGAGTCTTAGTGACCTACATTTAAGGCAGAAGAGAGAGTTTTGTTCCACTGTTCAGTGCTGTAGATCTCATTGTTCATAAAAACCAATAAACAGTGGCAACTACTGATGTTTAATCACTTAGGTTTCCCTCTGTATGAGAAAACAGAAGCTGACATGAGCTTGTAAGCAAAGCAGTCTCCTACTTTTGTCAAATCAAATAAAAATGAACTTTAAAGATACTTTGGTGCTCCAGTTTCAAAATGAATTATTACTGCCTTTTGTAGCACTTCTAGAATAAAAGAGAAGCAGGTTCTGCTCGACAGTCATCCTCACTAGTCTTAGAATTTGAAACTGCAGATAGATGTATCTTCATTTAACCCATAATATAAATCTGTTTCATTTTATGTAAAATGTAACTCTGATCCAGAAGGGACAATAAACCTGTCAAACCAGAATTTAGTAAGGAATGGACTAGGTACACTATCCTGTTTCTAAAATAAAGTTTCTCTTTGCCAAGATAGAGGCACAACTCTTGTAAGGGTTATAAACAACATATATCATATGTTTCCTTCTGCACTTCGATAGTAGAGAATTTAATTTATCCTCTGACAAAAAAGGTCAGGTATATTTAAATAAAAAACAACAACAACAACAAAACCAAAACCGAAACAAAAAACAAACGAACAAACAAAAAAAATCCAACAGGTGCTCGAACTATTCAGCACTTCACAGTTGATGAACTATTGGTCTCAAAAATATACAGATTTCCTTCTAACCAGCACTTGAGATTATCTGCCTATTAAAAAAAAAAAAAAAATCATAGCAAAAGGGGTCACTGAAATAGAAGGAGAAGATCCAGAAGAATCAGAGACAGGAGACTGCTTGCAAAAAGCATTCTAGGATAAACTTCTTCTTTTCTAGACATTTTTAACCCTTAGGTAGTGTAGATTATAAATTACACTGCTGTAGATGGCTCATTTATGAGGACCATGTGAAAATATCATATTTAGGCAATTTTCCCTGATGGGATGCTGAACCCTGTACACTTTCAGAATCCAGGTGTTTAATTTAACTCCGTGGGCTGAAATTCTGTCAATATGTTCAGATCTATGACACGAGAGAATGACCAGGGATGGTCTTTGTGCAGTAAAACTCTCACACGTCTGTATAAGGTGGCAGTCATGGGAGGCTTGGGTGACAGACAGTAAATGCTGCAATTTTGCAAATTCTGTAATAGTTGGTGCTGGTAGGTGGGTGGCTGAACTTCAAATTGAAGTTTACTCTAAACGCTGTTTGCTATACATGCTTCCTAGATATGCAGAGAGAGCAAAATATTTTATTAGTTTCTTTATGTGCAACATATTTTTCCTATTAGGAGGTGGTTGAAATGTTTAGATAGTAACACCTATATCCCCATTTAAAAAGTGAGATTTTTCGGATTAACTAATTAAGAACTGTTTGAGCAGAAATTTTTCTCAAGAGAGGTAAAGTAAAAGTGAACTAATGTTTTTGCTAAAATTAAAAGATATTAGTGATGGTCATTACATATAAACACTGTGGATATATTTTAGAGACAAAATCTGCTGAAAAATCATCTTTAATGCCTAAGATGATAAAGTTATGAATATACTGATATTTTTAAGATTTAGGAATAAATCTTAACTGACATCTTAATGAAAAGTTCTTATACTATGCAGTATACTTGCTTGTTCAAAAGGAACTCGGTATGTGAGGATAAGAAAAGCAATAAAGAAGGTTGAGAGATTAAAGCCCACCACTTTACAGGTCTGGAATATTTATCTACTTAGTCTATTTTTAATTCATCTGACCATCTTCCTTCTGTCTGGCCCATTTGGCATACAGTTTTTGTCTGACGTTACTGTCTGGAGATCATCTCAAAATGACAACTGAAAACACAGCATGATATGCAGTATGCATCTCCTAGCTCACCACGCTTAGAAGAAAACAAAATAAATAAATAGCAAAGTCACAGGAGTCAAGATCTCCTCCCAATCACTTTCAAAGAAGGAAAGAATAAAACAGTGACATTTTCTGTCTCATTAGAGAACCTCATATATAAAAAAAATACGTACTTATGTCACATCAACACACAACTATTTCACTTTCTTAAAAATGAACTGCATGCCTAAGGATAAGATTCTCCACTAGCAACATGCACAGACCATTACACCTCTACAAAGCCAGAGAAGATGACCTTTTTTTTAAAATCCAGTATATACACAATACAGTTGTACTAATACATACTTTATTATGGAGATGTTAATAACTGCCTGTAATAGTTTAATCGATATTAATTTATAATTCGCTTCCATCTATTGGCAAAAAAACCTCCTTTCAGCATTGGTATTATATGAAAGGGTATTTTTTAATCAAAATAAAGTTAAAAAGTCATTCTTGGAAAGAATTACTACTCTTGTCTGTTTTACTGCTGTCTGTAGTTGCTACTTGCTTTACCTAGGGCTGTAAAAAGCAGAATTCTGCACTACAGTAAGAAGGATGCTGCCATTACCCGTGAGTTGTAGCACACTGCTTAGAAAAGATCTACATATTTCAATATGGAACCAAGAGAAATTTACCATTTGTTTAGAAATTGCTGATGCTTGAGCAAGGACACTGTTTTGTTTAGCATTACTATGTCAACAGCAATTTTGGTATCTACCTATAGATTATCTCACCTCTGAATAACTGACTTCATTTCCCCTTTTAAGTTGGTTAATTTTTTTATACAGACATGCTGCTTGTTTTAAATAGGTATCTTTCAATTTTCTTTTTTTTTTTTTCTTAATAAACAAGTAAAACTTATCTTGGTCATATCTCTTAGACTTACTTAAAAAGAAAAACAAAACAAAGGAAGGGAATGTGCTCATATATCAGTTTAACACAGCTAAACATACAACATTAGAACACAAATTGAATGTGTACACACATGGATCTTAATTGGCCTAGCAGATTCTCAAACTGTTCCTTTACAGCTGTTGAAGAAATAAAATAAATTAGCCACAAAACTTTATCTGAACAGCCAGAATAGGTTTTCCCTCTCTTGTCTGCCTCCTGTTGTAAGTCATTCTCTTTTTTAAGGTCTGATCTTCCCAGCCAAAGAGCTTGGAGAGATTCATCAAACATGGCACAGGTGATTTCTAAAACATCCCTGTAGCTACTGACAACCATCTCCAATCTGAGGATTTCTCACTATCCAAATTTCAGTTTCCTCAGGAACATATTTTCATAATCAACCCTCACATCCCTATTTAAACTTGCCATCTCACTGTCTGCCACTAAAAAGCTGTACAGTTCCAACACAGGCAGTATTACTGGGGCAAGGGTAACTGAAAATATGAAGCCACACACTCCTCTCATACACAGGCAGAAAGCTTCACTGATTAGCTTAAAATCTGACTTCAACTTTCACTGCAGTTTTACCACTATTCCAGAGAGTGAGGTGATCCATGAAACATCTCCTTAAATATTGTATTGTACCCCTTTAAGCACTGTACTCTGTAATAAACTTTTTTTTTGTTTTCCTCCATGCCAAAATTCACAACAGGATATTCTGGCATTTGTAGCTTTACAAAGACACTAAAAAAGTTGCCTGCACTTACAACCCTTTTTTTAAACACAATTTTCAAAAACATGTTTACAAAGTATGTATAGCTGGGCACTGATGACTCTGGTGGGGTGACTCTGCCTGTACACCAGGTACCTACCCAAACTCTCCATAACTTTGCTTCTCAGCAGGATGAGGGGAGAAAATAAGAAACTCAGTCTTAGCCAAGCCCAATACAATGACTCTTGAGGAAAATGAGAATGTCTTGCTATGCTGCTTAAGAGACCTTAATAAAACTAAGCCTGCCCATTTATGCAATTAACAAGATATATAGCAAGATATCATACAAAACAAGACTTTAAAAAAAGGAAGGAGTAAAAAAAATTCAGCAAAGTACCCAAGCACAATTTGGCTAAAACAAAAGTTACTCCACGGCACAGTCAGAGATCACAGACATGAAAGCAGTTTTATTCTGATCGATACTGATATGGTTCACAGAATCACAACAGAAAGCAGTCAACCAGAGTCTGCTATCGGCCAAAGAAATCTGACCTCCAGGGCTGGGGTCCTAACATGTTTGAGACCCATACAAAAGCAAAATATTATTCACTCACAAATTAATCATTGCCATTCTCAAAGCTGCCTTCTAAGGAAAGGGGTGAATGAATTAGCAAGAGGACAAACTTCAAAGGGTCCTTTACGGAGAAGACGTAAATAGCAGTGCTTTGATCAACAGTGTCCATCACCTGCCTTTCTCCCAACACAGATCTACTATTTGTCAATAAAATAAAACTATGATCAATTATAGAAAAGGCATCTGCTCTATATATTGGTCATTGGGTTGAAATACACCTGGGTAATCTTTTGAAATTTACATTATCTAAAAACTGCACTACAACTTTAGGCTGAGACACATTTTATCTTTAACAAGATATTATAGTAAAGGAGCTTTATGGGAATTAGTCTGTCTTATTTTTTTAAAATACAGATGCTGATGACATTGTTACCAAAGAGTTACAACTTCATGTCATAGGCTATTTCTCACATATCTGGAGTCATTCTTTCACGGTTTATAGAAAAAGATCACTACATATAGCCAATATGTTATAAGCAGGAATAAAAATCCCAAACCAAACCAAAATCATCACCAACAAAAACCCAACCAAACAAACCTGAAAAGAAGAAAAAAAAAAAAAGGTATGTAGGACTAATGAAACTATTTCCTTTTCTAGACTCTGCTAACTCTACAGGATTCCACCTCTCCGGGCCTGTTTCCAGCCACTTTACTGGAGTCCAACTTGACTTAATGATTCTAGCTGATAAGAGAATGCAAATGGTTTACTCCTACGTCATTTATGCAAGGTGGTGTGCAGTGAAGGGGATGCAGAAAGGCACTGCCTCTTTGTCAGTCCACGTTTTCAGAGGCATGTCACATAGAAAAAAGGCTCTTGAGCTCTGCAAGCAGCAGAAAGCTCAAGTTCACTGCTCAACAAAAGATAGCAGTCTAACTCTTATTGCCACCAGGTATGACACACCCAGGAGGAGGCAATAAACCAGATGAACGACCGATGCTAATTTAGGCATGATTCTCTCAGCAATTATGCCATATTCACCTACTCCACTTTCAAGATGAAGTCTCAAGCCATCACTGAGGTAGACTGTACAGACAGAAGGTTGTTTTCTGATTGCTTAGAAACCTCCCACGAGAAATATCTTCTTCAAGGAAAAGGAGGGCTTCTTAAGGGAATTTGTGAGCATAGTAACATACTCTGTCCAGTATAGGTACCCTGTATCTACCAGGAAAGCCTGACTTGCTACTGTCTTGATCATTGTGTAGCAATCTGTACCTGGAAAAATAAGCATAAAATGATGTTTTCTTCTAGTTCAGTAGCATTTTTACACTCACATTACACCATGGTAAATGATTACACACATTGCAAAACAGTGAAAGTTGTGAAAGGCATTACTTTTTACCTCTCCTTCACTTTTTCTCAGCAGAACATAAGTATAAAAATGATGCCAACTGCCTGCAGTAAGAGTCACTTGTCTCCACCCAAGAATTTAAAAGTAATTTTCGAACAATCAATTCCTTCCACCTTCACACAAAACAAAAAACCCACCCTATTTTAGGATATAGTCAAGCACAATAAGCCACAAAAAAAGTTCTCTAAGGTCAAGGACAAGTCAACTTAAGAAACTCCTATGTCTCCAACAGATCTTATTCCCTATACCCTGCCCTAACCCTTATGCCACACCCGCACTTTCTAATGGCATTATCCATAAAGGTCCTAATTTCATTTTTTATGTATTGCGGTTGATCCATCTCTCCTTTTCCTTTTCTGCAGGCCATAGAAAGGACTCACTAATCCTCCTCTCATACAAATGCCTGTTTTTTATGACATGCTGATGTTCATGCAGATGTGGGTTTGCACTTCCCTTTTCTTCACAGTGGGTGAAGCTTAAGCTGTCTTTATGTTGAATGATAGGATAAACACAAAAGCAGAAAGAAATAAGTAAGATAAAAAAGAACAAGATAAGCAACAGCAAAAAGTTTCACAAATCTCCTCAACTGATGAAGCTGGGCTGTGACAAATCAGGCTTGTATAGATTCTGTCATAAGCTAGCAAAAAGACAATACAACTTTTAAAGGTCATCCTTCTTTTCAAAACTCTGCATTAAAACAAGATGTTGCCTTTAATTGTATTTTACTGGCCAACAACTGTGTTCTTCTTTCCTTTTTCAAATGCTGACATGAGTCACGTGCTTGTGAAACATGGTTGCCACTCTTAGGGTAGCTAAATTTCATAAAAATACAAACAACCAGTTAAGAAAGCAGCAGCACTTCTGTTATGAGATGGTGCCATTTATCTCATACAGGGACCAATTGGATCGTGTTTTCTCTAAGAAACCAGTCAAAATCTCCAATCCTTTTCAGAGAAAAGGTCATGCTCAGCTTTCAGACATGCTCATATTCAGCTACATGTGAATTAAGAACTTACCAATGCATAATTACCCCTGCTGTAGGTGCCTCCCCAGTAGGTACTTCTTTTTAAATCACATTAATTGTTACGCCCAAGTATGGCATTAGCTAATCATATCATAGGTTATGTAATTGCATCATAAAAGTCCTCTATAAGCACATGCTATACATGCTTACAAAATTATTTTAAGAGTGTAATTTTAATGTTGTAGCAGTAGGTGCAGGCTAAAAAAGATTTAAGTATTTTATGTCCCATGGGAACTCATCTTAGAATTTCCTCATCTAAGAGACTTTAGCAGACAACCATTTTTCTTTTCTCAATGTCATTTATTGCAGTAAACTAATGCTTGCTTATCATAACTGTTACATGTGCATCATGGAGATGTGATGATCTGTATCCTTAAGTCCCTTCCTCACTTCCTCTTCCACCAACCTGCCAGCATCAGGAAATTCAAAGCATAACAATTATGACGCTTAGCATCAAAACCATTTTGCCATGACCCTACTATTTTCTTCAGAAGAAACGAACGTTACCAAGTCAACACTTGGCAAGAGAGAAAGCTGAACTGGATCTCAGCACAGCACAATAAAAGTACCATGTTGAGATGTGTGTGTAATCAGCCATACAGGGACTTAAACTAGAAGTGGTCTTATTATGCAAACAGTAGTCTCTGGTATGCAAATAAATACAAACAAAGCAAAACACGGGATTCTTGAATAATACCAGCTGCTGCTGGCAGTCAAGAAATCATTTCTTACAATCACTTAAAAATAAGCAAGACACACACACCCATTCTAAACATGACTGTCATATATACACCTAAAGTGATCAAAGATATGACAGGAATGTTATTAAAATCCAAAAGTCTACAACAACTTCTGGCACTCCAATAGCAGACATTCTAATTAATCTACCTCTCTTGCCACTGGGCCATCACCACTGACACAGCTACATAGGGTTTCAGGGTTTCATTAGGGTTACAGAATTTAATTGCATAAACCAGTTTAACAAAAGCAGAGTAACCTAATATAGGAGTAAACTTGAAGCAGAGGACAGACCCAAAGGACAGACAAAGGATGGAAAGTGCAGGTTTTGAAGCATTATTAGCAGCCTTCATTTACTTTTCCTCCTGACCCCCTACTAAAATAAAAAAGAGAGGAATACATGTAGTTTTGAGAACAGCCAGGAGCCAGTACCAAAGAAGAGACTCTAAGTCCCCTTTTGTTTTAGAGTTCTTCCAGCAGCAATACTGAATCTGCATTACAATGCTTTGCCTCTGGGCAGCAGTAATACCATAGTATACTACGTTAACTATAAATGTTTAATCACAGCCTATGATCTCAGCACAGTCCACCAGTTTCATTTTGTGAGCATGGGCCAAGCTGTGCAGAAATATCCTAAATCAAGGTTTAACAGCATCAGTTAGAAATTATTCTGGCTGTGAAACCTCTTATCTCCTCTTATTCATACTACCCAGCTCTGAAGGCAGACTGCTTTTCCAGCACAACTGTTTTACCTAAAGATGCACCCCACAATGCAGAGCACGTAGACAAGCAAATTAACTCCCAGTCACATTAATGTTATCTAGACTTCAGTGATATCCACACTCCTGCAAGCTACAAAGCCAGCTGTCTGTTTTCTCTGAAGCTTAAAAGTCATACTAGGACCTAGAAAAAGTGAGAAAACGAGATTGATCAAGTTCATTTCAATAATGCTGGTTTGCATAAAAAGAGGCTTTCTGGTAAGTAAAAAAAGAGATTTCCTGAATTGCTGGAAGAAAAGGAAAAACTGGAAACAAGGCAAAATAAAATGGGAAGGTCCATTTATGATATGTTATACTAAATTTTCAGACCCCTGGGGCATAAATATGTAACAAACTGACATTCAACGTCCTGTAGGCTAATTATGAGCAACTGCACTAGAAATCCTGAGTGAACTATTCACCTTCTGCATTGACAGAAATGCACTGGCATAACCTGACTTTAATAAAGGATTGATATCTCCAGCATTGTGTTTAATGAATTCTGATTTGATATTAGTAACAGCTTGCCCCATATTAGTGTACTGGTGATGGCCTCCTACAGTTTCTCTTTGAAAAAGAAACTAAATTAGGATCATAGAACAACAGATTTTGTAAACTCTAGTGAATAACCTAAAAGACTGGCACTGATCTATAAGAAGCCTGTAAGACATTAATACAAGGATAATTTTGTGGCTCAGAAGTTAAATAATTAAGTCTGTGCCTGTGAAATGTGTGCTAGGGATTAATGTAGATCTATATTTTAGACAGTTAACTGGATTTGCAAATTATAACAAAACTGCATAGCCCTGCACCAGGTAATGCTATTTTCTTGATACTTCAGTGGGTGATTCTCCTGTGAATGTGTGCATTTTGTGCAGTTGTTTTAGTAGTCATTTAGTTGTTTTACCTGAGTTTGGATGAGATACCTCTGAGCAATCATTGCATGATGTACGGAAAATTACTGCGTCAAGAAGCCCCATTGCTTCAACTGAGGCTACAATGTACTTTTCAGAAGTGTCCTTTAGTTGCTCTCACAAAGAAGTACCACAGAGCTGATCAGCTGCCTTCACACAAGAAACTACTTTATTCTAATGAATGGTTTGTGATTCTTTGGCTATATATGTTTTTCCACTCTAGCAAAATGGAGTTGCAAGAGGTTGTACTGGTAGAGGGCACAATTATCCCTTCTCCAAACCCACAAGAGAACGCCACTCAGGTATCTTGTATGTAGAATTACTACCTTTATTTAAATGTTTCAAATACATTACAGGCCTTGTATTGGTTTATTCCACTGATTTTTTATCTTATATTCTACAAACAGTTTGAGATTTATAAATTGCCCTTTGTCTATTGCTTTAGTAATATCTATCTTCCCTTTAAAATAAAAAAAAAACCCTGAAACAAATACACAACAGAAAAACCACCCACTCCCTGATTAGATATAGGCCTTCTTACCTCTTATTTTCAAAGATAAAAAAAACCCCAACAACTCTTCGGGGAGGCAGTAAGAAAACCTTGCAGTGTTTGTCTGCTTTCAAACATCATGCGTCTTGTATAACAGGTCAAGCTTTTAACTTAATTCTGCACTCTCTTCACTGTAAGAAAACAAAAAGACAGGGGCCCAGATTCTAGCTCCAAAAAAAAGGTGATACATTTTGGAAGCCCACTCTTCTCACCTCTTCCCTCCACTGAAAGCAAGGGGCATACTCGTTTTTATACAGTTGTTGTGAAGTGATCATTAAATTATAGCTCATAGCAGGGGGCAATGATACTTTTGACTAAATCTGTTAGCCAGCCTCCTGCAGTGACTCTCCTCTGGATTCCCCAGCAGGCTTCTCTTTGATGTGCTTATAATAAATGGAATACAACTGGGAGAAATCAGAAAGGGCAATGTTGACAACTGTCATAGCAGGTTACAGCTTGAATGGCAACTGAGCAGAAGGTCTCTCCCTCTCCCTGTTGCTCTCATACCTCAGATCTCCTTAGCATCATTTTTGGTAGGCATCCAATCTCCATTAGCAAGAGTTTCTGGAAAATTGCATTTCTCCCTGAATTCTCTCCCTCTCTGCTGAAAATGTAATGCACTGTTCCAGGCCACCAGGTCTTCTAGATTAAATGGTTTTGCAACTCTAACAGCATATCCACTATGATAGGCAAAGTGCCAAGATATAATTGGTGATACATAACAGAAATTACAAGCAATATTAATGGAGGATATATTTCAAGAAAAGAACTATTTTCATTCCAGAAACATTTTTAGGCCATTAGGGAAAGGGCAAAAAAGTTAATGCTACTAAATATGGTATAATTCCTCAGCAACCATTTTTATCTGATGAATGCTATATATTTATGCCATACTACAAATTGCCTCGTAAATTATCTCATTTCGTCAGCACTAGAAAATTCGGAATATATGACGACTTTAAGATATTGACTCATAGCTGATAGTTCTGCATACTGCTTCATATATTGTGAAAGCACATGTTCTTTAAATAAAACTTTTTATGCATTAAAATCCACCTGCAGACTAATTTAGTTGGTAATAGTAACTGTAAATTCTCCTGAAGACAGGAAAATTGTTTCTCATCCCTGTTCCAAGCATTTCAATAACTAATAATGTTTTCAGCTCTTGTTAACGTGTTCCTTTGCAATAGCAACCTCTAAGATAAAGGCTTAAAACCCTTAAAGGCTTAAAACTTAAAAACATTTGAGACACGTAACAAAAGCTGTTTGAAGGCTAAATATAAGAATCAAGGAAATCAAAGAAAGAAAAGTTAAAGAAAAACAGATTTCACACACAACCTCTCCCCACCCCCACCCCCCCCAACCCCCCAGTCTAATAAGACAAGAGGCAAAAGCTGCTTGATTTGAGATTTCACTTTTTCAAATCAGTCTAGAAAATTCCTGTTATAGCTGAGGCTGATACTACACAATCCAATTGGCTTTTAGGAATCCTGATTTCTATGATTCTATGAAAAATACCCACCGAGTCAGTAGGAATTAAAGCACTTCCAACTGAAGGATGCCAAAATGTAAGCTAACACTGAGCAATAGCAGATCATTGTGTTCTTGTTCTGAATGACAATTTGGTGCATGTGTAAGGCAAGCCTGAGGCCTAACCAGAAGTTCCTATAGAGAGAGGAGGAACAGGCAGCATGGTATCAGCCTCACAGCAACACTTTCAAGTGCTATATTTCAAAAATAAATCTCAGACTGTACATGGTAGAGATGACACAGAGACAGAAGGAATTAACCCTCCAAAGAACAAAGTTTTCCCTTTTCAAAACCTTTCTGAAATCCATCATTTATGAGAGTAATTGAAGAACAAGGATAAAGTATTGATAAACAGAAACATACCAGTGATGAAATCACAGCACTGTTAAACTGCATAAGGGCTTGTGCCAAATTTGAAGAGTAAGAGCAGTTTCAACAGTTTCCACAAGAATGAATAACGACAAACTATCTAGGGATTCAATTTTGCTCAACATATGCAAACATAGAGAAGATGATATTCTTGGACATTGGGGAAATTATTTGAAATGACATGTCACATATTCTTTGAAGTTACTTCTGTTAATACACCATTGGGTTAATGTCACTGGCCTTAAAAGTTAACTGTCATACTGTTTAATTGGAAATTCCAAGCTAATCTAAGTTTTCCTATCATGTTCCTGTCCATCAAACCAGTGTAATAGCTATTTTAAGCTTGTCCATGTGTGGGAGATCACTGATGCTGAAAAAAACGTCACTGAAATATTTGTGTAATTAATTCTCAAAACCAACTGAAACAACACAAAACAAAAAGTGCAAAATACAATTGTAAAGCAATAGTACTTCTCATCTTGACTAGGGACTAGGAAATAGAACTTCTATATGCTTGTGTAAGTTCTCGGTATGCACCAACCAGCCTCTCCTCCATGCCCACAATTGCATCTCCATCTGTCTGTACTGCACACAGATACTGACTTACACACTTGCCAGACCACCACCTGGAGGCACATCTCAAAATTTTCCACTTGCTTTTGACACAATATTATGCTATCTCAGAAGTTGCCAGGGATAAAAGACTCAGTAATCAAATTCATTTAAGTTATTATAAGGAAGAGGAATTGAAAGTCAAAAGATCTGTGACTTCAAATGCAGGTGATATTGGACTCATATACAATTATCTTTCCAAAATCTGATGCAACATGATTGCCTTCAGCTTTCCTTAGAGCAACAAATATATGCTATTTCTCTACCTGCACAACAAAGCATTCCATAAGCATCGCTAAGAAAAATGGCTCAGATTATTTACTCCGGAAAGATGCTAGTCAGGTGAGACACCGCCTATCCACACTGTCTCAGTGTATGGTCTTGAAAGGCTCTACAAACAAATAGCCTGCTGAAAATCCGTTGACTTACAGTGATATTTGTTTTCTAAGCATCTCCTTAAATCTCCTATTCTGTTCCAAAATGTTTTCCTGAAGAAAAAAAAATAATACTATGATATTCCTTCTATTTTTACTCACCATGAAAAGTAAAATCATACTAGGACTTAGCTGATTTCAAGGCTAGCCTTTCTATTTTGACTTGTTCCAGAAGAAAAATAAAGAAAGGAAACAACTCATATTTTAGTAAAAGTGATTCAAATATGACATGAAATGTAGATTTTCAAAATTCTAAATTTTAGTGATTCCTCTTTTACATAAAAATGTATATAGCACTGAAGCAGAACCTCAGAATCCAAAATCAGCTACCAGCATAAACTTAGATAAAAAAGTTTAAAAAGTACAAAAGAATTTTTTTTTTTTTTAATAAATAGCAACAAACCTTAAAATCTTCACATGATTATGCTTTTATTTTAAGCTTTTTTGCATTGCATAGGTATAGTCACAGCCACTTCCTTAACAGCTTCAACGGCTTAAGGTTTCAGCATTGTAGAGGTTTCCATCAGAAATATTAGCAGAAAGGATTGTCTGAATACTCCTTTATCAATTTAAGAAGAAAACCTAGCAAAACACCTCCACTGGTCTTTTAAAGTAAGGTTGCTGGTTTTCTACTCTAGATTCATAGAATCACATAATGGTTTGGATTGGAATGGACCTTAAAGATCATCTATTTCCAACCCCGCAGCTGTGGGCAGGGACACCTTCCACTAGACCATGCCAACCTGGCCTTGAACACTTTCAGGGATAGGGCATCAACAGCTTCTCTGGACAACTAGTTCCAATTCTTCACCACCCCTCCAGTAAAGAATTTCTTCCTAACATCCAGCCTAAGTTTACTGTCTTCCAGCGGCACTTAGGTGAAAGAATAAACTCTCAACATGTGTGTGGTAACGAATATAAAAATGACAATATTATAGGAAAAAAAAGTGAGAGAGGACAGAAAAGAGTAAGGTTGTTTGTACTGCAGCAACGATTTGGAAGGTTGTGACATGCATGAAAATCAAAACAGTTTCTATAATGCAAGTCAAGGATTGATCTTTTATAACAAACAATAGAATTTTTTATAAGCTCTTATTCATCCAAAACTCTCCAAAATTTCAAAATAACAAATCTAGCTCTAGTTTTCAAAATCTTGTCCAATTTTAGGAAATCTTTATATCAGCATGTACCACAAAATATTTCAGTGCCTTTAGCTGAGTAACTTTGTGATCTCTGCAAGGTAAACAGTTTGCTGTTGAATTTTTGTTCCTCTTTTCCAATTAGCTAGAAACTGTTTCTGCAATTTGGCCTTGCCAGCAGGTAGATGTCCTGAATTTTGAGTTAGTATGAAATTCATCTCTTGCAAATTCTATCTGTAGATGCATGACCTCTATAATTTTATGAATATTTACCTCTTAGATAATTATTTTACCTATTTTAAGTATTTACCCAGTTCTCTCAGAATCAGCCAAAGTTTTATCAGAAAGCTAAATCCAACAGGCAGCTGGATTAGATCATCCTTGTGGGTCCTTTCAAACTGAACCATTCTATTCTGTTTATTCTAGAATAATGGTAGCATTAACAGTCATTACTGCAGACACAACATTAATAATGCTGATCACTGAGCATACAGAATAGGTGCTTATCATAAGATAATCAAGCCCCAATTTTGCATGCTCCGAAAACTTAGAAATCAAAGCATATACATATGCTACTGTCAAATAGGATGAAAGATCTTTGGAAGTTTAGCTCTGGTATTTTTATTTGGCTCTCAGAATAATATCATGAATTTATATAATAATTGAAATCCTACTTCACAGTATTTACATTAGTTAAAGTCACTGAAACCACTTTTGTTCACATTCAGAGGCAAAAGAAAATATATATTGAAAATTAAATGTATATTTGCAGTTACACTGGAAGTTGAAGTGGTTTTTTTTTTTTTACTTTAATAGGTAAAGAAAATACATTTTTATGGTAAAAAGTAGGTGGCCTGGTATAAAACTACAATTTTAAAAACATCTTCTAGGCTGCTGTCAAACCCTGGAAGTGTTCACTTTACACAACTGGGGCAGAACCTTCATTTCAGAAATCATTAGTTGTTCCCAGATCTCACCCCAATATTTGATTATTTAGCAACTTACCTACTAGGTTTTGGGACAACATGCTAGAACTTTGCTTTTCTCTTACTCATTACTAAGCTGCCTGAATACTCATTCTAGTAACAATATGCACCAAGGCTGAATACAATGCACTATTCTATATCAAACCCTGTGAAGACAAATTAGTGATATAAAGGTAATACTGCTGTTCTGAAAGGTACAACATTGTTGTTCACTGTGCTGTTAGATGTTTATTTGCTTTGCCAGACTTTAGAGACTGAATCACTCACTGGATGAAATGGCATGAGTTTCATAGTAAGGAGAGCTATAAAAATAGTCTAAGCTATAATTTGAATGCAAGACATTAAAAATGTATATGTTGCTCTATATAATGCAAATACACATTAATCTTAGCAAGTATTATGTTTTTATGTGTAAATCCCAAACTGATAAATGGGAGACAAATGGAAAAGTGAATATGGCTTTGGAAAAGGGGAAAAAAAAGAAAATATTTTTTCCTCATACTTATGCAAAAATAAAGTTCCCTGTTTTTAAAAAATTGTAATAACAATTCCTATTTTTATTATAATTTAAAAGACTTTATTTCTCTTTACTGTCTTACAACAGTGAAAAAGGACTTTCTTACTTTTAATAATCTCATTTGAGTAAATTAGAGGATTAACTGAAAACCCAGATAAGATACAGCTAGCTCAATTTGTTTAATAGAAATATTCTTTTTAAAAAATCTTTCTCTCATCTGTTTAACAGTGATATATATAAGGAAGAGAAGAAGTGAGAATCACTTTTACTTCACAGATGTGAAATTAATTACAGATATAAGTGAGCTACCAAGGGCTATTCAAAATCTTTAAAGAAGTTAAGAGACTGAGCACCAGATCTCAGCTCACTGCTTTATCACGGCATATCATTTTTGAGTGGCACAGCATCATATGTATTTTACAATTAAAAAAAATACATACTTACAGCCATCTCTAAATATAAAAACTTTTTTATTGGGAAGCAAACAAAAAACCCAACCCACAAGCAAATATCAGCTGAAAGAAGAATAATTTGTCCATGTAAATCATGAACACATAATCTTTCTTCTCTTGAGAAATTTACGGGCTATCAACACAATTTTGACCAGAGTACCATGCATGGAAATTCTTACAAATGAAGTACTATTCAAGAAATCCTACTTGCTTATTCAAAATACTGGATATAAGCTCTCACTGAGCTTATGGGATGCATTTTAGACACATGGATAGAATCCAAGAGATTAGACACAAAACCTACACTGGCATGGGGGATACAGAAAGGAAGTACTATGCTGTGAAAAGTATACCAATTCATAAAGGATGAAGCTTACAAAGAATGGCAAGGCTTCTTTGTCACTCATATTTATGGGAGCTTGAGGCATATTTAACTCTGCATCTCATTAGTCAGATGCCACTCCTCTACTGATCCTCATCACTGGACACACATTCCCTTGGCTGTCCATGACAGGCCTTTTGCTTTCAGCACCATTGTGCATTTGATCTCAGTTTCATAATGGAAAAAAGAGACCATGCTAGAATAAGCAAACAAGGTCAGTGATTTTTATTTGAGCCTTTTATGTGTATACAGTGTCTAAGCCCACCAGCTGTATAGCAACACGATATGCTCTCAGATGGATCAAGGGAGAGAGTATCAGTTGCGCTCCAGGATCCCTGTAGATTGGGATCAAATCCATAGGTCAAGGAAAAGAAACCTTGGCTGTTCAGAGGCATCTGAGGGGAGTATGCTCTTCCCAGGGGAACTGTGCCTAGCAGGCTATAGCAAGCAAAGCCTGGTGAAGTATTACTGCTCAGCTACAGTTAAGTTCTCTTTTCAAGTGAAAATACAATATAAACAAACCCCAAATCCAACCATAAAAATGTCTCACACAGCTAACATTGGACCTGCCTTCAGAAATAGTTTCTGAACCCTGCACTTCTTTAGTGTTTCTATTAGCATGGTCCCTTGCCTTGGGATAGGAGGTGTTCAGTGCAGGAACTCCTGAACACGTTTCATTCTTTGACCAGAGGCTCTGCACCCATTTTCAATTACTGCAATTCAGTGTATGACAAGGGGAAAATGGTTAAGAAATTATAGTTTCTCTTCTTATTAGCAGCTACTCCAAAGCATGAAGAAAAAGCTGCAAATTTGAACTTAAATCTTCCATGTGGAAACATGCTGCCTTATCACCGAATCACTACTTTAGCTTCCCTTGTAATGAATTCACTTCTGAGACTTTGAGAATAAAGATACACATATCGGATACACTGTTCTCTCTTTATTAAGCAAAAAAGATCTTGTTTCAGCCTTAATTGTATTTCCCTCAAACAGGAGGAAGAAATAATTCAAACCAAACCTAATCCAAATATCCTTTAACCCTGATATTAAGAGTTCAAAATCCAGGCAAAATGTTTTAGTGTTGATTGGTGATCTACTATGACTGCAGCCACAATCTGCCTTCACAAAGTCACAGGGTGGGGGAAAAATCCAAATTAATATACAGCAGTTAAAATACAGCTGAAGGATACTAAAATAAACCAAAATAAAGAATAAAAAAACCCCTATTTGTTTATCCACTTCAGGCCTTTCTAAATCAAACTTGCTCTTAGTATGAAAAGGAATGCATTGCAACCTAAACCCATGCAGTACTTCTATTCATATGATAGTACAGGTAAAGCATTAGAAATCAGTAGAAAGGAATTTTGTTCCTGAAAGGAACACAATAGGGTATAGTTTGCATTTTAAGAACGGGTATATCTTTGTTCTGAGGGAGAAAGAAACTGAAGGGAAAACCAAAAGAAACACAACATCCCAAGAAACCAACCAACCAACTAACCAAACAATCCCCCTAAAAGCCAAACAAACCAAAACTAACCCCTCTCCCCCCAAAAAAGAAGTCATGCCCAGCTCTCAGTGTATTGTGAGGTGCAAATCCCCAGGAGATCTATTACCGCTGTGGTGTAAACCGTACAACAGCTCCTACCACTCACATTTGATGTGAGAGTGTATCCATTATACCTGTCCATTAAGGACTGCCCAGTCCAGGAGGTTCTAAGTACTTCAGCAAACAGCTACCACCACGCTTCCCGTGCCTACATTCCTAGCAAAAGCAAAGCTGGCTCACTTCAAGCTAAATTGGGAATTAAGCTGCAGTATTGCCCCCACTGTGGCCTGCCAAAGTACACAGTTGCTAGACAAGCACTAAGTGGGCAGACAGCTCTGGGGTCCAACACGGTTAGCACTGAAAAGGAGTGAATACTACCTTGCCTCTGAAGAGGACAGAAGGATAGTCACACCAGAAGAGGCTCCATATCCCCAATACTGACATCTGATTTCCCTGCAAAACTTAGAAAGCCACAAGTTTTGTGGCCAATGTTTTCCACCAATTTCTGTGTGCAGCCTGCTCATAAATGAAGAATGTAGGCTGTAAAAGCCTACAATGAATTTTTATGACTATTTGAAGCATCCTGTCTTTTCCCACTCTCCCCTGCTCCCACAAACTCAGCAGAAAGAAAGTGTGGTGTAGGACTACGGTCCTCTCACCAAAAGGGTAAATGATAGATTTATTCTAGTTAGACAGAACAAACTTACCTGGCCATGAGTGGTTGCTTTTGTCAGTTCATACATGAAAGAATAGCTTATTTGAAGGAATATGTGCTTTAAAATCCCTGCCAGCCTCTCCTGTACTGTAAAAATAAATTAAGTTTCACTGAAGCCAATGAACATCCCATTTACTTAGTTGAAGCTTCAGTTTCTACCACCTTCCTGAAACATTTTCAACCTGAGATGCCAAAGTGTAGAGAACCATTCCCATAACCACTAAGTCAGGATGAGAGACAGTGTCAGTACACATCCTTTAACAGATGGCTTCTGACTGCTTAAAAAAAAAAGCAAGTAGGCACTTCTATAGCTGTTTATCTTCTTTTCTCTCTCAGGCCTCATAGATATAAAAGCAGAAGAAGAAAGTGGCAAGATGTCATCACTGTTTGAACACCAAGCAGAAAGAAAGCAGAAAATACAACTTTTTGGTGTACTCATCAGTTTGAATGAAAAGCTGAACATTATTTATGAGACATGTGAGAAACAATCCATTGTACTGAAAAACGATAGTCAATCCTAGATATAAATTCTCTGCTGGTCGATAACCACTATAGCCATTCCCTTAGACTTGAGAATGACCTGACAGAGCCATAAATTCACACATTGTCCATTTTTCACAGAGAAGCTCCCCGCCCCAGACAGTCTGCAGTGCACCAGGCGTGACATCGGCGTAAACATTTACTCATTTATTATTTTACGCTGACTGCTTTTCAGCTCCCCAACAACAGACAGGCAAGTAACAATGGTGATACAACCTGAGCCAGGTTCAAAACCCAAGCACAGGCTAAATTTAGGTTTCAGAAATGGCACAGTGTGATAGCCCTTCCTATCCCAGCAGTACTCTGGAACTCACTAAATATGGATTTTCTTTTAACACAAAACCTCATACAAATCCATAAAGTTTCAATATACACATGTGTGAAATAAATTCTCTACCTACAAGTTCCTTTGAGGAAACCAAACAGAAAACTCAGTCTAAACTTACTGAAAATGTTAAAAATGACTGGCATTGACCCAAAGTTTTTCTGAAGATCCTGACCTATAATTAGCACATTTCAGTAATTTGCCCCTTTTGGGGCCTATGTTCTAATGGGTTTTAGAGCTCGCAAATCAGTGCTAGGATTTGTTCTGTACATTAACGTGCACAGAGTGCTAAGCTACTTATTTGTAATGATACTGTTCCTGTAGGAAAGCCTGCCTTGATTGTTAATGATACTTGAGGCTCTTAATCTTAAAACAAGGGGGGAGAGAAACTGCAGGGTGTGGCATAGTCTGCAACACAGTTTATTATTTCCTGAAAATAAAAACCTCACTTAATTCCATTGATAGCACTCAGAATATTATAATAGGCTTTTAATTTCCTAAACAAATTGCATTTTAAGAAGCTGAAGCAATCTTTTAAATTACACTATGTTCATTGTTTATCTTTGTTGCTGTTGTCGTTTAAAGTTAGGACCTATTCAAAAGTGATTTATTTGAAATAATAATTTGAACAAACTTGCTCTTACTTTCCACTACTCTCACATCATTTTTTTTAAAAGCACAAATAAAAAAAGAGAGTAATATCCTATTCCTCTTCCAGATTAAACATTAAAGACTGCTGTATGGTCAGCATTGCACTGCTGCCTAATAGTGTACACTGTTGATACATTAATTGGTTTATTGACTAAAGTTTTACAACTTTTCATTCAGCCCAAAGTGCCCTTGCTGTGAACTCACCTGAAGAATTACCAGGTTCAATAATCTAAATTATATTCATTAATACAATAATAGATATATATAATAAAAAATAACAATTACCTTCAAACAAAATAGAGTTATTGACTTCTGTAAGACTGATTTTACATACCAAAAAATGCCTAGACAATCAAAACTTTGAATACCCAAAATAAAAATTTCTTTTGAACATCACAAGCTATAATTAAATAAACTCAAAGAATAAGTGTAATGCATATTCATATGGTAAAAGATGTTATGACATACAGAGAAAAAAAAAAAGTATGAAATATATGCTGACTGGGAAAATATGACAAAATAATGTCATGCCAGATTTCCCCGTTGCTGTCAACCTTTTAGAGATTTCATTCCCATCTTTCAAAATATTTTTAAAATACAAATTGCAGGAAAAAAAAAAAAAGTTCGGTATGACCCATCCAATTTGGCATTCAAACAGAAAATCGATTTGACAAATTCTCTGTAAAACATAAATTTCAAGTTTGTCACAATTCTCTTACAGTCTTGAGGCTGCACGGAAGTTGCAGTAAAGACTCTGGATCCCTTCTAAGTATGAAGCAATTTAACACAGATGTATACACACACCTGTGAGACCTGAGCTCAGCTCTTCCATGGGATGCATTATCTTTACCTTATAGAGATAAAATGCCAGTTAATACACGAAGTATTAGGTCAAGAGAATCTGATGTTTGCAAGTAGAAAGATGTATTTATAGACATACATACATATGAAAGGGAGTACTGTTGACTAAACAAAACCACAAAGCAGTAGAAAAGCCTCTGCACATACACAGAACAAAGATGTGAACTCAGCCGATGGGACAAAAGATAAAAAGGCCAGAATTTAGTGTTGAAATAAGACACTGAAAGGAGGTCAAGGTACTTAGTGAATCAGCTGCTGACCTCATATCAAACTTAGTCCTAATCAAAGTGAATGAAAATTGCTGTTTGTAGATGGCTAGAAAAGGCTTTAAGCCACAAACTCATTCTAATATGCTACACACAAAGACTGGAGAAGATATTATCATCCCCTAGCCAACTCATTGAATTGTCTAGCAGCAAATCATATAAAATCATCCTGCATTTTCATTCACATTAATTGCCAGTCTATATCTGAATGAAGATGTAATTACGTTTCTAAGAAAATACGTAAGATCCATTCTTAATTTAATGGTTTAGATGTCATGTATATAGCTAGGGTAAATAACCTTGTTACTTCACATACCTGTCAGAGAGCTGCCTGCTCTTATGAAATTACTGGAGGTAGTGCACAGGGAGGTAGAAGAATTTGGTATTTTAAGTTTGTTTCAGTCTTAAAAAGGTCAGGTCCAGTGAGAGCATAATGTTGAGAAAATTTGCCTAAATCCAGCATTTATGGAAAGAAATAGATCCACATGCATTCTGACTCTACAGTCCTATTCTTAGAATATTCATCTACCTATACACTGTGATATGTTAAGGTTTTGTCAGAGGCATTTTTGGACCCAGTTACTCACCCGTAGCTGTCATTATCCTAGGCGTTTCCTCACTAAGTGTTTATACCATCACTGTTCCCACAGTGCATTACGTAAGGTACTTCAAAACGGTTGCATGTACACTGTCAAAATATCGAAATGCCACATGCTGAAAACACCTTCCAAGTTATCATGCTTGTCATTGTGCTTGCCAGACATGCCTGGTTGCTCCTGATTAACTCATGCAATGTACATAGGACCAAACTGGCTAACACAGAATTTGGATTTTTAAGGCTAGATGGCAAGATAATACCCTGACATCCATCCCGAAGTTTCAGTTGAAAATCTATCTATCAAAGAAAAAAAAAGTCCTTCAGTAGTCAGTTTCCTGTGGGAAACCTGAAATGCCCCAAAACACTTGCCTTGGCAGTAAGTCTGCCTGTGTTCTCCATTTACATCTACAACAAACCCACCCGATGATAAGGAAAGGTCACCAAACGTGGTGGCTGCAGTCTTGGTAACCATCAGAGTCAGTTATCCATACTGCATGTAATCAGGCTAAAAGCTCCTGAGGCTTTGCCATCTGGAAAATTTTGCATAGCATCTCTAATAACTTCTTTTATTTTATTTATTTTTTGACTATGACTATACTTGATTCAGCAACAGTTTGGAAGCAAACCTGCAGATTCTCTTTCTTTCAGGTGATTTTTACAGGCAATTCAAAATATGACTTTTTTTCCCCCCTTTTTATCTTTTCTTTTTTTCCCTCTAGACTGAGCTGTATTAAAGATTAATTTGGAAAACCAGATACATAACATGGAAAAAAACCTCTGAATGTACCAGAAATGAGAAAATAAGAAAAGACTACAGACAAATCTCTCTCTGGCCTGCTGTGTCTCTTCCTCGTGCTTTCTCTCAGATCAGCTAGCTTACAATAGCTTGCCTAATGCAAACAACATCATAGAAGTGACTGTCCCTTAGGGAAGAAAAATAACAGGAAAAAACCAGAGCAGCCTTTTCCTCCATCCTTCCTATGATTGGTTGCACCTCTGTTCCCTGCTCTGCCCAGCAAATTTCAAGTCTTTGTTATGTGGCAAGTCTCATCACTTGTCACAAATTTCCTCTTCCCTCTCTCCTCCTATCCAATGTCCAGCTGCTCCCAGCAAAGGAGTAAATACTCTTTTTGCAGATATACACCTCAGAAAAAATGCAGAGGCCAAATCAATGCAAAATATGAGTCTTTTTCCCAACTGCTAAGTTGCTATCTTTTTAAAGAAACATATTATTGTGAATTGCAACTAAGAATAAAATAGAAATATTCTAAGGATTTAATGAAAATTTAGTCTGTCTAAGGACTCTTCCAGATTTTTATTTTCCTTTATCTTTTTAATATCGCCATTTACTATAGCGACTCCATCAAATAACTTGCTCTAAATCTCCTACTAAATGTGGTATTAAATTCAAATATCTACAAGATCACACTGTATTAAGTTGTGGAGGCAATGAATTTCATCTTCTTTTGCTCTGTTGGTTTGGTGGTTTTTTTTTTTGGTTACCCTAATTTAATCCTTCTTGAACTTTTGACTTGTTCAACTCTTTTTCTCCAATGTCCTCAAGGTCATGTACACCACTAGTTTTGTACTGGGTAATTAAATCTTTATTTTTTTTTTTTTAATCAAGATAACCAGAAAGCAATTGGATAGAGCATCTTAGATTTTCCATACATACATTGAATTATGCTGTTCAAAAACAATTGTTGGCATCTGCAGTATCAAAATTTCTGTACCACAGATGAAGAGCAGCAGATCCATTTCAGCTCTTGTCTTGCACGGCACCAAGCACAGACAGAAGTACATCCACAGACTCCTGCTGACGGGTACTAGCCAGGGGAATTGAGGACAGTTTGTATGTCATCCAGCAGACCAGGACAGTTTCACATTGGTGCAACTACTATGAAAAGGGCGTTTCAGTCTATAATAGTGAGAATATACATATATCTATGAAAAAGACAAGTTTACCAATTTAATCTCATTTTTCTTAGTGTTGTCGATTTGGCTCAATTAATCCCTTTTATTGCATTAAAAAAGTGCCCTTTATTGGGCAATATACTGAAACAACTGCTGGATGTTGGTGTTGCTGCTGATTTAACATGTACCATTTCCCATTAAATACTATAGCTAGCAAACAGTTTCTAAAATTTAGATTTCATTATCCAAATTGTATTTTCGTATGTGTGAGCTCCCTGAGAAACTATGCAATTCATCCCCCAACTAATTTTTTGTAGTGATGAATGCAAATGAGAATGGAAGTAGCACTATACGAAATTAGCCTATATTCCTCTGAAGCTCCTTCACACTGCCACTTCCCTAAAGACTTGGATGAGTTTTTCTCCTCTTGTGCAACTTCCTCGAGAATACTAAGCCAGTGAACACATGCACTACTACTGACACTGAAAATATCATCTGAATTTATGTTATTCCTGCGACACTGTCCTGTCTCAAACCCTTGATCTACCAGATGTTGCTACAAACTTCCTCATGACCTGAATTCTTTGACCTGTTTCTAAAAACAAAACAAGAAAAATCCAACAAAACCTTTCTGTTCTAAAAATACCCCTCCCCCAAAAAAAAACAAGCAAAAAACCCTGAAGCCACAACCCCAAAGCTCACTAGTTAAATATTTAAATATTTTAACCTGTTCACCATAGTCAGTCTATCTTTAATGTTAATATGATTTAGCTCCAGATTTGAAATGTAACTACATCGCTGCAGGAGAGCCAATATTTTCCTAAGAGGAGCAAATATCAGTTTTCCAGCAAAACACTCATGGAAATCTTTTGTTATTCTTATTGTTTCAAAACAATTTAGTTGAATAAATAAGGCAGCTCTCATTCACAATATGCAGCATTTGATAAGGAAAATAAGAACATGCAGGTTTGGAAAGACAACAAGCTTGATAACTTTTATTAGTGTTCCATGACAGTCAATTTCTGTATACATTGCCTTGCAAAGATTTGATGGTACCTTAACTGAATCTGAAAAACATCAGAGACTTTCAAAGCTAGTCAGAAAAAAACATGTATCTAGAAATATCATGACACATTTCTCAGCAAAATGTTCATTTTTATTCTTCTCTGGAGATACGGGAATTTTGATAAATTCAAATAAAAGAGATTGAATTTAGGGTATGAACACCAAATGCTTATCCACACTATCTTCTCTATCAGTAATCAGGAACTGCATTTTGGAAGACCAAAAAAACCCTCCTTTCTCTCCTTCCTCTCCTTCTCTCACATCTTCTCTCCTGCACACCACATCGTGATATATGCACTCCTTTGGTATCTGAAGCAAGCAAAAAACTCTATCTAAAAACAATGACACACAATTTCAAATGTTTGTGGAGCTGAGGTTACACTTCATTAGTAATCAAAAATTTCCAGAGTTTATTCAGAACTTCTGCATAAAAAGCAGATTTTCATCTGAAGTATAATCCTATTCTGTAAATTGCATTCATAAAGAGTACAGAAAACTTTTGCATTTTCAGTACACCACAGGATTCACTATCAAATTTCCTGAATTTACAAGTCAGTAGACACTCTTTCAATCTATCTGGTCTTTGCAGACTCAGCATGCTACTTGCAAGCCAAGCTGTTGTCCTTCTGGCTTTGCATATTGCTGCCAGCACTAAAGATTAGGCAGACCAAACTCCTCACTCAGTAGACACAGCACAGAGAACTGGGGTGTGCTGACCGTTCCCAGATGAACGGATACCTCAGGGCGTAAGCTAAGTGAAGCTTCATACTGCACTACAAAGCACCAAGTCAACTTACTGTGCCTTTCTATCATGTTCCTCAATGCTACCTGTTCTAGAAACATAGGCTGTCTATATTGATCCCACAAACACACAGCACACCCCCCACCGTCACCTTTTAATGTGCAATTTCCTTCCTTTTTAAAATGAAAGATGAAAGAGTATCATAAAAGAAACCAGAGGGCAGTATGTGATACAAGTTCTATTCAATCTGTTTTTCAGAGTAATGCTGTGTGTGCTTAAAATACCATCCTGCCTCAACCAACCACTTCATTTCTAAGAAAAAATTTGAATGGCATTGCTTGCAACAGTAAAAAGAAACTGAACACAGAAACTCCAGAAGGTCTTCTGCAGCCTGAAGTTCCCCACATGCTCTAAATATGCATACTGTCTTTTATCTGTATTGTGAACTTGTCCCTCAAACCAACTGTCATCCTGGATGCCTGCAGCTCTATTACCAGGAGAAAACACCAACATTATCACTAAGGATTTGCTACTGGATCAATTCTGTAGGTGTTATAAATCAGCATAGCTTCAGTAACTTCAGCTAAGTGATGATGATTTACAACGCCCTGAGGATCTGGCCCTCCGTCCTAATTACTTCATTAATCTGCATATTCTTGAAAGGAACACTAATCTTTTTTCTAAATTACTTTTACTTCAACCCACCTGTTATAATTCTGGTGTGGATTTATACAGAGTTCATATCATACTTTCTTACTTATTTTTGAAGAAGCATTGCCCTGAGTCTGCCCATGGTCCATAAATGATCTATACGGATGATTGAATCAAGTCTGAGCTGGTGCTTTCAGCAGGTATGAATTCAACTCCTCAAGATCAATCCATTAGAATCTAAACACTATTAAAAGAGTGGAGAGCAAGAAACACATTTTTTCTGTCCCAGGGAATAAGAAGCTGGCCACTTCTGGAAGGAAGTTATATGATCAGGTCTATAGAGCCAGAGAACCACAGTGACTACCTTCTCATCATAACAAGTAGTGTATTCCCAGGAAAGGACAAAGTTGGTGTTGGGAAGCATGTTTTATCATATTCCCTCAAGATGTCACTGAAGGTAAGAGCCCAGCCAGATTCTAAAGAGCTATAGGTATTTATATGAATAACAAGACCATTGACTGCTACACTGGACAGTGCATATATATTTTTTCCCTTTTTTTAAAAATAAAATAAGCTTTCCAGTGCGTAACTTTGCTACTAGAAATATGGGCTATAAACAGGTTCAGTGAAAATGCTGCTATGTTTCCATTTTGGAGCTTTTCATTGTTCACTGAATTTCCCTCTGATGCTGTCTGCTGTTAAAAAAGAGCCCTGAGGAACGACCACTCTGATCCTCCATGGCATGGCCTGAAAATTAAGGAATTCAGTCAGTAAGCAAAAACCTAACTAACTACTACATTTTATTTGGAAACTCATTTTAAAAAAAAAAAAAAAAAAAGACTGTGTTGTGTTGATCCCAAGTTTAAAGAAAGGCACCAGTAATCCAAATCAAATTTATTATGTGGACATTTAACACTTCTAGAGTCCTCCAAATGCAGCACTAGCACAGAAGAAATAATTTAGATGGAGTTGGAAGAGTTATTTTGTCTGCCTAAAACCTAATATTTTTGTAAAAGCAAATGTCTTAAAAGCGTTTTCTGCAGAAATATGTAGTGATTGTCTTTAAGTCAACATTTTTCAAATGTTACAATACTGTAGAATGGAAATGGTATTTTTCATAAACATAAAATAGAATGAACTGACACCTCACATGCCATACTTTATTAACAAGCCCAGGCTTTTAAATAGCATGTCCAACCATAAGAGGTATTTAAGGAGTGACATAAGATTCCATACCCTAAATGAATGAATATTAACACCAATTTCTAGAAGGTTACAATTATGAAAGCACTCCAGAAAATATACAAAATGTATTTTGGATAGGCTAAAGAAGGATTGTCAGGATACAGCAGTGAAGGTTTCCTGCTCAGATCTTTGCACTCTGCCCAACTCAAAGAACTCCCAAATTCATAGAAATAACTAGCTCCAAGAGAAGGAGAGTTAAAGTTGATAACATTGTAATTGAGATAATGTTGATTTTATATATTTATATATTTATATATTTTATATATAGTTACATACCTAGAGAACAGGAATGAATCAAGTGTACAATTTAAATAAAACTCACACCTTGCTGATTTCTTAAGAGTTATTTCACTGCACTTCTAACATGTAAGGAAATACAATTTCTTGGATTTCTAGTCAATCCCTCTTCAAAATTTATTTTAGGCTACAAAAGGATATTTTACAAAGCAAGTGAAATTCTCCTCAATAGTAAGGACTAGTGTAATAAATGCCTGCCTGACTTCTGTAGCATCAGGATGCATTTTAAAGTGCTACTAATTCATGCAAACATTTGCACATTATCATTCTACATCACTGCAGTATTTGTGGTGTTATTGCTAACCTCATAAAATAAAGTCAAAAAAACTATTAAATAAATTACTATACTCTTCCATTTGCCTATATGGAGTCAGCAGTAAGGTACTACTTTGAATGTTTTTTTCTACTCTTTCTATGAGAAAGAATAGTTGCTAAATGTTCTGATTTCCCCCTATATATGTCCAACTTCATAGGTTTGCTGTTGCTATTCTTTCTGTGCACTTATTGTACATCAAGGACAAATCTCATTATCATATCTATTCTTAATGCTTATCTTTAGTCAAGCCACCCACCACTGCTCCTCCTACCCTTTAGAAAACAGCATTTCTTGGGATTTAGTGACTGATCTGTAGGCCCATATGAACTAAGTTTGAATCTCCCATTATGCTTCAGGAATGACTTCACTGAAATTGCATGGGTATTCAGAGACTAAATATTAACTGCATTTCAGCCACAGTAATATCAAGACATTTGTTAGACTAAAGGAGAGTGCATGAGGAAAAGGAAGGGGTGAGGCAATAAAAATTTCAATCTAAAATTTCTATTCTGTAATCCCTCTTCCTATCTCCTTTCTTCTCTCCTACTTCAAAATCTTGTTACATCTTCTGTCTTAGGAAAAAAAAAAAAAAAACAAAACCAAGCTTGCTACCTGATTCTCTCTTCGAGCTACAATAATTCCATTTTCCCACTACATTTCCTATCTTCTCCCTCCTCAGCCCCAGGCTTTTTATCTGAAGTCACTACATACCTCACTAGTAAACTATCGCCACTCATCACCTGCTGTGAAACACAAAGTCATGGCAGAAACTAATTACGGACCTATAGCTGGCAGGAGGCAGTAACAGCTTTCTGCATCTCCTTGCCTCAAAATAAGAGCCTACACAGACTACACCCTGCTGGTGAGCTGCTATGCAGTAAGTGCAATTTGCATCCACTGGTCAGTGCCCATTGCTTCTCAGTGATGACTGTTCACCGTTGGGAGAAATGGTCACTGCCAGCCACTGACTTGCAACCACTGTGTGCAGAAATGGATCACCAATGTCTCCTATCACAAGATAAGGAGTCACAGATTGCCCAGAGAGGTGATAGATGCCCCATCCCTGGAAACATTCAAGGTCAGCTTGGACAGGGCTCTGAGCAACCTGTTCTAGTGGAAGATATCACTCTTCATTGCAGGGGTTTAGACTAGATGACTTTTAAATGTTCCTTCCATCCCAAACTGTTGTATTATTCTATTATTATTAATCCAAATTTGAAAATGGCAAATATTGCAATAAGAGCAGGCGACACTGCTGGGTTGCAGTATGACAAATCCAGTTTGCAGCACCTGATCAGCACTACTTACAGTAGTGGAATACCTAGTTTGGTCACGATAGACATCAACACTAATAGTAACTATTAATCAGGTACTGCCCAAACTGGAAACAGGCTACTACCTGTTAATGATAGGTAGTACCTGTTCTAAGTACATGAAGTCCTCACTAATCAAGGCTAAATAATTAACTCTTGTAACGATGGAAGTTTACCAGCTTTTCTCCTCTTTTTATCATCTTATGATACACTCATGCCCAAGTTTTTCTTACATTTTTCTACAATATCCTCTCACCCTCTCCCTGGATTTTAGTAGTACAACGTAACACTCCAGATTCATTTTCTTTCTACCTGCAATAACCAAAACAAGTGCTTTTCCCAAGCCCTTCTCTTCTTTTCTCCACCTTCATACGAGAACATGGACTACGCTCTCTCTAGAAGCTGTTCAGCAACGGACTGGAACAAAAGCCATAGCTAACTGCTGCCCAGGCAATATTTACTTGCTACATCGCTGTCTGCTAGCTTGAGAGGTGGTAGTTTTGGTTTATGTCAAGAACAAGGAAGGCTAAGGAAATACCTTGATGTGTCACATGAAGTATTGGTTGCCTGGGGTTGGTTTAGAGTTGTTTACCCAAGGTTGTTTTCTTTAAAACCTAGATTACAATAGATGTGGTTGTTGTGTGGAGTTCTCCCTCTCCTCTGCTTGTTTTCCAGGCTATATCAAAAATTTTTTGATAATGTCCTGTTCAAGCAGAATTCCTTAAAAAAAATAAATGGTAAGAAAAGATCTTAAGTCAGATCCCAAGGCTCTGGAAAAATGAATGCCCCAATTTCCTATGTTGTGAATCTCACATACTATGTTCTTATCCAGCATTTTTAATCCATACATTTTACTGAGGTCATCAACTTGGTTTGTATTTTACAAATGTTCAAAATGGGTAATGAAGTGAATGGATGTTCAGTAAGACAGTTTCAGAGCCAAGAATGAATAACAGTGCTTTGAATCCCTTTCCAGTGTACTGTGTGTGCAATAATAAAGAGCTGTGGAAATGGCTGTGAAATGACAGAATCACCCTAGTTCAAGTGATTATACAGAAAAGTTTGAAGAAAAGTGGAAAATCAGGCTCTGGGTGAGACATAAAGCAAGAAGATAAACCAAATGTACCTTCCTCCTTTATTAACTTTCTTAATGAGGTTATCTTTGACTACCATGAACTCTAACGAGACCAAGAACCACCTATTTTAAATGCCAAGCAAACCGCTGCTAAGCAATAGACTCTTTCTTTGTAGGGCTGATCTCTTGAATCCTCATAGTAACTGGCAAGGCTTCCCTATCTGGACCTTTTTTTGGGTTTTCTTTAACTTTGTATTTTGAATATGTGATAAAACCCAATGAAGGGTTTTGCCTTTACGAGCAGAGGTATATGTTTTTCAAAATTGGTAAATGGCATTGCACTAACATATGTAGAAAGATCAAAATAGAATTTCTTTTTATTATTCCTATTATTGCATTCCCCTATACAATGGCACCCTCTTTGAAGACATCATTTGCAACATAATATTGATTTAATGTGCCACTTCATATGAATTCCACATTCTCAGATTAAAGATTTAAATTAATATGACAAGTGAAACACTAAAAAATTCAATAAATCACCAGATATGGTTATCCACATAGAGTATATTTTATAGTAACCAAAAAAAAAAAAAAATCCGCAAATAAACACATAAACAAACAAAAAAACACTTCAGCAGCCACAGCCTAGGCCAGATTTAATTTGCTTGATTGATCTTGAGATCTTTGAGTGCAAATTCATTATTCTCCTATTAACTATTATCATTGTTGGAATTTATAAGGGACCTGTAAACCTATTAAACTGGTCTTAAATGTTGCAATCCATTTATTGAACAGACTAGCAATGAAAAAATTAATTATTAAATAACCACCACAGAAAAACATCAGTGGCCTTGTCACCTCAGAGCTAGATTGATAGCACGTTACCTTCTGGCGAGGTGGGGCCCTGCAACACTCAAATATAAACCTTGGAAGGATAATGCTGAGTATGTCACTGCATAAGTCACATTTTTAATTTAATGTTTTATTAAATGTTAGATAGAATAAATTTATCCAGGCCTCACAGACTCTGTCTTAATAAATGAATTGGCACTCTTTCAGATGTAAAAAATGATCACAGCTTCTCAAGGGCATCGGAAACCCTGAAGCATAAGACACCAGTAAATACAAAAAGCAAAGGCAGCATGGACAGTGATATATTTGCAAGCACTGCGGGTGAGCCAACACTTTCAAACTGCTGAGGCTAACAAAACAAGGGCAGTGAACTCCCAAAATGGTAAAAGCACCTGCAGTAAGAAGCTGTGCTTGAGTGCTGTTGCACAAACATGTCCACTACTGAAAAAAAGTGGAAAGGGTGTGGGTTTGTCACCCTCCTGCTACTATATTTCAAGATATGTTTGTACATTCAATATTTCATGAGGAGTATTAATAATTTATTTTTCTCCCCTCCTTTAATTTCTAAGACTAGACTTTGAAAACAACAGGCATGGAGAAGATACATTCTCTCCCTCCTGTACAGTTATCTACAGAATGTTCACTTGTGTTTCCCTGTAGAACTGCTGTCATTAGGAATATTTAATCTGTCTAGGAAAAATGGTTACAAGTTCTTAAGTCAAAACCAATATGCCCCTGTCCTGACACATCTCTCCAGAGACAAGATTTCTGCAAGCGGCTCCATTTCAAAAACATTTGGCTTACATAAGGCAGAACAGCTCAACACTAACACTCAGGCACTGAAAGGCTTTCACGGCATAGTTGAGCTGCAGTATGTATTTCCACAGACACTAAACTAAATGATTGCAAATGGCTGTTAAAATGGCCAGAAAACTGCCCTTCCTCACATTGTCAAGAAAAAAAAAAGCAATGCATGGCATGCTTTTTTTCCAGAATTCTAAAATGTTGGTCTTCAATAGTTGTCCATCTCACACTGCCACATGTTCCAATGTTAGACAGCATATGAACAACAAGTTCCAATAAGCAACGTGCAAAACCACACAAAGCAGTGAGTTGTGCTGAAATTGTCTTCTCCTGCACTCTCTGCTGTTTGAATTCATGCAGCTGGCATCCTCTTGCTGAATACACAAGAGCATTTGAATAAGAAGGTAAAAAGGAAGAGGAAGAGAAACTTCCTTGGAGTCTGGCATTCTTCCAGAAAGCCAGGAAGAATTCTCAGCATGTAAACAGTATAAAAGAAAGTGAATGACAAAACAAAACACACAATTGTGCTGATAAATTCTGAATAATGAAACAAAACACATAATTATGCTGATAAGTTCTAAATATATGGTATTCTTGGCCTAACTACATGACATTTGCACCCTACTTATGAGTCCTACAACTGACATGAGAGGAAATTAGAAAGACTTTATCAAAAAGTGAAATGTGACTTCACATAGACATATGGTTGCATAGAAACATAAGCAGTGAGATGAACTTGCTACCAGTAAAAAATGACAAAAAAACAAAGCTGAGCTACACTGTATCTAACCTTATCTGCCTTTAACTGACCCAAGGAAATACATTATAGCCTCAGACAAGAAGTCATAGTTTATAATAGAAACTACATATTTATAGGGAAATTTATTTTCTTATTAAAAATGCAAAGGAAAAAATATGAAACAAATATGTTTTTTCTCTTTCTTTCCATGAGGATAATAACTTAGACATTAGTGATCCTTCCTAAAGTGTAACATAACTGCATCCAAGATTAGAAACTAGTTTTGAAATTATTATGCTATGTATTTATATGAAGAATACATTGGGTTCAAGAAATACATGAGATAATTAATATCCTGAATTTAATTTTTGCATATGTTTTGGCTGGGATAGAGTTAATTGTCTTCACTGTAGAGTGTATGGTGCTATGTTCTGGATTTCTGACCAAAACAGTGTTGGTAACACCCCCACATCTTACGTATTTCTAAGCAGTGCTTGCACAGCCTCAAGATCTCTGATTGTCATACCACTCCACCCCATCAATGAGGCTGGGGGTACACAAGAATTTGGGAGGGGACACAGCTGGGACAGCTGACCCCAAACTGACCGAAGGGATCTTCCATACAATATGATGTCATGCTCGGCATATAAGGCTCGGAGTAGAAGAAGGAAAGGGGGAAGTTCAGAGTGATGGTATTTGTTTTTCCACGTCCAATATTACACATGATGGAGTCCTGCTTGCCTGGAGATGGCCAAACACCACCCCACCCACAGGACGTGGTGAATTAATTCCTTGTTTTCCTTTGCTTGTGTGAGTGGCTTTTGCCTTCCTATGAAACTGAATTTATCCCAACCTACAAGTTTTCTCACTTTAACCCTTCTGATTCACTTCCCCCATCTCACTGTGGGGGAGTGAGCAAGTGACTGTGTGGGGCTGAGCTGACTGCTGGGGTTAAACCACAGCCAGCTTTTAATTATTCTGGTAACAGGTAAAGCATATTTTTGTTTCTTCATTATAATACAACAACCACTTTTGTTTCATAGTGGTTTTCTTCTTTATTTCCAAATCACCTTTGGTGGTGGGAAGGAAGACAGATTCAGATTTAAAAGGAGTTTAGACACAGTTTCAGCTACTAAGTGAAGCCAATTGCTTTAGCCATTTTTGAGGTAAATGCTACTTTGTAATTCAGACATACAAAAAATGTTAATGCTTTTAAGGAAGAGTGTGTACATAAGCAAGCAAAATAAATATATTTAGTGTGGATGTTGTATGAGAGCAGAAAATCAAGAACAGCATAAGTAGCTCAGAATATTCCAGCTGAATCTAAACTTAATGCTCTTAAAATATAACTCCATGTTCTGCCCAGTCCGTGTGTCCTATTTCCTGTCTAGGTTTATCAGGACACCAACAAGAAGAGTATCAGAAATGTCTTTCTGTTGCCAAAATACAAAACTTGCATCATGTTGAGATTGTGCTCCATGACATTTGCAGGGTTGATATGTGCCATGCTACAGATATATTCAGTGTCTGGCTCCTGCTCCACAGTAAAGAGAAATGTGATAGTGGTGGAATGAAAGGGCTTATCTCTTTACCGGAGAACAAAGAGGGTCATGACTGATTGCAATAGTTGTTACCCAAGGATACATTCTTAATTCAATATATCTGAATGATCTATTAAAATGACCCAAAAAAGCATGGAAAGTTAGGCAAGGGAAGAACTATAAAGTGATAAGTACAATAAGAAGCAAATAGTAATTTTTTTCTAATTCTTTAACATTTAGGATTTTTTCTAGAACTGTAAAAAACTCAATAATTAGTAGCTATAAAGCTCACATAGCTAAATGTGTGACACTGCAACAGACATTAGTTCACTTTCTCTCTGTTAAGAGGCAAAATTTATGAACCTATCTAAAGAAAACTATAGCCATCAGACATCGAATGCAGACTGGAGTTATCTGTAGCTAATCAAAAACCCACGTCTTTTTGTTGAATAGGATAAATGGCCATATAAATTACTTTCAGTATTTTCAGGCAAAAGGCAACATGCCTAAATACTTTTCTTGAACGTTACCAAATAAAAGAATGCAAGATGAAATTAGCACTTCTCTGCTACTAAACAGGTATACAGCTGAAGCCTTCTATACAGTAAGATCAAACAGACTTATAATAACTGGCATTGGATGCTAAATTGCATCTACAATATAATATATACAGTTATATATATATTACCTCTTCAACAGATGGCCAGGTCAAATCTAACCCCAAATCTAAAATACCATACAATTTAGGAAATCCACATACATTCAAGAAATATTGCTCTAGTCCAATATAGTGTACTTTTGTAAAAAGAGTCACTAGAAATAGATTGATATCAGACCATCTGTAGTATTAGTTATTATAAATGGGAAATCCTGAATCTACAACTGGTGACTTATGTATTAGCTTTACCAAAACTAAGCATATGAACTTTCAAAACTGTATCAACAGAGTGAATTTACAGTGAATCAGCAAAATTAAAGTCCATCAAAGAGAACAGAAAGGGAAATAATAGCTCTACTGATTTTAAAAGAAAAAATTGCTTCCCATTTCTTCCCAAACCCTAATGCTTATTTTTTTATTGTGCACTTGCTTTGACATGCCAAATAATGACAGTTTCTAATGGAAAATTTCTCAGAGATACCTGGATCTCAACAGATGATTACAAGTCAAATGTTTTTAACCTATACATATAAATGTCCATGCATGCACAACAAGAACGTTTTGTAGCAATCCCACTAAATGCCAAAAAGTCTTCTAAGTAGATATTAAACACAAATTAAAAAAAAAAACAAAATTGAAAGTCTGGGACATGTAGGATGTTGTCCTTTAGTAACCTTTGGTTTTGAGGATGAAAAATTGAGATTTGTCATCCACTTGTACAGTGATTAATGAGCTAATAAATTTACAGACAGATGAACGCAGAATTCTTGATTTCTCTTTAAAAAGGTGTCTACAGCCTAAATGAATTATTTTAATAAAATAGTGAATACAATAAAACACAATAAAACCTATAAATACTGTGAAAGGACTATGTTTTCAAGAGCTCTACCCAACCCTTATAAACATAAATGAGACTGTTTACTGTGGTACCATTACTCATGAGTATAAATACTTTCTCTTTTACTACAGACAAACTTTTTAAAAAACAAATTAATTCCCAAAAGTTGTGTATATTATAAATCCTTTCACACATAGAAATTGTAAGGGATTATTGATTGTAGTCCATGTTATAGTAAGAAAGAATTATTATCCTTCATGACTTTGAGCAGGTAATTTCATTCTTTCTTCTCCCCTTTGCCTTCCTATTCTTCACCTATGAATCCTATTTTTCTTGTAAGCTCTTTGAAGAAGGAATAACTTATATCTGTGCTTTAATCCTCCAGTATTGACTGGGGACTGCAGGAACAATTGCAATGCATATACAACAAATGGATGTACAGATAGTCACAGCTGCAAGTGTCATACCTACACTATTGCTACAGTTACCTATAAAGATGCTTCCTGGTATAGAGCATGTGCTACAACAAGAAAACTGATCTTCCTTTTGTCTAAAAAACTCCTGATAATTTCCAATAGTTTCTAAAGTTCATTATAGACTTACTTTATTTATTGTCCTTATCACTCCATTCCTCCCTTTCTCTCTTCACTTGTCTGCTTTCTGTCCCTCTACAACATATTGCTACTGTGGGAGGTATTCACACTGTCTAACTTTAGTCAACTAATTTAGGGCTCTGAATCACCCTCTTTGAGTGCCTACATCTCATAGAACATGACTATATATGAAACAGACATTTTTAAACTCAGGTGTTCTAATATGTGCTTTTTTCAAATACACAAAGTAGCTTGGCCTAGGTAGTGTTAATATTCCACTGTATAAAGCAGTGCCTGCCAACAGTAAGCAAACTTATTCAGTGACCGAGTTACAGGTATTTTTGCACTAGCTTGGCACCTCACTTTCCTTCTTTCTCACCTAGATTTAATGCAGTAAGCATACTCTCTGTAGCAAAGTATAAAAGAAAAATAAAAAAAAAAAAAGAAAAAAGAAGAGTAAATGCGAATGGTATCTACTAATGGAATTTGCTAAAATATCCATGGAATTTAAAAAGCAAATGCCTGCTCAATAAATTGCTGCATTCAGCCAACGAGGCTGCAGCTGTGAGTAAGACAGTACATCAGTCCCACGCCTAACCACATCTCGACCTTTCTTCTGAGACTGTCAACTAAGGTGCCAATTAGAGCAATGATTTAGAGCAACACATTTTGCGTTCTGCTAAACACAACTGTTACCAAGGGGACAAAGATCATGCATTTTGCTTAATACTGGATGCCCAACTGGCTTAATACAGATCTTCCACTGACAACCACTTTGGTAAGCCTCAAGATGAGAAGCAGGTAAGTGCACCACCCGCATACTATTCTTTTGATCTCTTGGGACACAGAAAAGCTTATACTGTAAATATCTGAATGATTTCCTGGTACATTGTTGATTTTGTTTAGCTTATCGTCTCTCACACACAAAATCAGTCATCTAAGAAACTACTAAATTCTTTTTGTATCAGGACAATGTTAAAACTATTTGTTTTCATATATCACGACTAATATATGGCCATAAATTATGCATTCTAATTCAACATAATGAGAGCTGCAAGCCAGGTATTCAAACTTAGCTTCTGAAAGCCTTCCCTTCAACCAAGCCATAATAAAAGGCTTAATCAGCATATGAATCAACTATCAAATTATTTATTTAAAGAATGGTAAATGAGATAAGGTGACGAAAGACAGAAAAATAAGGAAATTTTTTTTCTGTCTCAGTTGCAAAATGAATGCATGTAATTTTGATAAAACTTAGGCAAGATGAAACCAATGTATAGTTGAATATGAACTGTCCATAGCATAAAAAAAGAAGTGAGTTACGTACCAAGAGTAGGGAAAATACTATGATACAGTCTTAAATATAACAGTAAACTTTATCTTGGAGTTCCAGTAACAGGATACATGTTGGTGATCTCACAAACAATATAATATAAAGACCACAAATCAATTTTGAGTGTACAAGAAAATCTTTAGTTGACACAGGCATACAAAGAATTGCTTTGAAAGAAGTCAGGCATTTCTATCTGTGCTTAATTAAATTTAAAAACCCCCCATATATCTAACAGTATTAATTCATCTATATCTAAAGTTGTATCAAAATAAGTGGAACTAGTTTTACTCAACACAACATTGTTTGTCCATCCTGATCACATCTGCTTCCACCACAGCAATTACTACAAACTGATCATCTAAGGAGAAGCACAGGATATGGAACGACACAACACGTGTTCAAGTAAGTTTTCACTACAAAAGGCATTTCAAACTGAATCTGTATTAAGGCATACCGACTGACATTCATGATAGGCCTACTTACTTGGATTTACCAAATTCTGGGATGTGGGAAGAACTTACATCACATACTCTACTCTAAATCTCATATTTCTCAGTTAATGTTATGAAAAAAAACTTCAAACATTGGGCTAAAATTTACAAGGCAGTTCAGAGATGTCTGCATTCAAACTAGCTACTGCTACATTAAAATTCTTTTACAGTTAGGCACAGGATTAACAAGTTTCTTTACCAGTTGTCTCTTTTTTAAAATAAGTACTATGTCTTTTGGGGAGGTTTGGGGTTTTTTTGGTCTTATGGTGAGAAAAAGCATAGTGTATAATAGCAAGCTATGATGTAACTATGATCAACACTTCTATCTGTACTTTAAATCTTTAAGTGCTTTCCTAAAACTAGCCTGGGACCAAAAAAATTTAAAAATCCACTATCTTGAAAATACACATAGTTTTGAAGTTATAAAAAGAAGCTAATTGAACTGATGTATTTTTTAAATTTTAAAGAAAAAGACATTATAAACTTAATTGCTTTTCTCTTTGGGAATTTTATTTTCCTACTGTCTCCTGGAGCTCTAACTTACTATTGCGTGAACAGCACTATGTTATACCTGCTTAATGGAATATGAATTGGAACTTAAAAGTTAAAGGCCAGTCTGATTTCACTGTTCAAAATCAATGAAATCTGAAATTTAACAAAAACCAGATGAACAACGAAAAATAAGTTAATGAGTGAAGCTATCACAGCTACCATTGCTTTTAAATGACAAGGCAGTTAGCTTCTATTAAGTTGCACATTAAAGACTTGCCTTTAAAATAAAAATATTATTCATTCAGTAGAATCAGTTTTTTCAAAGCTACAGAGGTAAATACATGGAAATCTTCAGGCTAGAGAACATTTTGAATTTTATTTACATTTTTTTTATATGGTTTTATAATAAATGGTCAGTAAGAGCTTGGGAATATACAAGAGTTTGCAATACTGGATTTAATTTTGAGAGGAAGGAAAAGATAAGGTATTTCCACTGATTCAGCCCTGGGTTCCATACCAATTGGGAAAATCCAAAGGAGGCACTCTGAGAGTTATGTTTTCAAAAGTCAGTCCTTTCTGTAAATTGACAGCATTCACACACCTGTTGATGTTCATATATTGTTAATGACACACTAATGTACTTAAAAGAATATTTAATATGGAAGAAAATTATATGGACATCTTGTGCGTAGGCAAGATCCGAGTATCTTGTGAAATCTTTCTAAGTATGAAGTTTTTTTTATTAAGATTCAGCTAGAAGAGTATTTTCTTCTCTAACAGATAAATGACATGATACCTTGTATGTTACCTGTCAAATACTTGATTTGATAGATTCTCCATTTCTCAAAGTGGTATTGGTATGGAAAAAAATATTTAAAGTTAATGTAATAATTAATGTATCTGTCCATCTAGCTTTAGTGTTTTCAGCTGTTTTCTTCTGGGAACCATCTATAATTCTGCTCTGAGAGCTTTGACTGGATGGTTTAAGGATCATGGTTTGTCTTACATATAGGCAAGTATAATTAAAAGTGTCAGGAAAAAGTCAATGTCTTTGAAAAATAGAGTGCCATCATAAAAAAAACCCAAACCACATACACAAAAAAAACCCCACCAACAAAAACAAACAAAAAAACCCCAACAAAACCACACCAAAAGCCCCCAGCGAAATCTCAAGTGATTTGAGACTGTTAATAAAAAACAGCTTTTCAACAGTATCTGTCATATTTGGATGAAATCTGAGCTTCATCTTTTATAAAAGTTTCACTTTAATAAAAACAGAATTCCTGTTGGTTTTTACTGATATGATTTTTAACTTTAAGAGATATTGTAAGAACTAAAGAGAAAAAATGCATATATTTATTTCTTTGTGATTGTATGTATGTGGAAAATCCCCAGCAGGGACAGCAAGAAATTGTCCCTTGATCAAGTTATTGATCAAGTATAGGACAGCTAAGTATCTTACACATATACTTCTATGGCTGTAAACTTCAGGTTAAAATAAAAGAAAAAAAAGGTTAATTTCAGAAAGGTTATATTTTGTGCGTCATGATTCTATTAGTTTGCTTAGCCTAAAGAAAAAAATAAATCATAATTATATTATGGTTTATATGAAATTGAAATGCAGAGGTACCAAAACCACCACCCAATCCTGCTCCCCGTAGTTACATGAACTCCTATGATCCAAACTAGATGTTTTTCTTGTCACAGATTTCAGGATGAAAGTGGACTTTCCAAATAAAGACGTATTTTAGCCAATATCATCCTTAACAGTTTATTCCCACTGTGATATTTCACTTACTGTCTTGTACATTAAAGTAATAACCATTGATATCACTCCCCAGAAAGAAGTCATTGCTTGGGACTAACAATATGGAAGGATGGCAAGTATTAAAACATTCTGTTTGAAAAATGCAGTGTCTCTTATGGGTTCTGATATCTCATTACACTGGGGAACATAGGTGGCTGCACAGCCTTTTAAAGAAAGTAGAGAACCAAGAAGCTTGCCTGAAAATGTGAAAATATGCATATATTCAAATCAATTCTTATGCAGGTTCTAGAGAAAAAGGAAAGAAAAACAAATCCTGCAAAGAAAGAAGTACAGATTCTTCCCTGGAATGTTATAGGGATACAGGTTTATTTCAGACAGCATTTTAATACTTATTTATTGATATATTTTATCATGGTGAGTTTACATTAAAAATAGTGGGCTACAGGCTTTGTTTAGTGAGTAACTGCTTCCTAGAGGTGTTGAAAAGTATTCTGTGACATTCTCCCAAATGAAAAAGCACCATTGAAAAGGCATATATTTATCTCTTAATACTACCTGAATACACACACATTTCAAGAGATATATTAATCCACAGCAATTGCAAAGCACAGATATTTTCAGTTGAAGCCAGCAGCAGGCACAGTATTGTCACTGTTTTCCGTATGCATTGTTTCCACAAAACTCTGTATCCAATCATTTAATGCTATTTTCTTAGGTTTGGCTGGTAAACTGTAAAGACTGACATAACTTTTTATTAGGTTGCTGCTTATTTTGCAAATCTGTTGTGAAAAGCATTCAGCTCTGAATTGTTGCAGTGAGCTCATATTTTCGGTATAATTTTTTTCCTCTAAGTTAACTAAATGACACACAGTGCAGTTTCTGTTATTATATTTGATGCAAAAGTGTCATTAATATAACATTATGTTCACTAATAGGTGTGACTGTACAGTTTATGTTCTATCTCTGTCACTTTCTCATGCTGCACAAGCCCTGTGGTATTTTAGAGTCTTCCAAAATTAAGTGAAGAGCACTGAGTTCTCTTCATATTCTTCCTTCAAATAAGAAACTCTATTTATATTTTTGATTGTGCTATATTATACTGGTAATTTTTGTGTTGCTATGAATGAACAAAAAGGTCACAGTGGCGAGCTTTACTGATATTCTCTTATAATTCCATATCCTATACTGTACTGTATCAAAGTAGCTTGCTAAAGGAAAAAGAATATATGTAGTATAAATACTCTTATACACAGAGATATATATGTGTGCATAAATATATATGTATGTATAATTGGTCCATAAATAACCATAGATTCTATTCCATGCTCTGTCCTCTCATCAGGCACCAGCACTACTTATTGAGGGGTTACTAGCATTTTCACAGGCTCATTCACAAATTAAATACTTGATACCTATTGTCACCCGTTAACTGTTGTCAAACCCTGTTCCCTCAAAATAGTTTGGATTAGGGTTGGGTGGACTACAGTATGGAAAATACTGGATTTATGTCAGATAAAACTATGGGAATATCAAAAGAAGTTCTAGCTGTCCTTATAGGTCCTTTACCAAACAGGTAGGGTCTGAGTTGCAGGTGTCTGATCACATTTCCACCAATATGTTCAGGATCTCTTTTAGTGTCCATTCTGAGTTCTAGGCAGTGGCATGCATCTGTGCAAGGTGTCCCAAGCAGTCTGAGGAGCCTTCTCTGTGCAAGCAATCTTCTTGGTGAAGAAAGGTGGTGAAGTCTGTTGCATACTGTAGGCAGTCAGGGTTGATGAAGCACACATAGACTCTCTCAGGGAGAGGATGGAGAACACTTGAGAGAAAGAGAGAGAGATACCAGGAAATAAGCAGGCCTAGGGGAGGTCAGGATGTATAAAGCCTCAAAATAAGTTTGCCCTTCCCCTTTCCACCAAGAACTTTAGATATTCCAAATCTTAAAATATCTTGGTTCATATCAGATTGTGAAAGAAAGTCTTGAAAATTAACAGCTGTCTAGACCATATCACTAGTTTGCTTTTTCCTTATTTTCACACAAAGTCTTAGGTGCAAGAAGTAGATTCATATACTCCTACCTGTTTGGACTGATTATATTCCTGGTTTTTCAGATTATCACCAAGACAATGCTAAGAACTGTTACATTAAAAGCTTGATCCCATCTTGATTCTGAATGTGTCTGCCCAACATTTTGAATTAATTACTTTTCCATTCTCTGTCCTTAATTTCCATACTTGTGGTTAAAAACAGGATAGTTGTCTCTCAACTGTTGAGCTTTAATTGTGAAGGCAACTTAGCCCTTAACCTTGTTAGAGTTAAATTGAAGAAAGGTGGCAAGAACAATGTTCCTCTCAAGAGACTCAGTCGCCATCTCAGAGACTAAGTAATTTTCGGATAAGATGCAAAATAAAGCAAAACTTTTCTCAAAGATTAAAAAAAACAATAGCATATATATTTTCAATTTTCACTAGACCAAAAACTCAACAGCAGGGTGCTTCAAGGCACCATAAAGCACGAAGTGTTCAAAATGTATTAAGTAATATTAAAAAAAGAAGTGAGCAGCAATTTAGCAAAATTTACAAATAACAAGAAAATCCTGCTAACTAAGCCTGAATAAGACAGGAAACCTGGGAGATAATTGATGAAGGGAGATGGGTGGCCATCTTAAAAGATGTGAATATAATTTATTTAAATGCAAAATAATGCCTATTGAGAAAACAATCAAACAAAAAAACCCCACCAAACAAACAAACAAATCAACCCACCAAAAAACCAAAAACAGAAACAAAATAAAGAAACCTAAGCCTGTAACAGATCATTTGCTTTATCAGAGATCTCAATTACTAGCACCATCTTAGGAAAAACACCTGGGTCTCACTGCAGACAGCTCAATGAAGAGCCCTGTTTGATGAGCAGCTGCAGTCAAAAAAGCACATAAAATTTTCAGATGCATAGGAAATGAGGTGGAGAATAAGAAAGAAAGAAAATATGTCATTTTATGAATCAATAATTTTCCCTTCTCTGGAATAGTGTGAAGTACTGGTCACCCCATCACAAAAAGATATTACTGAATTAGAAGGTATTCAGAAAAGAGTGATTGTGATAATTAGGCATATAGAGAAACCTTCATATGAAAAGACTGAAAAAAACGGAATTGTTAACCTTAAGGAAAAAAAAAAGATGAATAAGGAGGGATATGATGAAAGTATAAAAATGGTAAGTGGCAAAGAGAATATAGATCAGGAGCTTCTGTAGTCCTGCGTCTCATAATTCAAGAACAAAAGGACACTAAGTGAAAGTGAAAAGCAGCAGCTTCAAATCTGATAAAAGAACATACTTTTTAATGCAGCACATAATTAGATTATGGAACTCAATGCCACAGAATGTCACTGATGTCAAGACCTTACCAAGATTCAAAGAAGGACTTGGCACTTAGAACTCTTGATATTCTTGGGAATCTTGTGCTGACTAACTGTTAAAAGGTTTTGAAAGAGAGGTTATGTGCCATATTTCATGATTTAAAGGACAATTTTAAAAAGAATTTGGAGGAAAGTTCCCTCTAAGTGGATTTTCCCATCTCTGGCTGTTTAATTATTTTGTTCTTCTTTTTGCTCGTTATGTTGGCATTTTCACTTGAGACATCTGGGTGTTCTTGGAGGGAGGCTGTGTAATAATGAATCACTATTCTGTTCTAATTACTATTATCCCAGTAATACCCCAGTATCTTAGTATCTCCTATGAAATCTTAGCATTAGGACTTTGGGCTTCCCTTTTGCAGAATAATTGTCTTATGGTCTATTGTATTCCATTCAGTCAACTGGATTTGTCACCCATTGTCAATTAGTATAACCACTGCTGTAAGCTCTATAGCATTGTGCATGTGTTTGGAGCAACTGTGAAACTTCTAGATGCAGAACCAAATACATTTTTGCTGTGACAGCTATACAATTGATTCTGTGTGTCCCAATTGTCTTCCAGCCCTATCTTAACCTCCAGCTATGCTATTGACATTTTGCTTCACATGCTGCAGCTGGAAAACACATGCAATGTCTCTAAAATAGAGGCACTTTAGTTTTTAAACTTCCTATTCTCCACAGCTTACTTACCACATTTTTCTCCTTTCTGCCTGCCTTGCTGCACAGAGAGATAAAGTATTCTTGTTCCCATTTTTGTTCTTATACTATTTCTTTTCTAATTCATTAGCTTTTTCTTTACCTAGTTTTTTCTATATGAAGGCTTTCAGTGCATGTAAACAATGACAGGCACAAGCATAAAAGAACTTCTCAGATCAGATCTGTTAAGTGAAAACTGAATCAAAAACAGAGTGTGAGAGATACTTGGTAGAAGCAGGATCACAGATTTCGAACAGCATTCTCAAACAGGTCTTCCTCCCACTGCTATTAATTTCATTACATTCTCAAAGCTGCAGGAGAGGGACGCAGGAAGAAAACCTTTAAGTACCTACCTATGTAACCAGCAAAAAACCTGCTAAATTCTGTGGGGTTTTGGGGGTAACTAGAAAGTAAATGAAGATATTGGGGGTGGGGGCACATAGAGCGGCTGTGCTTGTAAGGCCAGCTGGGGGCTGTACATGCCTTGAAGAGAAGTTGAATTCAGACAGGGCTTACAAACTGGACACTGCAGAGAGACTGTGAAGATACCTGATCAAGGGATAACACCTGAAAGAAGACAGGCAGCCTCAACTGAGCTAAGAGGTAGTCACATCTTAGCTACCATACAGAAACATGGTGTGCTTTGTCTCCTTCTCTTCCCCAACAACTTCCATCACTGAAGGTTTTCAAGATGCATTATGGCAGGTTGCCAGATAATCGTATCAAAGTTCTCCTTCCACAAAAGGCTAGACCTTTGAAGGTCCCTGCCAACCTGGGCTGTTGTATGATTCTATGAATTGGCACTGTATGTACTAGTACACTGCCTTGCTACGGTCTATTTTCCTCAACCTTCACATGGCATGCCTCACCAACCAAACGTAGTCCTATAATTATTTTTTCTTTCTTCTATTTCAGGATAAAAATATTAAAGTAGCAAAAACAGGTAACGATCTACCTCTCACATACTGAGCTGGTATATCACACACAATGCTACAAAGCACCATGCAGATTACATATTTTTGTTGTCTTTGGGACATCCACTTTGCACTCCCCATACGGTTTAGATATGCCTGAAGGTTTACAGTTAGTCTGCAAGACTGGTTTTAGGCTGAGTTCAATCCACAGGACACGTACTGAGGACACTCAGGCATCACTATGCTGTTGTAGTACAACATTCAATACCAAAAGCGAAGGAGCTGGTTAGCAACAGTAAGGAAATTAATTTGAAAAGCCTAGAAGAAATGTATCCTATACTATGTGGGATAATAAAAAGTATGAATACTGCTAGTCTCACAGGAATATGAGTTTTTTTCCAATCTATGAGTATTTTACAAACAAGAACTCAGAATAATTTGTATGTTTATTGTTCTTCACTTTTTAAAGTTTTAAGACTTAATTCTCATTGATTACAATTTGGCCATCATGAAACAAGGAAATACCTTTAATTTGAAAGGCACCTACTAGCAAAATAGTGCATTGTATTTTTATATCTTAGGTACTCCATAAATGGAAAAAAAAAATACCCAAAAGATGCACAAGTACTGTATTTTCAGCCGTATTTTGGCCATTTTATTTTACTAAAACTCGCCTAGTTTTAACTTATCTCCTTTCTTGAAAATTCGTATTGTGAAAATAATTAGCAGACCACTTCATCAGGAAGAACAGATTTACCTGTTCAATAGTTCAATATTTTGCAACAAAAAGCTTCCACCTAAATGTTTATGCTCTCTTTTCAACTCTGCCAGCCCTCCTTTTGAAGTCCTCTGTTCTAAATCTCGTCACCAATTAAAAAGCATGGCCTGAAGTCAAGAAACATTTTCATATGAACAATTTACACAATTACTGAAAACTATTCTAACTAATATGTTTTCCCCTTTTTAGCAAAGAAAAATAAATGTCATCCAACTATTACAACAAAAGATAAAGTATTTCATTATGGTTATGCTAAATTAGGTTGCCCATATTACCTCATTCATGCTACACAAATGCATGCTATCTTCCTGTTTTGCATATTGAAGCTAAACAATATATTGTACTTTTTTTCCCTGTATCTCATATTAGGTCTGTATTATTTTGTTATGAATTGTGTCTAGTATAGACAAATACACTTCTCTTACCATTAAAACAATCTTCTTATATTGGAAATTTAAGTCAATTAGATTAGGTAAAAATGTGCATGGAATGAAATATGGATGTGATAGATTTCAGCATCTTAGTTAAAGAAAGAGCACTTTGCTTTGTTCTGTGTCAGTGTATATGATAATGAGCTTTTGAAGAAGTACCAGTGAATACCATACTATCTGCTTCCATTAGGGCAAAAGTCTTTTAAAAACAGAAAAGAGAATTTGTGCCTATTTTAAAATACAAAAATTAATGTGCAGAATGTTATAAGATCCCATTCAGCCCTTCTAAAAAGTGAATCTTCTAAATCTGGAATTTTACTTACCCAGTTACAAATTAGGTTTCAGGACTAAAGGTGAAACTAAAAGACTCTCTTAAAACAAAGGTCTGCTGAGTTTTATGCTCTCCAAGCTATTACAACTTTATCTATATAACATAGAAAATAATATTCAAGCCTATGCAGAACTCGCTGGCTTACTTGTAGCTTTCTCGACACATTATTTGGGATTTGGCATACACGACATTTTATCCTCCATCCAAAAGTGATTTTTTTTACCTTCAGTGCAGAGATTGAGCTATGCTTAATGGTTCTGAATTGGTTTTCCTAAGGCTGAACGGGTCCTTTTTTTCTCAGACATTTTAATCAGGAATGGTGTGATTGGAAGACATCAATGGCAAAGTACAGTTTTTATTTTTTAGTTTTCATGAGGACATAAGCCACATTTCCATGAAAATAGTTAAACAATCAGAAAAGCTTAAACATACCTAATATTAGTCTAAACATAACTAATACCTAAGTATAATTATAAATGTAACTTGCACTTAAGATAAGTATATGATACAGTTTATGCATCTATGCCTTTAAAAAAATAAATCCTAAAAAAACCCACAGGATCCCAGCAATAGAAAAGATAATAAAAAATTCTCTGCTTCTATTATCCTAGCATAAATTTATCTCTGAGTTTTCCTGCATAGAATCTAAGATGTTACTATTTCCTTTGTCTACATTAAAATTTTCTAGTATTAAAATATAGGTAATATCAGATTTGTAATGGCTTCCACAAAGTCACTCATGTATCAAAATCAGCCTCTGTTCAGGATTCCAAAGAGAACAAGGGTCCAGATGTGCAACCCTTATCCATATAATTAATCCCATGATATTCACTACTTCCATATAAGTAAGTAATTGCTTACTTAAGTAAGATGTTTGTAGGATGAGGCCTGAAATTGTTGATTTTGTTCTTAGCCAGTAGTTTATGCATGCATAGCTTTCTATTTTTTTATTAATAATTTTAAATTTAAATTTTTAAGTCCTTTTACATCTATCCAGTAAGGCCAGTTTTGGAAATTCTAAGTTTATAATGGGAAGTTCTACGTTTATAAGGGGCATTACAGAGTGGCCATCTTATGCTTTGCAGTGGACAATTACTACATAAAATATCTTGGTTTTTTGTTTCCCCTGAGATCAAAATTGCTAGTAAGAGGAATTATGAAAATGCAAAGCAATCTCTGAGCCAATACGACTTTTACAAACCACTACGGAGATAGGCATTCTGGATCATTCTTTTCCTTAGTTCATGAAATTCAGAGGATTTTCAGTTCATGGTAATCCGAGTTCTCTCTTGAACTATTCTTCTTCATTTCCCTTTTAATCTCCACAACTGTCAGTGTTCAGACATAAGAACTTTTTCTTTTTCCAGCTCATTCATTTCTTCCAAAAGATCTCAAATTACAAAGCAGACAATTATTTATCCAGAGATGGATGAAAGTGGACACTATTGTCACATTTTTAGTAAGTTTGCAGATGATACCAATTTCGGTATGAGTGTTGGAGGGTAGGAAGGCTCAGCAGAGGGATCTAAAAAAGCTGGATCAATGGGCTGAGGTGAATTGCATGAGGTTAAATACAGCAAAGTGCCGGGTTCTGCACCTGGGTCACGATAAGCTCATTCAGCCTTACTATTTTGGGGACGAATGGCTGGAAAGCTGCCTAGCAGAAAAGGACCCGGGGTGCTGGATGACAGCCGGCTGGACATGATCCAGTGTGTGCCCAGATGGCCAAGAAGGCCAATGGCATCCTGGCCTGTATCAGCAATGGTGTGGCCAGCAGCACCAGGGCAGGGATTGTCCTCCAGTACTCAGCACTGGTGAGGCCGCACCTCAAATCATGTGTTCAGTTTTGGGCCCCTCACTACAAGGACATTGAGGTGCTGGAGCGTGTCCAGAGAAGGGCAAAGAATCTGATGAAGAGTCTGACACAAGTCTTGCAAGGAGCAGCTGAGGTTGTTTAACCTGGTAAAAAGGAAGTTCAGGGGTGACCTTATCACTCTTTACAAGTGCCTGAGAGGATGCTGTAGCCAGGTGGGTGTTGTTCTCTTCTCCCAGGTAAAAAAGTGATAGGATAAGAGGAAATGGCCTCAAATCGTGCAGGGGGAGGTTTAGATTGGATATCAGGAAAACACCTCAGAGAAAGGGTTGTCAAGCATTTAAACAAGCTGCCCCGGGGAAGTTGTTGAGTCACCATTCCTGGACGTATTTAAGACATGCAGCTGTGGCACTTAGAGACATGGCTTAATGATGGACTTGGCAGTGCTGGGTTAACGGTTGGACTCAATGATCTTAAAGGATCTTTCATACCTAAATGATTCTGATTCTGCAAAGTTCTGACATGAGATGAAGGAATAGAGTCCTAAACATGTTACAGTCTGATTTTTTTCAACATCTGGATTAGGAGGGAAGGTATATTTGAGGTATCAGAATATCTTTCTGTCCTCCACTCAAGCTCTGGATGAACTGGGACTCAATCATATAGTCACAAATATTCCAAGTGAATTAATCTGTTGGAATTGTAGCTATTTGTGTAAAATTATATAATTTTGATTAGTTATTAAGTTCTGCAATTCCCAAGTGCTAACACAGGCTGCAGTTGCCACACAGTAAGTCAAAAGCCAAAGGATAAGCTCTCTGCAGTAAGTGAGATGATGGCTGAAGACCTGAGAGGTGGCATTTGGCCAAACTGAAGATTTGTATAGGACAAACAGGGTTGAGAAATAATCTTAATCAACAGTGGACAATTTTTGACAGAGATAACAAAAAGATTGATCTTTTTAGTCTTTATTGATGTTTTCAACCTTATCTTGCACTCTCCTTAATTACTATGGCCAAATTAGAAGTAGTATCTCTTACTAAATTGTTCATGCCAACCAGATTTCCATACAGTTAACTCTAGATAATGAACAGCCTACAGAACAACCTTTATTCATAATTTTCTACACTTTTAACACATTTTTCTGAAACAGTGGTTAGGATTGTGACTCTTGGCCTTAACAGAAATCAGTAGCAGGTGTATGTTGTCCAAAAGAAAACTAGCATTTCGTTGATTTGTTACTGTGTAGTAGCTGTGTGCTACTTCTCTACCAATGTCTTCTAATGTCTTGGGCAATTTACAGATTTAGTTTTCATTCAAGTAAGGTATTTGAAGTGCTAGGTTGGTCCTAACATCCTGCAAACCATCTACAGCTGTTCCAAGCTACTTCTCACATGTCCTAATGGGCAGTATTTTGGCTTTGCAACAGCTGTTGGCCTATTTAGACTATGTCTAGTGATCCCCTGAAAAACGTGTGGCTTTATAAAGGAATCAGAGAGGCACCTCTAACAACTCCTTTTTCAACAGATCTAAATGCAACATTGTAAGACTTTTACAATAAAACTTTATCATGGTTTATTCTGTGGTTTTCTGAATGTATTCACCAATTTCTAATCTGGAAAATTTTGTCTTTTTGTTGTACTGGGAATTTAAATTTAGCCTATTGCCAAAGAGAAATTAACCAGAGCAACTTCACAAGAATCTGAAGTAGACAGAACAAGTCTCTGAGTGAAAGTATAGAAAGGCTAATGAAATGCATACATCAGAGAAAGCAGCATGCAAAAAGGCAAACCCTGTTATAAATTCACTCTTTAGTGTGAAAAATATTTATACTTCTCTCTTCTAACCTGTAAGCAACTTGTTACTGATAAAAATACCTACTGATACTCACAAACTTAAAATATAATACTAAAACAATTATAAGGAATGATTTTAAGGAACAGAATAACAATTCAGTTTGGGAAGGCCATTATTTGCTATTTTTAAGAGCAGTTTAACTATACCCAAATATCTATGACAATATATTAAATGTCCCCCAATGACACCATATGCACTCAATCTGTCATTCTCAAGGTGCTCTGCTGCCCTCAAAGAAAGTAAAAGCATTTTAATAAATGAGTGAGGTACAAAATCACATTTCACTTTGAGGAGACTTTCCTACGACTTTATGCTCAACATAGAAGTTGGAGGTCCCTTCACATAGGGGCCAGTTCCTCTGCGCATCTAGAACAAAGGGCTCTACTGGAAACAGTAGCAAGAGCTCTCCCTCTGGCCCTCCTCATTCAGCAGAAAGTTTGTACTGTGTAACCTTCCACAGGGTAGAGGAAAGGATTCATGAGAGTGAATCCTCTCAGCTTGAGCATGTAAAACTTATTATTACCATGACAGAAATCTCATTTTCCAAGCATACTCTGTCTCTTGCAGAATATACAAGGTTTAAATGCAGATGCAGCCAAAATCTCATTAATGACTCAGATCAAGAGCTGCCATTGATCATTAAAACATAAATGCAGTGACTTCTAAATCTTAAAATGACAAAGCAGCTGTGCATTTTGGGAAATGAGAGGAACTGTGAATATAATGTAGCAATCCATGAATATTTTCTTCCTGCTGTCTAGGCATTGCTGAGATTTTCTAGGTAATATAAAAAGAATAACATAGCCTTTATATGACATTTTCAAACTATCTGATAAAAAAAAAGAGAAATATTCCATGTTTTTCTTGATGTCTATCATACTCTGCCTTTTTGATGAGTATGTAGTTTGCTTTCACTCTGCAAAGAGCTGCTTTAAAAGAAACTTTAAAAGCTTCTCCCTTTATTTTTAAAACACAAGATTTTGGAAATCTTATTCTAAACATCCTCCAAAGGACCACATCTTACTGGAATACAAAGTTTGAAATACAATGGCAATTTTACATAACTGAACATAAACCATCACTTGCTAGTAATAGATTAGAATGTGAACTGGACACCAGCTGCAGGTAATGGTCAGTACTGGGACTCACTGTCTTCATCAATTATCATCACAAATAATGCTATCTGGCAATTAAAGATACAGAGTTAGATAAAAGAAAAACTAAAAAATAATGTAACAGAAAATAAATCTGGTTGTCATCATCTGAGATTCCCTAACATTAATAAACAAGAAACTAATTTCTATTTCAAATTTATATTTAAATCCTGTGTATTTAATGGGAATTGAGAATGACTCAAAAAGAGTCTCGTCTCATAGAAAAAAAAAGAGAAAAAAAAACCACAATCACTGAAAAAAGTCATGGTTAAAAATATTTTCGATCTAAATTTCACTCATAAACTCACAATTCGGAACAGGTGTTTATGAAATCTTTTCACTTTCATGTGACATGCAATATGTGATCTGATTGAAACAAAATAATAACCAATCAAATAATTGTCAAGTACCTAAAATGACTGTGTACTGCAAATGAGTTCTTTGGGAAGTCAATGAGAATTACCAAGTGACAACCCAAAATGTCTGTGACAAAGAAAGTGCAACTGGAGTTTTGCACAGCAGTAATATTAGCTGCCTAGGTGGGCAGAATTTAAACGAAAGCTAAGCACTTCCAAATCAAAGAAATGAGAGTATGTGGAAGGTTGATGCTGTCTGGAAACCAGGTGCCCACCAAAGCTGCTCTATCGCTCCCCTCTTCTTCTAGAGAGGTGAAAGAAAATATAATGAAAAGCTCATGGCTCAAGGTCAGGACAGTGAGAGATCACTCAGCAATTACTGTCACAGGCAGAACAGACTAGAGTTGGGGAAATTAACCAAGTTCATTACCAATCAAATTAGAGTTCTATAATGAGAAGTAAACCCAAATCTTAGTGACATCTTCCTCTCACACCTCCCTCCTTCCCGGACTTTATACCCTATCCTCTACCTCCTCCCCCATGCAGCACAGGAGACAAAGAATGGGGGTTGTGATCAACGCTTCCCCCTCAAGGGGAGAACACCTCACACTCTTCCCCTGCTCCAGCATGGTATCCCTCCCACAGGAGACAGTCCTCCATGAAATTCTCCTGTGGGAGTCATTCCCAGAAGATGCAGCTCTTCAGCACCTTCTCCAGCATGGGTCATTTCCATATGGTGAAGTCCTTCCAGAACAGGTTTGCCAGTGTGGGTCCCCCATGGGACAGGTCACAAGTCCTGCCAGCAAACATGCTCCAGCATGGGCTCCTGTCCATGGGTCCACTGGTCATGCCAGGAGCCTGCTCCAGCACAGGGTCACAGCTTCCTTTGGGCATCCACCTGCTCTGGCATTGTGTTCTCCATGGGCTGCAGGGGCAGAGCTGCCTCACCATGGTCTGCACCCCAGACTGCAACACACTAACTTTTTACCCTTCTTAAATATGTTATCACAGAGGTGTTACCACTATCCCTGGTGTACTTGGCCTTGATCAGCAGCGAGTCCATCCTGGCGCTGGCTGGCATTGGCTGCATTGGACATAGGGAAATTTTCTGGCAGCTTCTCACTGAACCCACCACTGTAGCCGCCCCCACTATCAAAACCTTGCTACATAAACCCAGTACAGGGAGAAAACAACACCCCTCTCGCAGGTGTCAGCCATCCACCTTAGAAAGCTCACCAACTCATCTGCCAGATGTGTTGAAATGTCATTTTAAGGAATAATCTAAGGTAAAGTCCTTCCAGCACAAGTCCCTGTCTCTGCAATAGGTATCCCTCTCAATAAATTAGTGGTTTGCTTCCCCCCCCCACCATTTTACACTTTGGCAATCTAAATTCTACCATTTTTTTGGTGTTACTCTGTGTTAAAGAAAGAAACAAATCAGGCCTCAAGAGTTGTTCTTCATAAACTCCCTGCAATGTAATTGGTTCTATCTGGTTTTAAATGAAAAGCAGCACACAAGCGGTAGGACCTCGGAGAGGAAAAAAAAAAATCTTTGAAAAGAGCAAATAAATGCAAACTCATGAACAGTACTTATCTAGCCACTACAAATTAGAAGTCCCTCCCTTTTCTATTTACCTCAAACTGAATCACAGCTATTATTTCAATATATTTCCAAGAACAAGTAGTGTGTGTACGCTTGAGGGCTCTGTACCGGAAGACTAAGGAACAACCGAGAACAATCTGCAGATTTATGATGCATGAATGAAGCAAATGTTTGTCACATGGCTGAAAAAGCCTCTCGTCTCTTACTGCTAGACTTGTTCAGCTATTATTTAGTATTTATCCTTTCCCTCGCAATCCAGAAAAACAGGAAGATCCTTGAACATCCTCTCAATTTCTTCTTGACTAGCAGGTCTTTACATACCTATCAACAAGTCACTGCCTCAGGAAGTTTTCTGTCTCTGTACACCAAGGAATATTGGCATGACTAGCATAGTAATTCTGTTTCAGGCATTTGGCTTAACCATCTTCATTGCAAACGAATTGCTTAATGGCTTTGGGTAGCAAACACATACAGAGCTGTGCCAACGGATCGAGAAATAGCTGAGTAGGTACGGCTTGTGATCATACTTACTGGCATTGCATTTAAAACCTCTTCTGAATCATTATTTGCATCATCATCTAAGTCTGATCTCTTGTTCAGCAACTCAATGCTTCTCACCTGTTTGTTCTAAAACCAAAAAGAAATCAAAACTCAGGATTAGGTTTCTCCATTCAAAAGCTTGAGAGTCAATAAAGGTGTGTAGGAAGAGATTCCTTACCTTCATTAACAACACAGTTGAAAGGAGCAAAGCTCCCTAAAAGTAGAGGAAGACAGGGAACAGTTCATCTATCAAGACCATAGATACATAAATTGACAAAATCTGGCAGCACACACAGGCACCACAAGGCCAAATCCATTCAGGCTAAAGTGCTTTAAAGATAAAGTAACAGAGATTGGACAGGAACTCAGGCAAACTTCTCTGTGTATGGCAAGTGCTGAATGAATATGCATGGGAATTTATAACAAAATCATGTATTAAATATTATGTAAGAAAAGATCATGCCTTTGAAGCATGGCACAAGTACAATAGTCCACCTAGTTTTTCACATACTGCAACAATTAATGCCATTGTGCGTATTTTATCTTGAACATCTTCCCATTGGCAGAGAACTTACTTGCTGTTTCTGTTAGGAGAAACAAAGGAATCATATCCTTGGTTACTTACAGTAAATGTCAGGACATCTGACTTTGTCTAAAACTTGGACAAAAAATACAGCTTTCATGATCAGAAATAAAACCCCAACACTAGAATACAGCAAAATCTTGATTTTTTTTTTTTTTTATTTTTTTTTTTAAATTTTGTATATATTGGTGGTGGATTATTTTGGCATCTTCACAGCTGGATGGCCATGACTACTGCTCCTGCTTTTAGTCACTCACCTTCACAATTGCAGCCAATAAATCCACTGGCCACTGAATTTATATTTTAGAAATAGGTTTTATTTCTTCAGGTGAGTAGGGACAAGTTCTGCTATGCAGCCAAATTGTAGCACAGTTTCTACTGTTTCCAGCACTGACTACATAAAAAAGTATTTAATTGCTCCATCTGTGCAGCCCAAAGGAAGTATGGTGAGCCAGCCTACCCACCAATTGAACTAGGTCTGTGAGCAAACTTAGAGATCAAGGTCAAATAAATTAATTTAACCCTGTTTAACAGATGGGTCAGTTCCACTGTCAAGGTCTTCCACTAACTACCCACTTTTTTGTTTGTTTGTTCTTGTTTTTTGTGTTTTTTTTTTTTTTTTAATTGACTGCCTTCTGGATTTGATCCACCACTGAAAACCAAGCTTGCTTGCTTTTTGTTTTTCTCTCTGCTTTTTTTTCTTTTCTTTTTTTTTTTTTAAATTTTTTTGTTTGGTTGAGCTATTTTTCCCCCCAAAATGAAAAAGATCCAGTAAATCCATATCATTACATATTGACTTTAAATATATATATATAGAGAGAGAGAGAGAGAGATATTTACAGATATAAAATGAGAGTATAAATTTTTAAGACTAATTTTCTGTAATATTTTGGATATTTTTGAGGACTAACCTATAACACGAAGGTCTCACATTAGATATAGGGCAAGAATATGTCTTGAAAAATTTATCCCAGAATACTTGGTGATATATATTCAAAATTGAAAATATGCTTCTGACTACTGACTTTTAACTCCTGTCTATACTGAGACCTTCTTTGAGTGAGTCATCAAAAACTCAGCATAGTTTTCATCCCAACACCAAACATCCCTCCAGTGTAAAGAAATTATCTGTTGAAGAAGGCTACAGCAGCTCAGAATATTTTAAGTTCACATGGTAAAAATACCAAAAATAAATAGAATCACATTTCTGTTAAATGTGTAATAACTGCTGATTTTTCAGTCTTGGAATTTGCCTAGACCATTAACAATAATTAAATAAGTTGCTCGTGTTTACTCTGTTTTAATATTGGTTTAGGTGTTCAGAGGAACAATGTTTAATATTTAATCAAAGTTTTAATATTTAAATATCAAACACTTTGATTAAACATTAGTGTGTTAAACTAATATTAAGGAAAAATGAAAAAGAGTTCATAGAACTGACCACAAGTCCTTTGGTTTGCAAGTGTCAAACACACACTTTGAAATTTGACATGTAGGCATTTTTTCAAAAAAGTAGCTTGACTCCAAGCTCACAAATGTGAATTGTAATTAAGAACCAATATTTCTAAGTCTGTACTTAGTACTGGGCTGTGCAAAAAGATGCATGTTTACCATTAGAAAGAATCTGCAGGATTCTGACTAAAATCAGATATGAGCATAGCAGCTCAAAGAGACAGGACAAAAGGTACTCAGCATCAAATCACCCTACTTACTCTCTCAAACAAATTATTAATTTACAGTCTTGTTATTCTCCTAGAAAAAAATGGAATTCTCTAATAGAAAATATTAAACTGATAGGCCTCTCAGTCAGGTCTGCCACTTTATAAATACCTGAGAAATTTCCTTAAAATCTACTAGATGGGGTCTAAAAAAGCTTCTACACCTTGGAGCCATTATACCTTCTCTGAATAGTAATCCTTCCCCTTTCTTCAGAAATATTATTCTATATCAATCATTTATAAGAGTTCCGTTCTGTTTCTCCTGACAAACCCCATCACAGTAGTTTGAACTCCAAAAAAATTCTGCAGGGATTTTCCAAACTCAAGAAAAAAAAAAGACCCCCCCCCCCCCAAAAAAAAAAGCCAAGAAAAAACCACAAACCCAAACCCAAACCAAACTAACTACCTACCAAATATGTAGAGTTCAGATTTTGAATGATTTGGTCAATGCAAAACAAATCCAAAGAGGTTTGAGATACACCCCCCCCCTCAAAAAAAAAAAAAAAAAAGAAACAAAACAAAGCAAAACACAAGAACGAAAAGCACTCCCTAGAAACCAGCTGTTTTCAATCCTGAAATGCTACAGGGATTACAGACAGGGATAAACATCAGTTGCCAGGGTGCAAATGTAAAAGCCTACATATTTGTTCATTTTATATCATAGTTGCAAATTATCTAAGTGCAATTTCCACGGTATTAAGGAGACAGCGTATTATGCTTCTAGCTTTCAGTCAGGTTTAATAAAGAGAAACCCTTCTACTGAATGAACAGTACCCCTTGGCTACTTTTAAAATAATCCTTTGAGAATACTGCAATATTCCATACATTTATTAAAAGTATTATGTTTCCTTAAGGAAATATCCCAAAGAAGCATTGCTCACTTTTTTCACATATATGGAATAAAAATGCAAATACTCCAAGTTTAGAGGTTGGGTGTTTTTGGTGGCGTGCTTTGAGTTTTTTTGGCTTTCATTATTGACAACAGTAAAAAGATTGTTTAAGACTAGCTGTGTCAGAATTTTAGATACCAAGTGTGACAGGCTCTGCAGGTGTACAGTGCTTTCCTTATTGATACAAATTGAATCTGAACATAGCAATTTATTCAGCAAATCAAACCAATCACTGCACTGCCGTTTTCTCTTTCAGCTCTCATTTCCCAACCAAGTGCTCTTAACTACTTCGCTACATTTGCTTTACAGCAAGGTTTCAGCTGCTACTAGATGCTGCTTTATGGCCAGACTATAGGGATTTAAAAAATTTTAAAGACTGTTATGCTGCCACTAAGTGCTGCATCATTCACATCTATTCCATACTAGTTGCTTGTTTCCAAACACACCATCATTAAATGTATTTCTCTCCACCTTACCCTAGGAAAAAACTCACCATTGTCATCCCATGCAAAGCATCTAAAGAGCTTGCAAGTAATTTTTTTTTTCTCTAATAAACTGTAAATATTTGTCCTAAGAGCAAGATTATCTCAAATCCTTCTTTTTAATTATAATCATACTTTAAAAAGAGGTTCTTTAATGCAATTGTGTTGTATATTATTTTGTTAAAAGATACTTAAGCTAACCAGTCCTCCAAAACAACAAAAAGATTAAAGAATGAAAATTAATACCAGATTGCCCAAAAGATAAACTAGGAAAGAGAAGGAATCAACTCAGGAAAAGAAGAGTAAAGCAGACAGTTAAAGCCAGAAAAAACAATCTTAAAATGTTGAGCCAATATATAACCCTGGATTAATAGTTAGCCTTGGCAAGGCTCAAATGTGAAGATGCTCACATCGGACAACCCAGACCTGCTGCTACCAGAGGTTGTTGCTATGGTGACCAGTGACAGTCAGCCAACAGTAAAATGAATTTAGAAAAGATAGTTAGGAAATACTGAAAGGAAGAAAGAAAAAGGAAAGGCAAAGTTTGGTGTCTGGAAGCAGATGCACAGTTCCATTGTGTGCCGCTTGCCCTACTGCAGTGGAGGAATACATCACCAAAATGGAGCCGAACTTCCACTTTACCTCCATGACAGCTGAAGTATATTCCTGCTTCTATGAGTTTCTAATTAAAAGAAATTATTGTCTCGTTCATGCGACAGCTTTTCAGTGACTCAGCAATCCAGCAAATTCAGCTGCCTCTGAAACCTGCGTGGAACTGTTAGCTCATTGTTCTCATCTAAACTATTTAGAGGAAGCCTGGAGTGGCCCATTTCTGTCTTCTGCCTTTAAATCAGCCTGGGGATGGTTCCATCCTGACATGTAAAAGGTTTCAATGGATGAAGTATTTGTCACTGAAACAAAAGGATTCGGAACTTTACAAATCTAGTGGAAAACTCAGTTGATTTCTTTTTTCAAACAAAGAACAAAGCAGAGACTGGCCGTTTTAAAAGCAAAATCTGCTTCAGAGAAGGCTAGTTGAAGCTGCAGTCAGTGGACCATAAATCACAGTGCCCATGCCCAGCTGTGCAGCACTGCATGGAAGAAAAGGTTTCGGATGGCGGTGTCCCTTGGCGATAGCTGCGGATGTGTGTGCCAGAGAGGTAGTTATTGTTGTTTACTTGCTGTGCTATCAACGTGGTATGCTAGAGAGCACACTTTCAGGAATCAGCATGTGTGCACTGTATTATCTTATCTTGCACAAAACATTGTCCCAGACCCCTGGAAAACTCCTGCTGGAGTACTGTCAGAGAGAGATAAAAATGAAGTACTACATCTGTTAAAGCTGAAGTGCTGAACTAGGCTTCCCTACAAGCACCTCTTCCTAAGATTGACCGTACACCACGATTAAGAGGAGGAACAAGAGAACCTTGTATTCAGCCCTCAAAATCTTACACAGATATCTGTGTGCAGGTGTTTTTCAAGCCTAGAAAAGGCATGAAGATGGGTAGAGGTAAAAAAGCTGTGAGATAGAACAAACATGGAAGAAGTTGTTATTTTTAGGGAATAAATATAGAAAGAGGCATTTACACAAAATATGCTTTTACAGAAATAGCAGGCACAACCACAATTGAAGAAATTGGCCAACTCTGTCTCCCCTTTCAGCCCAAGGAACATGAGGGTTCAAGCCACTTCACTCATCCTTCTGAGGTCATGACTGGGGAGAGTCACTTAGCCGTGCCCCGCTTTGTTTTCTCCATAAGTAAAATGGAAAAATACAGACCAAATCAGCCTTTTAAAAGTGCTTTCATATTTAAAGAAATGAAAAGTGCTAAGTGAGTGGTAAATGTAGCTTGAGCAGATTAATACTTGGGTGATCAATATACATTATGAGACTGCTCTTATTCATCATATTTCCCACAGCCAAAGGAATGCAAAAAATAATAGTATAATGATTACAGCTGGTAGAAGTGCCCCTAGTGAAGGCTGCCAAATTTTCTTGAACATAGGGGGAGCTGTGTTCTCATTTTCTTACACTTCAGTGCAACTTTTACTGCATAAAATCAAGATTATGCCTTTCATCTCAATCATACTGGCTTTTCATCAATTGATATGTTGTGTTGACTTAATTTCAATATTTCAGTGCAATTGTTTTTTTTATTGTTTTTGAAAAGGACTCAATTTAAACCCAAGTCATTTAGCTTCTACTCATAATGAGAATTCTTCTGGTACTTTCTTTGAAGAGCTTCATGAAGGCTTTGACCTACAACCTGGTATTAAGCAAAGAAAGAGAACTGAGATCACAGAGTTCTCTTTTGCTAGATCCATGAAAACAAGTCCAAACAGATTTCATCAAGTTGCAAGTTTCAAAAGGTTATATGGATCCAGAAACAGGAAAATAAGGCCTTTTTTTTTTTTTTTTTGTTAAGGAAGCAGACTTCAGCTACAAGTATATTAAATATTCCTACAAGCACAAGCAAGAAAAAGATAATGTTCTAAATATTTGGAGAGCAATCTTGACAGTTCCAAAATATTTTCAAATTTTAGATTTAAAACACTTGATCGCAACCCTGTCCACAATTACCATTAAGAGCTCTAAAGTATAATTATCTAGTTGATTTTTATACAAAGTAGGCATTTGGTGGAATTTCTTGGAGTTTCTTCATATTCAGAAAGGATAGAAGATATTTTTAATAAGTAAGAGCATCCTGGTTTTTTTCACTAAGTAACTGATAATATTCACTGAGATTATTACTATCCATATAAAAAGCTAGATCATAAAGTGCAGCAAAAGACAAAACATAAACAGAAATCTTTCATGCAAAATCCCTTGTTTATCTATTTCTAATACACTTGAAGCCATAAGAATAAGATCAGTGGTCTGAAATGATGCCAGAAGCAGCCCCTCAAAGAAGCACACAAGTTACTCCAAAGCTTCTCAAACCTGACATCCTCCTGCTTCAGAGGGCCTGTAGAAGAAAAAGGTGGACAAAGATGAAGCTGTGGAGATTTTCACACTGGAGAAATCAGATCCTCCTTTCACAGATGGCTGCATCACAGTTCTTTTTACCATTCACATGCTCTTTTGAGAGTTTCAAGAGAATTGTAAAAGTGTGAGTATCTCTGGCACATGTAGACTCACACTTATAAAAAAATTAGGAAAGAAAAAAACCCTGTAGCTCAGAATATAAGCTTGTTCAGAGAGGACAGTTAATTTTTTTGACATTAACATATCTTTGCTTGTGTATCAATTCAAAACATTTTGTCATTGTTGCAGTAAACTCTCCCTGTAAATTGTTGCCTAAGTTACTAAAAATCTTGGGGCAAGCCAACGTTCTATGTGGACAAAGCTAGCCTGACACAAAGATAAATGAAAGTGCATTCAGTTGTAAAAGAATGAGAAGATAAGCTATCCGCTGAAACAAATATTTTTAGCTCCTAAGTGAAATAAAATCATGGTGATAATATGTACACTTACAAAGGTAAGAACTTGCTAGTTAGTCACCTGATCTAAAGTCAATGTTGCTTTAAAAATAAGAAAAAAAATCAAGAAGTATTCATACGATACCCATTGTTGGCAATGCTAGGCATAAACATTACTTCTCAATAAGAAAAAAACTATTTTTTTGTCCTTTATTTCAATAAATAATTGAAACACCTGCTTCTTTTAAGTATCTTTGAAGTGCTTGGCACTACTACTAATGCTTTACAGGAAAAAAATTTCCCTTTTTACTTTTAAAGCAAGAACAGCTAGATAGCAGTCTTCTAGGAAAATTGGGTTTGCCTTTCCTGAATTCATCACTCACTGAAGTCCACCTAATACTAAAATAGTTCACATTATGCATGAAATATGAGAACAGAAATACTTTTTACCTGCAGGAGGTCTGGTTTTGTCTTTATCCTTATTCATTTAAGGAACAATTATATGGGTTAGAAACTTTTGGTTATGGATCTTACCTCTCTTTAGGGGCAAACTAGTGAATCTAAAGTTTGCAACAGGCTGTGAATTCAAATTCTTATATTCTTAGTATTTCTTCTGTGGGAACTAGATATTAATACAAAAAGTACTGAGAAACTCAGAAAGACTCTGTCTTCAGTAGGAGTGAAGTGTAATTTCTGTATACCAGTTAGCTTAAGACGGTAGGAAAAAATAAAAGGAGTTATCACTTCAGAAAATATCTCAAATTCACCTTTTTCATGTATTTCCTAGTTAACTCAGAATAGGTGTTTTATAAGTATTTCCTATATATTTTTTAAAAGCAATTCATTCCGTAATCTTCTTTCTCTAATTTCTTTTTATTTCTAACTGAAAAGGAAACCACATATACACAAGCAAAATATTAAGAAAAAGCAAAGAATCCTGATAAAACCACAAGAATAAGAAACTTGTTTCTTGTGATCTCTTGCTAAGAGCAAATAAAAAGATTCTGGCCAATAAATGGCTTCTTCTTTTTTTTTCTTTTCTTTTTTTTTTTTTTAATGGAAACATCTTAATTGTCTTACCTGCAGAATTCTCTGCTTAGTTACATGCCTGCCAGTTTCTATCTGCAGTGGTGCTAGGAAGCACAAATGGCCCAGACTCTAAACCTACTAATCTGACAGTCTGACCCCTAAAAAATCAATGTGATTATCTATAGCTTGCTGCCTTTTGCTTTAGCTGTCTGTTGCATGCTTTGATGAATATCTGCCCTGCAGCAGAAACATATGAAAATCACATCATGTGCAACTGGTTTGAACTGTTGTGCAACCATGGGACACTGAGCCACTCTAGGGAAAAAAGTTAAAATGAACTAGATAGTAGATAAATGTCAATTTCACGGGTTTTGACATTGTATTATATTATATTTAAATTAAAGGGAATGCAGCCCCAGTTTCTTCCTGCTCTGAGCCTGCTGGTTTTTTCCTTTCAGAAGATTCTGATAAAATGCATGATCATCCTCTGCTATGGCTCTGAATTCTTCTTTGGTGAAGACAGCAGGGTTTACATGATAAAATTTTAATGACCATGGCCCTGCATGGCAATGTGAGGTATCAATGCATTTTCAATAACACTAGGCATCTGCAAGGACTGGCATCAGGTGACATTCCTACCGCCGAATTCTGCATGTCCTAAAAGGCAGGCGTCGTGGACAGAGAGGCAGCACCAGGGAAAGCTCCGTTATAATGCAGCAGTTGTATGGATGAAATGGAGATTTATGAGTCACTGCCAAAGAAACTATATTATGGACTGTAAATTAAAATAGGGGCTTAACACACAGTGAACTACATGCTAGAGAGGCTGATTTTTAGATTGTCCTGTCTATTCAGGTTCAGGCAGCTGTAGAGACCACCCCTCGTTAGGCAATCCCAAGCTCTCCATGAAGCCCAAACACTGTAGGTTTGAAAAGAAAACTGCCAAAGCTTTCGTAGTCACAGCAAAAAATAAGGAATCAATCCTCAGTTGTTTCAGTAGGCATTTTACTTGCAGCTTACTATTGTAGTATGGTGACTGGGATGTAGTGGCTTCATTCTCAGATGTAATTCCAATGCCTTCCACAGAGAGACTTTAGTTTTAATCCTCTGCAAGTCATAGTGCCTTAAAAGCTCAAATGATCACATTTTGGTCTCTGAATTACTGCCGCTGTTCATGAATCAATCTTCTCAGATCTGCCTCTGCATACTGGGAATACTTCCACCTGAATCACCAAATCTAAATAATTCAAATTGTTTACTATGTTTTGGTGAGCATTTTATTGAAATCGCCTCAGGGACGAAAAAAAAAAAATTTTGAATTAAAAGAAATTGATCATGAGATGTAAAAAAGTTTTTAAAAACTCAGGAGAACAGCACACCTGCCCCAAAACATGTACAGTGAAGTGATAAGTTTCACACTGCACTATCTCTCTGCATATGCCAGTGTTTCAAGTAGGATTCAATACAACCTGTAAGACTGATCTCAAAATATATTCAAATATGCAATTAGTATATCCAATAACTAGTGTTTTCCCAGAAAAAGAGAAATGCATAGCACGTTTTCTGATAGACCACGAACCCAACATAATTATTTCCTTTCTACCCATCTAAACAAAAAGCTCTAGATAATAAAACACAAAATAAATGTACTCATCACATATCTCCATTTGTCTGAGAGGCTCACTCCCTGCATTCTTTATTATATTTTATATTCCTTTGGAAATTGGCTTACATCCTTACAAAAGGGTAATTTGTCTTAGCCCTCCTACCCTTAAAAAAAAAAAAAAAATTCCCCTTGATTGCCCTGAAACAGGAAAAAGAATACAAATTAACTTTCCTTTCTGCTTATTTGTACAATTTAAAATGATAAAATTCACTTCACAGTTCAAAACTCTACAAGGACACTTTGCCTCAAGTGAAAGTAGTTCCACATGGACCACTTTGTGCTTGTCTAATGTGTAAATGTGCTGTTTTATGTTGAAGTAAGTTTAAGCAACTATACGGTGCATATACAGTAACACAGCTATCACTTGAGCCCCACAAGTGCCATGCCCTAAGGCGTGCTACGGGCCATGATTCACACGGCAAGCAGAGTATTTCCAGCGGACTTTCTGCAGTGGTGTGGCAGAGAACAGAATATATATATTCTAGACCTGCTGAAGCAATATGTTCCAGAAAACATAGCAATTTTTTTCTGGAAGGCACAAGGGTAACACGTTGTGAAGTCTTTTTTTTTTTTTTTTTTTTCCTTTTCCTTTGAGTGTTTTGGTCACATTTCAAAGCACACAAAGTTCTACTGCAAAGTTCTGGGTAAGAGATCTGTTCCTTGATTTATTCGCACTTTTCCACGAACACTTTCTGTTGGCTTTCCCAGAATAGGAATATTAATGACAGCACACCACCATCTTTCCACAAGTGGTGAAGCAGTGCTGACAAATTGCATATGGGCATGACACTATGAATAAGGCTCCACAAAGACTAGTACCAGGCAGCACTTAGCACCACCAATACACAGTGTAACAATGACAGCCTGAACTGCATCTCCTCAAGGAAAAGCAAGACAACAGCAAATTTCCAACTTCTGGAGATGGCAAAATGGTACCAGATCATTTCATGGCAGCTGGAATCGATCATCTAAATGTGTCTTGATTTAGTCACATACAACCGCAATTTCAGCGGTGTGTGCCACTGCGCACGCAGGAAAGGGAACACAAGTGAAACACTACACGGTGTGAAGAGATGCTACCACTCATCACCACCATTTTCATCAACAGCTCTGCCTGTGTCCAGCTCTCCTGCCACTAGTCCAGACCTCGGGCTGACGCCCAGCCTGGCATCATCCAGCCTCCATGGAGGGCCTCATGCCCAGGGCTCAGGCTGCTCGTGCCACCTTCCAGCTGCCCTGCTCCTTGCTGTGGCAATGGGGACCCTGCCCTGCTCCCTCCGAGAAGAGAATTCCAGCTGCCAGACCCAGCCCACAGGAAGCCACTGTCCCAAATAGAACCCAGGCAGCAATGGAGAGACCACAAGTACCTATTTAAAAACGCATGGAAACAGTCAAGATTTGAGGGATAAACGAAAAAAGCTCTTCTTATAGTTTATGACAGATTTATCATATCTAGTTTTGCAAGTCAAGTTCTTCAGCTTCTAAATGCCCAGAGTAATCCTAGGTAAATCCAAGTGTGTTTTTTTTTTTTTTTTTTAAAAAGTGTTCTGGTTGATTTGTTTCACAGAGTAAAGCTCCTCACCGAGATGAAGGCTCCTTGTACACAAGCACCTACACCATGCATCTGTAATCATACCCTGTAAATGGCATCAGCAAAAGAAAGGAATGACATTTTTTCCTCTTGATCACAACAGAATAAACAACATTTTAAAGGTTAAATTATTCAAATTGTACAGTTACCTGTAGGAAAAAAAAAGACATCTCTTCTGTACCTTCAGATTTCTTACATCCAATTATTTTGATTTTTTTTTTATCCTGTTCCAGGCTTCCTGACTACTGCTGCTTAAGGGGCAAAAAAAAAAAAAAAAAAGCGTTGTAACTAGAGGCAACTCATTTACTTCCACTGATAGCTACAGCTCCAAATACGAGTCTTTCAGCTCAACTTGGAGAAGTTAGCTGAACTACACAAGTTAGTAAAATGGAAACAGACAACACTTAAATGCATATCACAAAGACTTGTGCACTAAAAAAAGCCTACTAGGGTGTCAACTTTAACTATTTGAGGTCAGACAAATGTCCGGGAAGAAATATGCAATTGTACTTGAAACAGTTTCTGAACAGCTTAAGAAAAAAATTAAAATAAAACAAAAATAGTGAATTCAGTTTGAAAACCAGTTTTAGTTGTCATAAATCCCTGCAAACCCACTGTTGTTGATGCAGCCAGAAAGTTGATGGAATCACACTGTATCAAAGCAACAAAAAACCTGACCTTCAATGACAGAAGAGACTATGGTATTCAAAATGCATCATATAATTTGAAGATTTTAGTGATTTTTAATTTTCTGATGCTGTTTTTATCTATTAAAAAAGTAAAACAAAATGAAACAAGGGGTTCTGTGAAGCACTTTTGTGTAATTGTGCAAGAACTGAACAAAGACTTAGAATATTTCCCATTGATCCCTTACAGTCCAATTCCTCTGCCTCCCAGAAGCACCCCTGCTGCTTATCTTCCTGCCTCTAGGTTTGATTTTGCATAGATTATCCAAGACGCAGGTTTATGCATGAAAAACCACTGTTATCTTAAAAAATGAAGCAGTTTGAGAACTGAAAAGCAGCAGAGTATGACAATACCAATCATTCTCTCTATTCCTTATTGATCAAGGAAAGCTATGCATTTTCACCCAGGACTTTTGATTCAGATCATTCTTTTACCCCATTTCTGATGCTGCTCCATTTCTCAGGTTATAACACCATTAATTCTTCCACGGTTATTAAAAATAACTAAAAGGAAACAGGGGAAAAAGACATACCATGCTACGTAAAGTAACATTATGACTGAGCACATAAAAGAAATGCTGACTGAGGAATTTAAAGTTTTTCAAAACTTTTGATCTTGTTTATACATGTGAAGGTTTGATGTGAAAGCTTGATGTCAACTGTAAAGAGAAATACCTCTCAAGACAGAAATAAAAAAACAGACCTCCTGTTGAAACATACCAAATGATAACCAACAATTTTCTGATCTTGAAGAGAACATCTTGCAAGTGTCTTGCATTTAATATTATCTTATGCCAAGCAGCCCTACTTTTTCTTATCATTATATTTTTGTCATAGATAAGTGTTTAGTTTCACAAATTTGACAAAAAAAAAAGAAAGTTGCTGGAATAGATGTTCAGTAAGCTTTATTAGAACGGCTACCCTGTTATATTTGTGTTGCACATGGGTCCTGAGAAAACATGCTCTTTTGTGAGGACCCATTTGCAATTTATATATAACAATTACTCTTTTCATTGGGGATAATCATAGTTATTAGTAAGCAGATCCATAATAACTCCTTTGTATTTAACTCTGAGCTCTTAACTCAGCTAAGGAATATCTGAGTCTGTAATTTCAAGTATCTCTAGATCTAATTTGTTTTTTATTACTTTTAACCTTGGTTGCAAAGTATGAGTAGGAAAAAAAAAGTTTAAGCATTATATGCACAAAAGTATCTTAATACAAATTCATAGAGTTTTTTTCTTCTTGTGATGATACAGAGGCATAAAGCAAGAACTAGTATCTAACTGGATTTGTTAAAAACTGAATAATTTTATTTGACTATATTATTCTGGTGATAATAGACAAATGACATTTGAAACCCTTCACCATTAAATGGATGCTGGTAGTCTCTGTTTATAACAAAATAACCTTCATATGTATGCAGAATTCTAGCAAGTTAGATACAGTATTGATTCTATATAACAAAAGAATTATTTGTGTATATCCTTATAGTAGTGACAGAAAAGGCTTTGGAAATGGCATCATTATGGAATTGTTCCGGGGTTGTGGGCTTGAGGAGGGAGTGGGGAAGAGGTTGTTCTTATTTTTAAAGAGAAATCCAGAGACAGTCTAGATATGCCAGATGTGAACAAAAATTGTTGTTCAAATGTCACTCATGACCTGACACACAAGGGAAAAGCTGACATAAATTTTAATGCATATAGAAAGGACACAGAAATATATTTTACTTTCAACAAGTTTATTAGTCTTTTGTATATGCAGAGAGGTTCAAAATGAACTCCTATCCACCTGTCAGTGTTCTCCTATTGAAATCTTCATCCATAGCAAGTAATGGAAAAGATTCATTTTACTTGCACAGGGCAACATGAAACAAATATTCAAAAATCAGAAAAGATTACAGGACAATTTATTCCTTTTTGCAGTGTTAGCATTCTGACATTGGCCAGACATTCAAATTTTTATACGTGTTTTTAAAATGTTACTACTTGATAAAAGCAAAGTATGGCAGTACATTAGCAGCAGAGTACTTTTAAGATCTAATGGGTTTCCATACTCAGAGATATATTAACCCCATGTGTGAATCACTCATTACAGGGAAATAAGGTGAGAAATCTTGCTTAAAATATAAAAGTGTTAGTGATAATAAACTAAATGCAGAAGGTCTTTAATGCCAATGAACAAAAAAACAGTGGAGAATGCAAAAAAAAAAAGTGGCATAAGGAAAAACCACATGGGAAATTAGAATATTCCTGAGTGTGCTAGAAAACCACAGTTTTCTAGTGAAGATAATTAACCATATTGTGTATTTGGCTAGTTTATAATTTGTTTCTCAGATTTCTTAAAGTCAATGGGTTCTCCCTAAAGGCTCCATAAAAGGGATGAATTTTGAAGAGTTTGAAGACAAAAGATGGGGATTTAACTCTGTAGAAGTGTACAGAAGTTAACAGTGAGATCCAGAATAAAAGCCCGGAAGGAAAAAGCTAGTAGGGCAAAATAGAGAAAAAGAGATCAGTAAGAGACACTTTTAGTAAGAGAATTAGAGTAAATGTAATCTATGAAAATAAGCAACTGAGGAGCTCAGAAGAACTTTGAAGGAGATGGTTTTCAGCCTAATAAAAGGTCCATTTGCAGTAACAGGAGTCTTTTTTTTTTTTTTTCCCATTGACTTCAAGGGATTTCTGATCAGACCAAATGAATTTCACCTTGGTGATCTGAAGGCATTTTTTTTTTTAAGTCATGCTAACAGAAATACAGCCTGTGTCAAAATATAACTCTAAATAATCTAGATTGTGCATCTGTGGTTTCATTGTCCAATCCACAGCCCTTATTGTCTATCAAAGGTTATAGAAAGTGATAAATGAATGCCCTGACAACTTTAAAATTAGTATGTACTAAGTGCAGAATTATCATTTTATTTTCCAAGCACAGATCAGCAAGCAGAGCTTGCTGAAAGTCACTGGGGCTGCTGCAATTTCAATTTGCTAAAGTTGCCTCACTGGAATTCAGTGAATCACAAATTAACACAAAGAACAAAGACTCTCCACGTAATCCAGACTGTATTTTCTGTGTATATAGAGAGTTAAATCCTATTTAAACTGGCGGCATTTATGACACATAACATTATACAGTCAAATGAACTGCCCAGATACTAAAAAGTGAATGTAATTATTTTTCCTAAGAGTTGTGTAGGCAGTATCCCATCCAAATTTAGGTTAGGTGTACTAGAATTCTAATAGCCAGTAATCTGAAGTGCTCATTAGGGATATGCAAGAATTCATTACCTAAGTGTGTCTAATTTAACCATATTTTCCCCTTGAATGAAGCCTGCCTTAGTGGAAATTAGTGATCCAGCCCACACACTTCCAATACTGTTGGCACTTTCAGTTTACATTTGACATTTTTTTTTAGAATTCTAAAAATTACTTTCTCTGTCTTCTCTTCTGATCTCCACTGGGTATTTATATGCAGCAAGCATAATTATTCTTTTGGCAAGCTAGTGAAAATTAAACCCTTATGAGCAAAGAAAGGAGGGTAAGGAAGCAAGGAACAGAAAGAAAATCTGGTTTAAAGTGAAGTTATCACAAGCTTACTGGAGTATAAGCAGAAGGCAGCTACATATTGGAATCTTGCAGCACACTTTTAGGAGCTGATGACATTTGGCTCATGCCTAATGAAAGCTGAGGATGGGTATTTTATTGATTTGAACAAGGAGTGTATCTACTGGAAGATACGAAAGCAACGATTTTGGTAAGTTGTCTTGTTTCAAATATCAAATCATCTGATCCTACAAATCCAGTGTCACTGACAAGCAGAGATATCTCATGTGGTAGGTCTCGCAATACTACATACACTATACACCCTGAGCTCTGATTTTCACATACATCACGTCAACATTTGTTTCCTCACTAACAAAGTAACAACTGCTAGTATACCACCCTTCTACTTTTATTGAAAACTTCTCAAGGTTTTGTTCTCTCAAGAGTTGTAAAAATTGAACTCAAAAGTGAAGCAAATAGATGAGGTATTGGAGGGAAATTCAGCAACATAACATTTTCATACAGTCACAGTACTCGCGGCCTGAGAGTTAGCAAATCCTGCTGAGAGATGTACAGATGCACTGCTCCAATGAAGGAAGGGGCTGTGAAGAGCTTATTCCCACAAACCTCAGAAAAACACTAAAAAGAAGCCTATTTCCATCAATGACTAAATATGGTCTATGGAGCATGACCTGCCAATGGCCGTGAAAGTTTCTACAGAGCCACCAAAGACAGCCCCTGACTGCTGTACTCACAGGACGAGCCTGGGATGCATACAATTAATTTTTTAAAAAGATTCTGTGAAATCACCCATCCTGTGCCAATATGTCTTTAACAGCACTCCTCACACTCTAAAACACAACCCGAACAGTTTGCATAGTGGCAAGTTTTCCTACTCAGATGTGTCCTTTCATAGCTAATTCCTCTTGAAGAAGCACTATAAATCTCATAAAAATTTCACTCCCCAGAAAAAGCTGACAGTCTCAGCTGTCTAATTAGAGCAAAGAAAGGCCACTTTCAATAGCTGAAATGTCAGCAGCATAATTCCACAATAGTTTTAGCAGACAAAGGTATTCTGTATGAATGAAACCTCCTGGAACTGTTTTTTAGTGTCTGTGAGCTCTGGGTTTGTTTGGCAGAATATATCCTGAAACTTGTGCACCACAGATGAGAAAGATGACAGCCACAAAAAGTTAATGGATTCCTTCATCTATCAATACTCTTTTATCTTTATAGTACACTTCTGCCTGCAATAGCAGTCCAAGATAATTTGTAACCTGTTTCTAGAGAAACTATGAAGAGAATGCTTCATGGTACTTCTCTCCAAACCCCCTTGCCCCTGCCTGAAATGGAATAAACAAAATGTGGATTATTTCAAGAGTGCGTGTTTTGCACATGGAAGCCACAGAAAGTAGCATTACTGCAAGTCTAATGGGAGAGTACAATAAAAACAAATCAGAATGAAAAAAAAAACAAAACACTGTGGTTAACACATAAAGGTGGAAACCAGAGCAAAAGGTTTAGAGATGGGAGCTTAATGGTTATTATCTTATCATATTTTAAAAGCCTGATGTTCATTTTGCCAAGACAAATTAGTGCCAATAAACACAGGTCTGTATTTCTGACCTTGATACTTATGAAGATGTGTGTTAGGCATTTGGCAGAACAAGCCTCAAAATAACAAAGCCTGTTTTGTAAGAACATTGTGTAAAGTGAAGGTTAAACTAAGTTATCTATTTTACAGGTTTCCTGCTTGTCAGCAAATGGTGCAACAGAGATCCAAGTGGAAGCAAGGTAGGAAACTGTTAAACAGACACGATCACACCATGTGATAAGAAATGGACAAACAATTTAACTGGGGAGAAGGGGGAGTATGACCTATCAGCAGTAAATCAGTATCTGAGTTGGGAGTCTTTAATCACCACTTTGAGAAGCACCAAAAGTTGCAGGCAGAAAAACTGTCCTACCAAAAAAAAAAAAAAAAAAAAAAAAAAAAAAAAAAAAAAAAAAAAAAAAAAAAAAAAAAAAAAAAAAAAAAAAAAAAAAAAAAAAAAAAAAATTAATTTAAAAAAAAAAAAAATGAATAAGAAAAAAAAAATATTTTAAGAAAAAAAAAGAGAGAGAGAAAGGATTTAAATAAGTATGGAAATGCCACAACATATCACAGACAGAAAAGTTTATTTTACTGAATAAATGCTGGATTTGGCAGTCAAAATTGTTTCAGTATAAATGAAAGTTTGAATAGCTTTGGAATAGGTGTGAAGCTTTGTCAAGCAAAGTTAAGAAGACACAACTACAAAACAGAAAAAAAGTGACAGGAATGTCACTGAAAAGTGACATTTTCCTCATTACTGCAAGTTCTATTCATCTTCCCTGAGGAGTTCCTCTGACTGTGCATTCATTGACCTCAACAAATATTTGGGTTTATGTTTGCTGCATAGATGAACTACCGATGAATCCAAAAGACTGCTTTAAGAACTCCCATAAGGGCAGTTAGTCATGCCAGGGACTAACTGTCAAGGAGCCCAGAGACTGGAAGTGCTGAGAGGCCTGATTCTCCCTGTATTTGCCTCCCATTCTGCAGTGGGGACAGCCTGAAGCATCCCAATTCCTATCAGAGTCCACAGATCCTAAAATCCAAAGTAGCTGATCGCTAAACTGAAGTTGCTGGCCTGTCAAGAATGGCAGCTTCACTGAGCAACTGCAGGGAGCCTATTTAAACGCAGAACGATATGTGCCAGCACTCTTGAAACTCTTTTTTTTTTTTTTAATTTTTGATTCAGCAAATTGCAAAAGGGTTGTTGGTTTTTTTCCATCCAGTTCATATTGAATGCTTTCTCAAATGATAAGACTCCCAAATCTGGATTTGTTTTTCTTTTAATAGTCTTCAGTGTTATAGTCTATTTAAATCAAGCTGTAGAGCTTTCAGCTCTACCTTTGGAGTTCTCATGGTTTCCTTCACACATTTAGTCTATCCTTCATGTGCATTATTTGCATTTTTAGATCCTAGTTATTCCCCATTTTCCATAAAAAAAGAAATCGATCTTGCCATCTGAAAGTTAGAATACCAGTTGGTTGCTTTTTGCTGGTTTTAAACAGCACACGCGGCTCTGTGAGAGGCTTAACTGATGGAGCTCAGTTTAATATGGCTTTATGTCTGGCATTTCAATTATCCCACGCAAGCTCTGTTTTTCAAAGCTTAGGGGGTTCATCAGCTCTCTCTTGTGAGGATTCAGATGTCTAAAAGTATAGTTTATATACTGTATAAAGTACGTACATCTAATCTCTGACAAGTTTGTCATACCTATCAGATGACAGACAAAACATGCTCAGTGGCTGGGAGATCAGTGCATTAGTAATTACCAAAGTTACAAAGAGATTATAAATGTCAACTAAATGTTTTTTCTTATTAATACATTCTTACCAAACAACTCTATTTCTGCCAACTTAATCTTCGCCAGATTCCCAGATATGTTCCCATGCCTTTTTTCCCTGTACACTACCACGTTTTACCCTAAGTCCTTGAAGCAAGACTGGTTTCTGCTCTCAAAGTGAAGCTTTCACCTTTCCTTCACTGCAAGAAATTATTACTTCTGATTCTATTAAAATGCATTTTATGTATTTTTCAGGCAGGATTATTGGCTGTAAGATTAATATGCACCTCCAGTTTCAGAGGTCATATAGGCTCCTTAAAAAGAACCAATTTCTCTTTTGGTCATTTATCAAGAATAATGCAAGGTAATACATCTAACCTGGAATAAACAGTGAAAAGAAAATCTGTAAGACTGTAACTGTCTACTAATATAGCTTTGCCTTTACAAACAATCTCTATTTTTTCCCTGAATTTAATATTATTACTAAATGCAGTAGTCATGCAATCTGGAATCTTCAAGGCATTAAAAGATATACACAAATCCCAAACAATGTTTAAAAAAGAAGTTGCCTTCAGTTATGTGAGTTTTGTTATCCTGAACAATGTAATCATATTTCATAGGACATTTTGTATCTTTTGTTTGTCAAAAAGAACATGAAAATCCATTTTCCACTGTGTTGGAAGTGACAACTAAATAAATATTTACTGTGGGTAAATATTTTTGTCTGACCATTAAAAAAAAAAAAAAAAAAAAAACAAACCATAAAGACTCAGGGCTTTCTTGCAGGTTGAAAAAATAGGCAAGTATTGTACAGCACACATAAAGCACAGAGTGAAAATCTGCAGTGAGGACTGGCAAGCTGATGTGTTTCTTACACACTATGCATGCACATTCCCTGTCTTACTGCAATGACCTTATGATCCCTGGTGCCAAATGCTCAAGTCCCAGCTGTGGATTTAAACTCAATCTCGTTTTGAGTTTCCATTCTGTTGGCAGCAGAGTCATTCTTCACTGCACTGCTCAAGCCAGAAAAGGCTTCCTGACTCGGAGGCAGACTCAGATAAGCAATGGCTATAAGAGAAGTTGTAATTGCACAAGCTCTTTCTTTCCCCAGCAGGTATAACTACAATTGAGCATCACTGAAAATTCTTCTGAGCTTTAACAGGGTAGATAACCTCATAGGCAATGGTGAATCTAACACAGTGTCCAGATTAGCAAAGCAGACAGTAAAAGAGCCTGTTATTTAACTCCTTCCCAGCAAGTACGGATTTCTGTGGTGGGTAGGCTGGTTTTTTTGGGTTGGATTTTTCTGAGGTTTTTTTGGTTTTTGTTTTTAAGAAAGCCTTCTGGAGTAAGGAAGATGAGTAGCAGGCCTAGCCTGAACTTTAGTGAAAGCTTTACTGCTGAAATTTTACAGTAGTTAACATCACAAAATCAGGTAACCAGAAATTAGGGAATGCCAGAATAACAAACGTTCTGTTTTGTTTTTCCCTCTCTGTACATAAACATTGCAAATGACATCTGCAATTTCTTCTCAGTGAGTGCACAGATCACACAATGCTTGTTAAACAGCAACTTGTCTGTGCTTACTTTATTCTCACTATTCAGTGAATACACCACACACCCTTTCCAGCATGCTGTTCCTGATACCAAAATATTAACTTCCTCAGGGGCTCCTGTTTCTTCCACTGTAGCTTTTTAGTTCTTTCTAAATATTAACAGATTTATCTACACATCATCACTGTGCAGTATGTGGTAGCATCGCTGGGTGTGTTTCAGAGAAGAAAGCTGATGTGCATCTGTTGAAACTAAAAAAGAAAGAGAGGTGCAAAATAAATTTCAGAGCTGCAGGGTCTCACTTCTCCCAGTGGTTGGCACCTCACAGCCTCCCGTAGGTCTGAACAGATACCCCTTGGCCTCAGCTGCTGGGGCAAGCACAAAGGCACTCTGCACGTCAGAGTTACTGCGTCACAGGCTGTCACACAGGGAGTGAGAAACACAATGAGAAACACAAGTCTTTGCTGAAATGAGAGCTTCATTTAAGTCATGTGTCTCCAGGATGACTTCAGGCATAAAAAAGTGCTTTTTCCTTAACTCCCTTTCCAGGCAATGAAGAGGATGACAGTATATCTGGCAGAGGCAGCTGACCTGGCTTTCTCACTTTCAATATCAGAGCAATCCTACAAAAGGAAGCTTCCACCCTTCCAAATAGCCCTCATGAATATTTTCTAACTCAGAATTTCCAGTTCATAGCTGCTGTCCAGTGCTGAGCTTCTCATTAATATTTTCCTCAGTGACCATTCCTATACAGTCTCTGCTACTGTTCCTCCAGACTCTTAGGCCCTGTTTACCATGCCAATATAATTTGCTACCTTTTCTCTTACCTCCTGTTTTAACATTCCTGCCTACCTGCAGCTGCAGTTGGCACCACCCATGAGCCACACTGACTCTCAGGTGGCTCCTGCTCTCTTCCTCCTGCTGACTGAGGTATCTCTTCCACACAAATTCCCTGTTTTCTACTCCACACTTACTCTTCATCTCACTGTATCCAAGCTAGACTGCATTTCTCAGTTCTTTCTGGACATCAACTGGACAACTACTGAAACACAGAAGAGAATCTCCCTCTGGAGACCAAGAGTCCTCTGCAAGTACTGTACTGGAAGAGCCGCTCACCCTCCTACACATGGATATTGCTATTTAGGGATGGTTCATGTGCAGTCTGGTCACACTAGTGATTTCTGAGAGATAAAGCGATCTCAATTCAGGCACAAATCACAGACTTCAGCTGCCAAATGCAAATGTTGCTACTGAGCCAGGGCAAACGGAGGTATTTTTAAATGTGAATGAGTGGACTAAATATGGGTAGTTTTCACAAAGAAAGACCAAAAGATACATTCTTACCAATTCCAGGTTCATTTTTTTCAAAGCACAGAGGGGCTACATTTGCCGTAGTAAATGGCTACAATAGTTTTTTAAAATTTTATTTTGATAAATATTTTGCTTCTAGACATTTTAAAAAACTTGAGGCTAGGCAGATCTTGGCAAGGGAAAATGTCATATAAGTTAATTTTGGCAAAGTTATAAAGAACTGAAGAGGGTCTCCTAGTAAAAGGTTCTGTATTTACGAAACTATGTTATCACTATACCTAAGAGAGTTTACTCATATGTTTAAAATTCATATATTTGCTTAACTAATGAATCCATGTGCTGATACAGTCACTCATACTAGAACATTTCCAACAGCATTTACAGGCAAAATTACTGAACTTGGTAGCCCTAACTAAAGATTCTTGATATGTCCCAATTTCTGTTTCACTTTCATGGATTTTAGCCAAGTAAAGCATAAACTCTTGTTCTTTGTTCTGACAGAGGATTAGTTAGACCTTCCAAGCTAGCAGTCCATCTGCTCTGCCAGCTAATGCTATTGTTCCAGAGACACCACCTCCTTCATTGTTCCACCAAACAAACCATGCCATCTCTTTTCTCAGCTGACACTGACAAGCACATGTCAGCCCGCTTGCATTCTCCTGGACACATCTGTGACATTGAATACAGGCTTTCACAGTTTCAGGCAGTTTAAAGCCTAGTAAGAGCAAGGAAACACAATACTATAAAAATACTAATATACAAAAGCTTTTAATTATACCATATTAGTTTATCTCATCAATGCAATGTCCAGATTTGCATGTTTACATTGCCCCCTTCTACCATTCTCCTTCTATAGACATGATGTTAGCTTTGTCATGTGAAACAAAATGTTTCAAAGCATTCAGCAAATTTAAAAATACTTACATGTAAAGAAAATAAGATTCCCTACCATAATATGTTCTGGTAATTTTTGTAATAGATATAAGAGTAGAACCTCTTTTACTGAAGACTGGTTTATGAGTTAAATCTGCAAAATGGAAGGACCAAAATAAGGAAAGCAATTCTGCCAGCAGGTCCCTGAAAAGCTCTTGCTAAATGAACTGATGCAATCTCAGTACAGGACTTATAGTCAGCAATGACAACAAAATTCTCATTACTGCCAGCATTTCAAGGAAAAAGCAAGAGATGTAGTGAAACTATAGCTGTTTCAGGTGGAAGAAATCCAAGATTATTGATAAGACATGGATCAAATTCAGTGCTCTATCCCTTGCCATGTCAAATACAGATAGACTCAAACCTCAAATGACCTTCATGTGATCCAAAGTAATAGTCTGATATGCCAATGCCAATTAGTTAATGACAGAAAACAACGCAGATGTAATAAAAACATTATATTTTAAAACAACAAGCTAAAATTGAAGTTGCTGCCTACAACGGGTAAGTACAGAAAGATACAATATATCTATTTGTTGTCACGCTGTCTGTAAAAGATATTAACATATAAAACATCTTCTTTTGCTGATTCATCTGGGACTGTTTTTTACTGGATATTCCAAAAACGAGCCAAGACTCCAAACCAGAAATGTAAACAGCATCTCTGTCATTACAGACCACATTCTCAATGTGTCATTCAAATGGCTCCTATGCTGGCTCTCAGCCTTGGATGAGGCACCACAATGACCACAGCTCTTGGACCAGGAAAACAGGTGATAGGTACTAGTTTTAAAACACTAAAATAAGGGGGAAATCCAGTGCATTCTCTACAGATAATGTGCACTCTTTTAAAATCTTAAAAGTTTCATTTACGTCAGTGTAAACCCATCTCCGGAGATTTCTCTAGCGTGAATTCTGCCTCCAAATAGGAGGCATCTGACAATTATCCACCAGTGTCCCAGTTTAGCTAAATTGGTTTTAAATTGGAACAACTTGTTACATGGAAGGGGGAGTTGAAGGGGGAAGTAGTTTTGCCTGAGACACATGATTAGATTTAAGCATTGAAATGCAAGGTCCCATCCTCTGGACACAGGCTGTCAGGCCCGCAGAGTTGCCTTTTTGTTTTCCTCTTCACCCTCCTCCCTTTTTTCTTCCTTTTGCTGAAAAACATTTCAGCAAATGAAAAATCTTAATTATATCTTATACAAAGAGAGCAAAAGCACTCATAATTTGTTTTAACACAAGCAAGCACAGCAAGGTGACATATAATCAAGCATTCCCAGACTGATGTATTCAAATGCTTTTCTGCCAACTCCTGCCCTACATCTATGATGTAAGAATTGTCCTTCATTATTCCTTTTTATTATTTTCCCATGCAGATCACTGTGACCCATGCCAATCTTTGTGAATGTAGACGGTAGCAGAAAGTCCCTTTCATCACAGCAAATCTTTTCCTTAAGCATATGAAAGGTTTGTTCATTAAACAACCAAACAGAACACATTCCTCAGTGAAGAAACTACTACTCTGATTTATCTATAACAACCCAAAGAACAGTGCTAAAAATGTGCAAGGAAGCCAGTAAATCAACAGTACTTCTTTCTTCCAACAAGAGGCCACTAGTAATTGGATGTCAGGGAACAGAGAGTGAAATAGGAATATTTTCACACAAATTATTGTATGAGAAAAAGAAACCTATGTGTACCTATATATATATATATTGGCTGAACCTTACACTCTCAGTATGAACGGCTTTCCCAGTTCTGGTGTTAACTAAAGAAAAAAGGTCCATCCAGTCATGTCTGCTAAAGTGTAGGAGACCTTTCTTCAACAGCAACCAACTTCTTCTAAATTGAAAAGCATTCCAGCTCCCCTAGATTAGGAAACAATAGACTGGAAAATTGCAGGAGACCGGTTTCTACAGACACTCTGTTCACAACTGCAGTCTGTAGCAAGACAGACAGGGCTCGTTCTGCAAAGGAGCTCACCTGTAGCCAGTGTCCTGGAGCCAAGCAAGGATCTTCTGCTTGTTCCAATAGTAGATTTCTAGCAGAAATCAGTGTGGTAAGTCTGGAATTCTGTCTTCCTCCCTGTCCTCCTCCAATTTCTAGAATTATTATTGTTTTTGCTTAGATAATCAGCCTTAATATCATTAAGAGACCAGAATCTTGTCTGTTTTTAATAAAAATATTATGTGTAGAGAAAAAAAAAATGTCAAGAAGTAATGAATAACAAGGAATTACTATAAAAACCCCCTCATAATCAGATACTGCTTTTATCACATCATATGCATTAAACTTCTCTGAACTGATGTCCTTTTCATCCTAATGTACTAAATTAAATATCTGCTCCTTGTAGAATTTGATTCATCTAAACTAGATTAAAATCAAATCATGAACAAAATCAATTTCACTTAAAGTACAATAATCCCAGCCCACTAAGGCCCCCTTCTAGTAATCACAATAAATGCTGTCTCTATCACCATTGCCATCCCTTATTTTTCCCCCTAGCCTTTCACTGAATGTATAATTTTCATATCACATTATAAATTAGGACCTTGTATATCTTATTCACGTCTTATTAGAGTAAGTTGGCCAGGAAGCCAGAGGCAAGACAACCTCATTCAAACATTCCTCCAGGGTTTTCAGGTCAAGTCATTTTTTAAATTGGGATTGGTATAAACCCCAAGGGATTTCTTGATTTAAGAAAGAACTACAAATATTTAAGCTGTCTTGGGGGGATTATTCTGACATTGGATCGTGGGATTACCTCCTACATAAGACTCAAAGGATTTGGACTGGTTCGGCATCTCGTCAGAAAACTGGGCAAAAACGCTTCTTACGTGAAGTTAATCAGATATTCAATCATTCCTCGCTTTAAGCATGTCAAAAGGTAGCAAACAAAGGGAGAGGGAAGCAGTTGCTTCGAGATGTGTAGGAAACAAAAGCTGTCCTCTGACATACTGAAGCATTTTGGCTTTTTCATAAAGGAGTGCTATTCCTCGTGACAATGGGCCAAAATCCTGAAAAAAGGTACAAATTCTTTAATTACATACCAACTATCTCAGAGCTTGCCTCTTGAATTTGCAGATGATCACTACCAACATGGTGGTATTTAATTAACTATTTTATTAATAATTAATAACACTTGGCACTTCTATGACAGACTCCCATTTGTCTCAGAGCACTTTAGTCTAATAACAAAGTCTGACAAAAATCTACATAAAGAGGAAGCCGGGATTGTAGCTGATGTAGTTGGAACTGTGAGAAGGTTTTAGGCAAACCCCCTCTGTCGTAGTCAGATCCTGGCTCTGACTCAGATCTGAGGCCAGGCTTGAATGGCAGTTGAAACCATCCTGTCAAGAACAGCACTTCAATAAATTCTCTGACCATCAAAAGTAAGCATGAAAAATGTCACTCTCTCTTCAGTAATTTCCTTTTCTCTTTTCTTTTTTCTCCTCCTAATGCAGAAGTTAGAGGGAGAAAATGACAGGAATGAGACTTGTTCACTACCGCAACAATAAGAGGAACGATAGTCAGAAACATCCAGAAAAAATGGCTACTTGAGAACTGCATCTTCTTGGATCTGCCAAATGCAAAGGGTCAATGCCAGACCATCATACCGAGAAAAATATTGCAAAGAAAAATGGATTTTTGTAAAAGACAGAATGTTGAAAGGAAATAGGAATTCACTCTCAGAAAGGGGTAATGATGTCTTTTCAAACATGGATCCAATCCCCTCAACTGAATTATTTTTCCTTATAAATTTATTCAACAACTAAAAAGCATACCACAACCCTAACCTCGCATTTATTAATTGCCCAATGTGGAAAACTGAAGGATGGGTATTTTTGTTTCCCTTCACTTCATTCACTGGAGAATTAAGAAAATGTCCTTCTTCAAAGGCACATTCTTTATTCCTTCATCCAATCACAGCATCATCAGACACCTGTACTCTCTGTGTAGCCTCACATATCACATGTCCAACATACTGAGCAAAGACAGAATCAAGCTTAGTTTAAAACTCCAGAGGCAGAAGATAAAGGTGACCAGACTGTAATAGTCTCTCTATTTCAAACACAGGGTTTCTTCTTTGTATATTTAAGACAGCACAGGACTCACACTGTACAGAGATTGTCTATGCTGGAGAAAAAAAAAACCAAACAAACCGAACAAGGGAGAGAGAGAGAAAAAGCCCCAATCCTAACTAAACTTGACAGGAAACTACTTTCCACTCATTCATGAAGAGATTCCAGCAGCACTGACAACAAGCCCTGCTGATTGGGGTCAGTCACTTGTCAAGCCCAGGGGAATGGTCTTGTCCAACTTCAATCACAATCTCATAACTCCGCTATAAATAAACATACCAAGGAACAAAAAAAGAAATAAAAACAAACAAAAAAAAAAACAACCAAAAAAACCCATCAACAACAACAAAAACACCAACCAAACAAACGAACCCAAAAAAACCCCCAGAAAACCCAAACAAACCACTTTAAACTGCAGTAATAATGTTTGTATTCTAGGAAGTGTAGAGAGAAGGAATCACTCTTCCTCATACAGATAAAAAAAGCTTTATTTGAAGTATGCTTATAACTTGGAAAGGTTTCGTAATTTTACAAGAACATCTGCCCAGACATTAGAAACACTAAACACCATAAGAAGCTTCTAACTTTTTATATTCACAAAAGAAAAACTGCAATAGAATGTCTCAGATGTTTAAGTAACACAAAAATTAAAGTTCATTTTTAATGCTGATTTGGGAGAAGATTTTGGTTCTCAGGATCCCAAGGATCCCTTTTTTTCATTGAATCTGCAACTGAGTTTTCAAGCAATCTTCCTGTAAAACAGGAAAACATAAATCATGATGGTTAACCAAAAAGTATAACTTACTTCATGTTAGTCATATCCCAAAACACTGATAATTTTACAGGGGAGAGCAACACTGTTAAATCTTAGCACTGTGTATCCTGAGGCAATCCTATATGAAGTCAGGAAGAGGATCTAAGAGATTAACTTTAAGATATTTCAATGTATGGATCAGAAACAGTTATATTGACTACCTATGAACTCAAATGTCTATGTGTCTTTTTCTTGTAAAGAATCTGTCAACCATTTTATCTGAATAGTAAATATTCCTTTAGGCATTCTTAAATCATCAAAGAAAAATGCATACATATATTTCTAAATTTCTTTTTTGCTCTTTAAAAATTAATCTGCATCCATAGCTATAGATCAGTTTCTAGATATAGAGAAAGTCTCAGTATCAAAATACCTCAAGGAATCTCTTGTAATAGAATTTCTGTGATTAAAAAAAAAAAAAAAATTAAAAAAAAAAAAATCACTGTTTTGGAATTCCATCCTAGTGAGGACAAAAAAAACAAAACAAAAAAACCCAAACCAAAACAAACAAAAAACCCAACAAACAACAAAAAAACAAAAAACCCAAAACAAACAAATAAACAAAAAAAAACCCACAAACAAACCCGGGAACTGTTTAGTTAGAACAAGAGAAACTTGCAATTTTTTTTTTTCCACACAGGTCATAACTGCCAGAAAGGAAGCACCCCAACATCATGGCATTACAGAAAGCAACCACCGGTAGAGTACCAGGACAACAGCTTGTTCATCATCCTAATGTGATGCAGGATTTTATATGCCTAGCAAATATCTGCCTGACTTAAAGACTTGCAGAAAAAGGGATTTCAGAGTCTTCTGCATAACCTCTCAATGCTTGGAGAGTTCTTTTAGTTATAACTATGGTATAACGCTATATTTCGTCTAACATTTAAGTAGGCAACCGGTGAATTAAGTTCTATGGACAGAACAAATACTTAGCTATTCCTTTAGTATTAACCCTGGTGGTGGTCATATGACATCTGCCACAGGCTGTCTCTACAGTCAGAAAGGCTGTCTCTACAGTCAGAAAGTAAAACACATGGGTCAAGCACTGGCACACAATTATCAATACTCACTCGTTTAGTTGTGCCAAATAGCATCTCTCAAATAGTGCTTATGTATTGCATGTGAAATAGGAGGAACCAGTAGCAATTTCCACCTTGTGGTACAAAGCAGGCAATCCTCTTTTGGAGGAGAGTTAAAGAACAGGAGGAAATTTAGCCATATGGATGCAAACTGTGTTGCATTATCTGTGGGCCAAAAAATGGGTCTGAATGGATTTTTTACTAATGTAGTCCTAGCCAAAGTGAGACAAAATGTTTCTGTTAGAAAATAAGTCAAACTAATTAATGCTATTCTGTTTTTCTGCCAATATAGAAGCATAAAATTAGCATTCTGTAAATATTTAAGATGAGATTACATTTCCTCTGTGAAATCACATTTCTAATCTCTTCCAAACAAAAGTACATGCCAAATCCCTGAAAGAAGAAAAAGTTTCACCCTATTGAGCACCTAATTTATTAATAAAAAAGATCAATCCAAAATTAATATTGTTATAGATGAAGCCTAAGCCTTTTTCCTAGTGCTTTCTTCTTCCGGGAATCCAGTGTACCAAACCTGAAAAGTTTAACCATTTCCTTATACCTGGGTAGTTGTACAAGGCAGCCGCCCCAACAAATCTCATTCAACGCTTTCTCAGCAGGTTCCCTACCTGATCTAACGTTGCCAGAATGACATACAATGCTGTTCCATGGAAAGGGACACTGTTTATTTTATCACATGCCAGCAAAAGCTGCCTTTTTCACTGGAGGCTTAAGACATACTTAAGACATACTGGTCTAACTTCACTGCTGCATGTCGTGGTCTGCAGGCACTCTTCTAATCATAGTGCTAATTATCTCAGGATAAAATAATCAGTGGTGACATCTATCTGGAACCCAGTTGCAGGACTGTGTAGACCTTGTTACGTCGTCAGTTTCTTCTTGCACTTTGACGTGCTGGAGAATAGCTTTGCAAAAGCCAGCAGCTGAACAAAGAGTTGCGGAAAGTAATCAATGGAAAAAGATAAGTGGATGCATATCCCACCTCTTGGATAGTGACGCACTCAACTAACCTCAGGCTGCAGAGCCTTCCAGCACACTGCCTCCCCTTCTTCAGTCAAGTGCTCCAAAAGGAGTAGGAGTCATACAATTGCTTTAATTTTTAAGCAAAACTCAGGAACAGGAAATGTTATCTGTCCTTGCTACTTCTCCTTCATGCAAGCACGTATATTGTGTCCTGGGCATGATTTTTAAGTGATAGGCTCTCTGCCTAGGTGATGAGAGGCTTATCCCAAGAAAATTGTCAAGAAAGGGTGCCAGGAAGGCAGAACAGGAAGGAAGGAAGGAAGAAATTTTCCTTGAAGATGCAATAGGCAGGGCTTTTAGCAAACCAGAAGCTTCTGTATATGAACAGCTGTATGCATATATTGATGCAGTAGGGTTGGAGGTTTTACCAGCAGATATTTTGGCACATGAGAACTTCGACACAATGGTATATACCAAGAGTTTTCCAGATTTCATTCCCATCTAAGTGCTGAACATACCCACATAATCTATAATTTAAGTGATTAAAGACTTATAGCCCAAAATGCTTAATGCATTTATGAGGTATTTAAGTTACGGCTGATGTAACTGCCAAAACCTAAGGAACTCAGTTTGGAAAAGCTTGAAAAAATATTCAGAAATTCAGTTATGTATGACATGAATCAACTACGATGACATTTGGAAATACAGCAATCATTTCCCAGTGCTGGCAAAGTAAGATATTGGTAGCTACTCTGAAATTCTGCGGAATATTTGAAAGGTGTTGTATCACGTTGAAGCATCTGACATTTCATGTTTTTTTACCAATTAATCCAAATTTATTAAAGGCACCAAAGCAAGCATTTTCATTAAAATATAGTCAGAATTTTTAAAAAGCTTTAAAATTAATTCTAATCACCTACAGTACAACCTTAAGTTAATTTTCCAAATATTCTCTTACGATTTTTTAGTTTTGACTTTATTTGATGTCTCCTTTTTATGGACTTACACCATATGAAGCTGCTACTTTCACACCTTATACTCACATTTTAATGCACGTAATCATGGTAACTGGCAGTTAATTTGTTTTTAATTGTTAGAATTACATTTTCAAAGAACCTTTAATCATTTTGAAAATGTTTTCTTCAGCTCGTTTACAAGGCAAAGGTTTTGATCTCCGCAATAGGAGATTTAATGAAATTGATTGTTTAATGAAATTGTTATCCCATTTAAAGGTAGAAACTTTATCTGCCTCAACCTATAGCACAAGAACACAAATCACAAAAAATTTAACATGATGCAAATGCAAAACTATAAATGGTCTAGGAAGACTCTGCTTGATCAGGGAAACTGAAGCAGGCAACACATTGCAGTCCTTTCCAACCTTACCCATTCTGTGATTCTGCTAAATGTATTAAAAATAAACTTATAAACAGAAATCCAAACAGATTCTTACAGCAATAATGTTGTTGTATTAGGGGAATTTAATGCAATCCTTTGCATTTAACTCCTTAAAAACTCCCTCACACACACATGATTTTTCGTTTTCAAGAAGAGGATTCAGTTTTGAAGATCTGTCTTCAGTTTTCTAGGAATGTGGGCAGGGGCAACTCAAGCCTCTTCCCATACATCTGGTGTTAGAGAGTGTCTGAGTTGTCAGGTCAGCCACTACCAATCCATACACTCACACTTTCTGACAGTCATTTGGACAGAATGTCTTTATGGCATCAAACAAATGTTTGATTCTTTTATAACCAGCCTAGCTGAATATATCAGAAAAGCCACAATGGCTTGTTTTCATTTCCAATGTTAAGATATGTTTTGAATTTGGCATTTTTAACCACAGCAACAAACATACAAAGGCATCCACTTTTGCTGTGTTACTGCTTGGATTTTCTCTGCCCTCACTGCTCTCCTCCAACCAGGCACAGCTGCTATGTGGATGACAGCTACAACTTAAATAAACAGAAAAAAGGAAAATGGAAACAAGAAGGCAAAGAAACATCAGCTTATAGCCTTGCCAGACTTGCTCCCTTGCCTTTTGCTTTTCTCAGACTGGATAAAACTAGTAACTAATGGAGCCTGCAGAGAAAAGAGGAATGCTGGGAAAGTGGGGGGCACACTGGTCACTAAGGCCACCTGATAACTGCTCTGTATAAAAATAAACTCCACTCATGTTAAAATGCATCATAATTCATAAATTACAGCCCAAAATTAACTGCTTTGCTGCAGTCTGCTGGTACTGTGTTAGCTGTCAAGACTGAAACAACTGTGTGCTCAAAGGATGTAAGATACTAGCTGTAGATTTAATGCTAACTCAAATTTGTTCCTGCTCCATCACATCTGAAGATGAGAATCCCCTCAAATTCCCTGTAAAGAATAAGCTCAGCATCTGACCTGGGCAGTGTCTCCCCAGAAAAACTGGCTCTGAAATGCAGGGTTGTCCTTACGATGCCATTAAGCACAAGGCAGTGTCTTCATTTGCCTTCATGCATCAGTAGCTAACTCATTACTCTTTTGAGTAATTCCTCATATAGGGGGGGAAAAAAAAAGTATAAAGTGCAAATCCACATCACTGTGCAGCTGTGCTAGGAGTTCTTAGTGACTTAAAAAAGAAGCATCATTGACAGGCTTTTAGAGGCAGCTGCATCCTGTCCTCTCAGCCTTAAGGCATTGCTCTGGGTAGGGCTAGCTCGTGGGAAGAAAGAAAGGCTGCTGCTGAAAAAGCTGGGGATATGAAGTAACTAAATTGCACAAGAAGTTTAGGAGGTGAAAGGGCATGAAAATTCAGAGATCATGAAGCTCTACTGAGCAAACAAAATTGTTTGAATAGAAGAAGCCAGTTATAGTATGTGGAAAAAGCAGAATAGGAAAAATTATTTTGGAGTACTGATTTAGATCTCCAAATTGGACTTTCCAGAAAAACTTGGCTTTTTATCTGAGATACCATTTGTTTATTTAAAATACACTTCATCGATCTTTTCTTTTACTTTGTAAATCCAGTTCTTTATAGGAATCGTAGAATGGTTTGGGTTGGAAGGGACCACCTAGTTCCAATCTCCCTGTCATGGGTAGGGAACCTTCCACTAGACCAGGTTACTGAAATCCTATTCAGATAGGAATGCCTTTAAATAGAAATAAAAGTCTGCCAATTAATGTATTTAGCCTCTACCTCTTGCTAAGTATTTCTGTATGTACAGTAAGTTGTGAATATTTATGCAGGGGAAAAAAAAAATCTATTCTAACAGTCAGCTAGAAGTTGTCACTAAGCATTTGAAACTGGTAACCTTGCTATAGATATACTCATAAAACATAACCTTTTATTTTTAGGTGCATCTAGCAACAAATCATTGAATTATGAATAAATACGGCTTTGATATTTCCAACCTTTTTTCAAACCTTTTAGACTAGATTTATTTCAGTGACTATTATAACATTACATTATTTGTTTACAGTAATTGAACTGAGCAATCAACACAAAAACAATGTGTTTGAGAGCTTCTCCACTTGTGTTACAACAGTAATTTATTAAATTACACACAGATGTCATTCAACTCGTTGAAAGGACTGCCCTCAGGTTCAAGCCTAGATTACATGTATACATTGGCATTCTATTATTAATCTTTCAGTCCTTTTTATTTCCTCTTACAATATCAAAATGGATTTTCAGTTTTCCATATTTCAAGAGAATGAATGTGGTTTTCTTTGGGATGAGGACCTGGGTGGTAAAACGGAATCATGATTATAGAGCAAAGCATATATCTGTTTCTAATTCAAAATCAGTCGGGGAATTTGACATTGTAACCTCATTTTTCTGGTTTTTCCCTTTCATTTTGTACTGCTTCAGTCCATCTCAGCATGACACAGTTACAACACTAATTTTACTTTCTGACACATGCTAGCTACTCTTCCTAACTACTATCACCTACCAAAACAGGAAACCAAACTGAGCAGAGATGTCCAGACTGTAGCTACTTTAACTCAGAAGCATAACATAACTTTAAATCAAAGACATTCCTCTTCCCTATTTCAGCTACCAGCAATCTGTGTCAGTGAAGCTGCACTAACTAAAAAGCAATTGTCAAGGTGAGAAAATACCTCCAAGACCATAGAGTCCAACTATTAACCTAGCCCTGCCATGCTCACCACTAAACCTACCCTCAAGTGCCACATCCCCATGTTTTTAACACTTTCAGGGATGATGTTTCCTCTGATTGTCTGGGCAGCTTCTTCCAATGCCTGACGACCCCTTCAGTGAAGAAATGTTTCCCAATACCTAAGCTAAAACTCCCATAGTGCAACCTGAGACCATTTACTCTTGTCCTATCACTTACTAACTGAGAGAGGAGACTGACACCCAGATGGCTACAATCCCCTTTCACGTAGTTGTAGAGAGCAATAAGGTCCTCCCTGAGCCTCCTTTTTTCCAGACTAAACAACCTCAGCTCCTTCAGCCACTCCTCATAAGACCTGTGCTCTAATCTTTTCAGCAGCTTTGCTGCCCTTCTTTGGGCACGCACCAGCACCTACACTCAAGAAGATCTGGAAACGTGAAGTAACTGTTTTAGTAAAAACCCAACTAGAATTTGCAAAAGGTTCTGCAAAGGATCCTATTGTACTGTTTAAGGAGTTCATCAGTGGTTACATATACAGATAGAGGACTTCAAAGGTATTTTTCTTTTTTGAGTTCTACTTCCCTTGGAGGATTCACTCTATGCCAAAAGTTAAAGTTAAATATTACAACCTGACATCCCCTGATTTGGGCCAGTAGTCTCCATTTAAGGACAAGGTGGCACATGATAGTAGCAGAACTCTTACAAAACAAACTGGCAATTCCAATCGCTTTTATTGTAATGTTGGATGGCAATCTGACTCTGATGATAGAATGCCTCAATTTTCTTCCCTCCGTAAGTCTGCCATGAAGTTCTAGCTCGACACTTAAATGCAAACAGAATGTAGACAGAGTCTGACCCATACTGAGTAATGAGACTCTGAGATAAGGTGGGATTGGAACCCATTTTTACGGCTCAGAAATCAGTGGCTTCCAGCTCCGAAACGCTAGTTGTGGATCTGTGCAAATATCAGGAATTAAATCCCTGATGACTTTTAGTGGCTAAAAACATAAAACAACTTTATTCTATCCAGTTGTATTATTAAGCAAATTAAAAAGAAAGTCTTCCACTGCCCCCTTACACTCTAGAGGAAAGACATATTTGTACAGAGTTACTGACTAAGCCCAAAAGGACGAAGGAGATAACATCTCATGTTTCCCTAGGTAACTAGGGTGACCTGAGGGGCTTGTAGGTCCTTGGGTGGCAGCATCCCCAGAGCCCACCCCTGAGGATTAGTAAATAGTCTGAAATACTGCAAAAGCATTCAAACACTTCCCAGAAGGAGAAGAGAAATCTCTGCCGCGACATAAAGACCCACCTCACTAGGATATTACGCCTATTCCAAGCTTAAGTCATTGCAATGCCTTCAGCAACCATTGCTCAAGCAGTTCATGTCCTCCACTCTCCTTCCCAGAAGACTTTAAAAGATACTGAGTCATTTATTTGTAAACGAAAATGTACGCACAGTATGGGACTAAGACGTATACTTACTAGCAGGTAAAAACTTTTTCTTTAGGTAAATTAAATTTCATTCCTTTTTTCACTGCAATAAATTATACAGGTTTAGAGAAGTAACAAGCGTTATGGATGCTGCAGCAGGTATTCAGCCATTTAAAAATAATGCAACACTTCCAATTTGCAGTCTCAATGTGAATTGGCCCAGCCTTATAATTTAACAGTGAGATTTTCATTTTCTTCTAGACATTACTCTTAAAATGCAGAAACTTTTTCTTTTTAATGTCCATTTACTCTCTCGTCACTTTCCTAGCAAGAGTGCCCTGGTACCAAGGTAATGATTTATACAGTGCAAAGCTGCTACTCTGGAAAACAAAATCAAACCTTACTGCACATTAAAAAATAGGGGTTCAAAGAAAAAAAAAAAAAAAAAAAAAAAATTTTTAGACAACTTTTAATAGAAAAAAAAAAAAAAATAAAGAATTTTTTAGACAACTTTTAATAGTAAGAAAATCAGGAGACACAATTCCTAAGCTCAACTGACTGTTCTGTGTTCAATACCAGGGGTTATACACAGAACCAGTCTTACTGGTCAGAGCATTTATGGCTGTCAGATACCTTAGGAGTATACACCATAGCAAGTGATGCCAAATAGAAATGCTCTTGCCCTTTCAGCCCGACCAGCAAATCCGTATCTGCACACAGCCACCACCTTGATCTTAGGGATACCACTATAAGGAAGATGTAGCTCCAATTTACTTGGTTTAAGTTGAGAAAAGGCAACAGGTTATAACTATACAGGTCACTGGAATAGTCTCTTCAAGGCCCACTGGAAAAACCTGGCACCTTAGCAGGTCCGACATATATGTTTTCACACGGAATCAGCCTTTGCTTCACTGCCATATGCACTCCAGCTCTCCCAAGCAGGAGCCCTTATCTCCAACTGTAAGCCTAGAGGTATTATCAGCCACATGCCTCATGGTCTTTTTCAGTCCTTGCATTTAAGGCATGCATTGAATCTGCCCCAGGGCATGTGCAAAGTAAGAAAACTAGATTTCTAGTATTTCCCAACTGGCACACTAGTATAATGTTAAACCACTCTATTCCTGAGTCTACCTATGCAGCACAGAGGGAGTATAAAGCTTAATTAATTCATGTTTGTAGAGTGTGAGCTTCTCAGTAGAAAGAGACTGTGTAAGTAGAAATTACTCCTATTAAATCAGGTATTGGGGGAAATGATCACACTTTGTGCACTGAAGCTTGTTCCTCTGTTCTTTAAATAGCAAGGATGCAGTCAGCAACGTCAATGGAGACCGCATTCCTCATCATACTTTAGTTTGTTCATAAAGTTCAATCCTACTATAGTTTGTTCATAAAGTTCAATCCAAAATGAATTCTCCTGGCACCTGTTCTGGCACTTTGTACTGAAAACCTGAGCTGGGGACAGCATCCACGCTTTGGAAGTGCAGACATTTCCTAGGTACTATGTGTTGTCTCTGTGGAGGATGAATCAGTTATCCTGGGTACTTTCTGTTTACAGCCCACTGACTGAAACTGGTGTCTGCTGCAAAATGACAGCCTCTTGTTGAAAGCAAAATACTTAGGAGCAGGTCCTGGATAGGGGGATAAAAGTGCTTCGAGGCGGCAAAAAACCAAGGCCAAAGGGAATGAAGAGAAGAAACCAGAAAAAGAAATCTCAATATTAGCAGGAAGAGAATTACAAATTTTGTACAGATAGGTGAACTGCTTATGTAAAGAATTCTAAAGTTAACTATCACAGTCTGGTAATTTGCCTCAGTGCCAAATATGCAGTTATTTTTCATGTTTGTTAATGTTATAATGCCATTTCAAGTACACTGAGTACCAAAAAGCATATGAGTTCCCAGTCATAATTTCGGAGTTCTTGTTTGTGCTGAAACAAGTCACTTAACCTTCCTCACGATGGGAAATAATAAGATGTGTCTGCTTAGAGTGATGAGAACAACCTGATATATCTTGCGGTGCTTTAGCAGAGGCTGTCACTTTTCAAGTATGGCACTACCACAGAGAGCACAAAGGTGAGATCCTAAGTGTAAGTCTTATTAGTTACACCGTTAATGGTGTGAAAGTGCAGTGAGGGTAAGTGAGGACAACGACCACTTTATGCATTGTCATAGTGCTACTTCATGTATCACCACTTCCTTTAGCAGAGCCTGTCTCACTCATAAAAGAGGTTCCAATCAAACACAAAGGGCAGTGAGGAAGAACAGAAAATCAAAGAGGAGTTTTACACTATTGTTTCCTTTCTCACTTGCTAGCGCCACTCAATAACATTGAGCTCACTTCAGCATTACGTTGTCACGTTTTTTACCCCTTTCTTTTTCACTACATACTTCCTTTGTATCTGGGGCCTGAGATGCAATGCCTTGGCATGTTGTTAAAGCACTAGTATGAAGAAACCCTAAGGCAGTAGCTTCGCTTGTATGGCATTTTTATCATTTTTTCAACTAGACATCTCTTCTATGTTTGCTTATAAGAGAAAGCAGGTGTGTGTATGTCTGTCTGCACCAACGTGTGTGTGTGTACACATGTAACGATGATGCCCAGCCAAAAATATCTGTACTTTATCAGCTGCTTAAAATCTAGAAGCCACAGATGTTATACAAAAAGAAAGTTAAGGCTTTCTTGGCTGCAACAATAAGGAGGGAAGGCAAGAACCATTCCAAATCTTCATGAAACTATATTCTTGAAGTTTATATTCCATATACGTCCACCACCCAACCTTTAACTCCTGAAGATTATGTTACTGCTCTATATTACAAAAAAGTATCATATAATGCAGACCAACACATATGGTAGGAAGCCTGTCAGATCCTCATTAACCTTTCTCTAGCTTCACAAAGAATTTTCATTTAGTGTCTCCAGACCATACAGATTACTTTGCAGACTTCCTTTCAGCTGTTATCTGAGCACATGAGAGATGCCATAGAACTTCCCAAAAATGAATTTTGAAAGAATTTCTCAAAGTTGTGCTGTCTTGAGATAGAACTGGAACACTTTCTATTTGGAATTAGAGACAGGTTTCAAGTTTTTCAAGGAAAAACACATGTTTTTCCACTGCTCATCTCCCCATACCTTAATACGCCTGTACACATAGAGGGCATTTCTTGGTGATAGCCAGAGAAACAATGTAATTTAAGGAAATTTACCTATGTCTGGAACTAAAGGAGTGTTATAAAGCCCTAGGGAAATGACTCTAACTTCCTCTCCCCAGCCAACATACCCACTAGAAATGTCAGTTTTTTTTTTTTTCTCTAAGGCTCACCAACCTTGATGAATTAGTGCTCCATAACCAAAAACTTACAGAAAAAAATGAGAGGGCTTTAATTACAAAAATAAACATTACCAAAGTAAGCAAAAAGCAAAAGGTTAGTTTAAACATGGAAAGCATCTATGTAGCAGCGTGGGAATTAAGGGATAACGCTTCTGATATTGCTATTTTGTGCTCTATTGGCTACACCACCATTAGTGTATTTGCAGAACTTAAGAAGACCTAGTGCTTTAAACTGAAGGATTTGCATGCATTTAGGAAAATACAGCACTGCCAAAGCATCCCTGCAAATAACAGAAATCCTACATTATCACAGTTATTTATGACTTGCCCTTAAAAAAAACAAAAAAAAACCACAAAGAAGATAAAGAAGAGGGAAAAAATCCAAAAAGGTAATGCAAAAAATCTCCTTCTACCAAAGTTCCCTAAAGCAGTCAAAGCATTCAGGAGCCCGTCAGATCATTTCATTTCCTCTCACATAAATCATTCCAGGGTTTTTACAAAATGAAGAAAACAGTGAATATATAGTTATGCAACCTTGTTTTAAAATTAGGGAAATTCAACAGTACAATAGCTGAATGATTACAATATCAATTAGGGGATTTTTTCTCAGCTTGTTTTTTTCTTGTTTGCAAGCTAGCATTCACCAGTATTCCTGTGTTTTCATCTCTCTTACTAGAGAGGTTCACACTGTCAGGAAGAGTGGTTTCAGAAAGAAAGATAGATAGCCACATTTTCAAGGAAAAAATAGTAAAATGTTTCCTGAGTGTTTTCATGAAAGTGATGGGAAAGTTAGCATACAGTAATAAAGAATGAATAGATTCACTGCTTGGTATACTCTATAGTCAAGATTTTCCACACATAACATCAGGAACAATTTTTCAATATATCAACAGTTGCTATAAAAGGGAAAGTGGAGAAGACACTATGGACTTAGAAAAAAGGAAATGCAGGTTAGACACTAAGGAAAAAAAAAAAATCTTTCCAAGAATAAGGGTAATGATGCACTGAAAAGATTATGTAAAAAGAGACTGCTATTTTCCACCACTGGAAGTTTGGGTTTTTTAAATGTATATAGAATATTTATCAGAAAGTCTTCACAGACAGGTGAACCTGTTTTTTGGCAGACAGCTTTCTTGACTGGGTGATCTTTTCTGTCTTCTGTCAGAGAAAACTAAGAAGATACTAAAATACAAGAAAGGAGAGACAGGAAAAGAGAAAGTCATTTTAGTTCAGTAAACATTCCCATATTGTTCTAAATCACGACTCTTGAAGATTACTTGTCCATGACACATGATTCAGAACCTTCTTCAGAATTTATGTGGGAAAAATTTAAACCTATGTGCAAAAGCGTAGATGCTGTTACAGTGAACAGAGCTATATTGGGAGATTCAAAAGATCTTCATTCTAACTCCTGACACTGCCCGTGACCTAAAAGGTGATTCCAGTCATGATACTCCACTTGACTCTGACTCACTTCACAGTACATAAAATAATATTCACATTCTTATTCATGTACTTCTAGATCTCTTGGTGCAAATCCCAAGAGACAGCTACATATTATTATACTGTTACTGTTGTCATGTTCCTATCACTAATATTAACAGTAATTATTTTAACCTGACTTGGCTGACACAACTTTCAAATCAAAATAATCAAACATCTTTTAAAACTGGATACACATGATGTCATTGTTATTTGTTATTGTTCAATATTAAGGCGAAAATATGACCATAACATAGCTGTCAGTGTAAGGATTTTATGTGTGTTTTTAACTTAACCTCAATAGTAGTGTACTCTCCCCTTCATATTCATTTGTTCCATTATAAATCTAAAAATTCTGAGTCATACAGAAGTCATATAAATGCCATTTAATGATGAAACTAAAATCTTCCATGAAACTATGTCTTTGGACAACTTCATCTACTGGTCATTCACTCAACAACACAACCACTACCAAGAAAATAATCACTGCTACCAAACGTACCAAGAAACTGAAAGTCAACCCCCTCTTAACTTTCACAAATACTCCGTAGATTAGTTCTGTTCCTGGACAGCTAGGACTAGGCCTTTCCCAAACTATATTTTAAACAAACTTTAGGAGTTAAAAGTATTCTCTAGAGGCATTTTTTTCTGCACTCACCTTCTTTTGTAAACTAGCTAATTTTAATAATATAGACATGGGTCATTCCATGACAGTCGGCCTCTTTGGCATCAGTAGTCCCAGGCACATTTAATTTCCTAGTGCAAATCTTGCCAAGCAGCTCTTACATTAAATAGCCCAATTTTTATTCTAGCTTGAGCCAAAAAGAAAGCAAATGGTTTTATTTAATAAAAGTTTGCTGCAGCTAATTGGGTCCTGTTTTACTTCTTAATCTACTGACTGTCTTTTAACTAAAAGACAGCTTGAGGTGCAAAGATTTAGGAACTCCTTGGTTACTACCTAGTAGGTGTAACATCTTCACATCTGACACATCCACACACAACCTTACAATAATCTGTTAAAGCAATCCAATCAAATTATGTACTTTACAAGGTCTACTGTTTTTTAAATACCTGCATGTCTGCAACACTTAATCAAGTCCATAAGCTGTAGCTGGCTTCCCTTTAGTATAAAAGTTCCCTTTCTAGCGGTACAAGGAATCTCAGAAATAAAAAGTCAGAATCAATCTAGTTGCTTCAGAAAGGTGTCTACCACTTTTAATGATTAAAAATTTACTGTACATGGCCCAGCCTAGTGGTAAATCTGCTTTATTATGCTACCACTGTATTTCACAGTCAGGTAAAATTTGTAGCTTTTTAATATAACAGTTTTGGCTTGAGACTACTCATTTGTAGCACATGGTGACTTTTAACAAAAGTTTTTCTTCTACGGTACTGAGATGGAAGTGGACTTAAAAAACATGTAAGTGGTGGTCTTCATGAACTGCAGATGCAGTAGTTTACATCTCATTGAAATGACAAGTACACAGATTAATAACTAATGTATTATTAATACATATTTATTTCCTCTGCTGTATTCAGTTTTATAGCAGGATGCATAATTAATGTACTATTTTAATCATGCTATAACAACAGAAGTCTCACAAAAGCAATACACAACTGGGTTTTTGCAGTTAGTGATGTCTAGTGGGAAGCATTTTCATGTCAACTATAAATAAATAATTAGAAAGATAAACAAAATGCATGTCACTGGCATTATTAAGGTAAAAGGTCTTTCTATAGTTTTGTTAAATATCAACAAGAGACACTGTGAGGTTTTGTTTCTGCGTTTGTTTTTAAACAAGTCTCTTGAAAGAGAATGGATTGGAAAAACTCAGCCACTGAATTACTGCCCTGGCCTTCTTATAAGGTTTGATGTGCCGCAGTGGTTTGTTTCTCATAAGCTGCTCACCCAGCAATGGGGAAAGCAAACTGACAAGAAAAATGGTTGGCAGAGGGAAAAAAAGGGGCGCGGAGGGAGGGGGTGGACAAAAGCATTGATTTCTCTAAATGGAGAATGCAAGTCTACACACTCTAACAACAAAATGCACGGGTAAACAAGAAAAAGCACTAGCCCCAGGACTGGCAGTCCACTGTAACTCACGATAAAGCCAATGCAAGCATTTGGCATCTTTCTATGAAGACTGTTGTGCTTCTGCCCTTGTAACAGGACACCTTTGTAAAGATCTGCACTGAAGTTTAGTTATGTAACCCCAAACTGAAATGCTGCACTGCTTTCAACTGTTATTCTCCATTGTCTACTCTCACTATTTAATTAGATATTTAAAAAAAAAATGACAAGATTATATAAATGTATCTATTTAGCATCAACTGTATCATTACTACCTGGTAAGAAATCTCTCTAGTAACAACAACAGATTGGAATTTTTTAATCTTCTTAATTGTATAGGCTCTTATTAAAAAAAAAAAAAAAAAAAAAAAAAAAAGCATTCTAATATATTAAAGTGACACTAGCAAAGTCCTTTAAAATCTCAAACCAGCAATAACCAGCAGATCTTTTGCCCTTCCCAAAAGTAGTAGCTCTTAGATTTAGAAAATGCTTTGCTTGCTTTCTATGTGAGATATTGGCATCTCTATTTCTTACTGTATTCTGTCTTCATTATGGCTATTTGGACATTTACTTAAGTGCTTGACACAGCATAACACAAAAATGAGTGTTGATTCCAGTGGACTGCTGTAGCAATGTTCATGTCCACGACGCAACCTCAGCAATGGTGAAAGCGCTGCGGCGTTCCTCTATTAACGACCGACAAGAAACTCCTACTGATTATAATGTGGACAGTTCATCTGGCAGTTGTATGTATTTCTTTACACAGAGATGGTGATTCTGGTTAAGGGACAATAAAATGACAACCAAGCAGCCAAACTGAATCCCTCCAAAATCAATAAAGCCTGAAAACACACCACAGAAACAAAGAAGAGAAAAACTGTTTTGGGAACAAGCATGAAGTAACAGGCTAAATCCCACCCTTAGCCTAGCATAGCTTCATGCATTTCTTTACAAGCGGCTGTGCCAAATACACAAACATCTGTATTTTTTACTTCAACCATAAATTGCCAGGTTTGAACATTCTGTTTCAGTGGGCAGGTATGTGATGTCTTTTACTATTATCTTGGTCTTTATTTTCTGTTCTCTGTGATTTTCCACGGTGTTCATCATTCATGAACTTTTACATTCCTCTCAAGCCTTTAATTTCTACTTGTAAAATAGGTATTTTCTTTTAGCTTATATGTTTATTTTAATATGGTAAAGTTTCTCATTCTGATGGTCATGTCTGCTGCCATAATCAGTTGACAATAGTATGCATATTACTATTCGTCTTTTTGTTCATTTTTTTAAACAAGAATTTTTCTTGGGTTACTTGCATGGAATGGGATAGAAGGATATAAAATTTTAAAGAGAAGACTTCCAAAGATATACTTTTGAGAAAAAAGCAGTATCACTTGGGCCTGCCTGCATTTGAGATGGTTAAAAGGAGTCAACTAAAAGTATGAAGTTAATGGAGAGAAATTAAATCACATTAAGCTATATGTAGATGCACTTATTCTGAATTAAAATGCCTTTATTTTTGTAGTTTAATCCTGCCTTAATCACTCCACTTTTCAATAAATTTCCATATAGGGCCGTAATGGTCCTTAATTTTACTGCATTAACTTCATACTTTCAGTTGTTCTCCCACATAGAATTGCCATAAGATATCTAACTACCACATATGCTTGGTGACTGCACAGTTAGGAACATAGAAAGCATGCCTAAGTGCTGCCATTTATAACAGCATTAATTTGAACCTCAAAACTATTAACAAAGAAATATTAATGCAAAATTATGGACTCTTCAAAGCTTCTTTCAAAACCTGTACAACTTTTTAAAATACTTCTCTTCAAGAGACGATCTCAAAACATTATGCAAAATATGCAAATGTTGTTGTTTCGATTCTTCTGAGGGAAGCAATAAAATTCAAGGTGAAACCTATAAAGGAACTTTGCATCATTCAGATCTTCCCAAGTTTTTCCTGGGCAAACGTTCCAAGAGAAAGACACACCACTTTATATTCTGAATGTGTTTTGAATGAAACTGGCTTTGGTCACAATTACTTGCAGCTAAACTCACTGCTGCTTCTGTGTCCAGCTCCTTTGGAGAGCACCAATCCAGACCAGCTACCCACAGGATGCCAGCGCAAGGATGCTTACTCTGTAAATCTAAAGAGGATAAAGTGCAAGTTGGACTGCTCTTCCAAGATAGAAATGCTTCCCAAAAAATCCTGACAAAGTTCTTTAGGCTCATTTGGAAATTTGAAAAACAGAAACCGACACCACCAAATGTCTAATTAAGATGAAAAACATGAAATATGTTAATAAGTGTGAGTAAAATGACTGCTAAATTGTTGAGAAGTTGACGATGGTATGGAGATGCTTTCCAAGCTTACTGAAAGCCAGTCCAGATTGAAAGAACAGTATGTTCTGGCATAATTAGATCTCTCTGAGATTGTCTTTCAGGGAAAAGAAATAAGGTGTCCAGTTCCACAACCCAATGACAAGAACAACCCCTACAACTAGCAGATAGAATTGGTGGTATCACCAATGATTTCAGACCCATGAGCTGGCTGATTTGGGAATTGTGAGGCAGAGATGAGATAGGAGAAAATTTAGTCAAAAAAAAGAAAGGAACAGGAAGCAAACACATTAAAAGAAATGTGGGTTTTTTGGGGGGAAGGGAGAGTTTTGAGACTATTGAAGAAAAAAAGAAAACAAGATTGCCTTAGATATGCAGAGGGCAACAAAAAGAAGAAAGATTACAGCAAGGTTATGGTCCCAGTAGGCAGGAGGGATAGTGAAGTTGTAAATGGAGACAGAATGGAGGCAGAGGAGAGGGACTGAAGGGAGAGATAAGAAATGGTTTATGTTACAACAAATATAAATGTCATGCACTTCTCTTCCCCCCTTTCAGCTTAACAAGTGTTCTGAACTACAAGAAACATGGATGGTATCAGGAAGGTAAGGTCTTCCCAAGAGACTACTGACATAGTAGGATTATTTCTTTTTACCTCCCCAGCACTGACAAGAGCACTTCTATAAACAATGTTCTGCTCTTAAATCATCTAATTTACACTTTAATAATTCAGAGGTTTTAGAAGATATTTACCTAAGAAATATTTACTGTAGATGCTGAACTAAAAAATAAAAAACACAAAACCCCATAAAAAAAAACAAGAGAAGAAGCATTTTCAACTCCAAAGTTATGAATGGGAAGTAAACAAGATACGTCACTTCAGATGTACTGCATGAGTGCGTAAGAATGGTATAAATATGTACCTATACAGACAACAAATATTTTTGTATTTATTGAACATTTTTGAACTGAATGTTCAAGTGTATGCAAAAGCAGTTTAATCTGCCCTTTTCCCCTTCCTCTTTCACTCTGGGCTCAGTTCCCACTCCTCCTGACCTGCAGGTACCAGAATTCATCTGACCCCACAGAAAGCATACATAGCTTGCTCAGCCACAGGAAGAGTACTTACTTTTTGGTATGGTTTGTTATCTGTGGACTTGGCAAGCAGCAACAGCTCACAGAAGTGAGACAGAGCAGAGGATGGGGACTTGAACCTGGGGGTGAGGGAGGAGGTACTGCAAGGCAGATTTTGCTGGTTTATACTGCCAGGGACCCTCAGCAGAGAGGATTCTTTTCTGTAAGTGTCAAATGCACGTTTGCAGTTCTGCGCTTGCACAGTTTAACTCTGTTTTACCCCATTATAATTTTTTTCAGTTACTCCAGAGTTGATCCGTATGTGCGAAGAAGGACATTTGTGCACCATTAATAGATTTCATTATGGTTCTTTGCTGTGTTTCAAATAAAGGTGAAATGTGAAGGATATTACCAGGTAGTTCTCAAAATCGTTTTGTTGCTTTCCTTCTATTACTATTTCACAATTTCTTTTTCCTTTATCTTCTTTTAAAATCCAATAGCACAATCAGTGTGTAAAGTTACTATTGCTGAAATGAACATTTCTGTGATGCTTCTTGTTATAGTGATAGTTTTCTCTCCACTAATGTTTTCTACTAAGCAAGCAGAGAGAAACAAATCCCGTTTTTAAACTGCACCATGTAAAAATCAATCCAAAAGACAATAATGCTTCTGATGTTTTGAAAATGAAATCACCTGTATCTGGAATTATTGTGTACTTACTGTATACACAGAACTATCAGTCTTTCTCTTAACTTTCAATAGCTTCTCCCTCCCCAGCCCTTACAGTATTTTTACCTTAGAGTGGTTCTGTTAACATCCTTGATGTACTGGGCAATTTATCAATGTGAGATCATACACAAGCATCATTCATTATGTTGCTTTAAGTAAGGGGATATCATCTACCACTCAAAATATTTTAGCCTCAAATAATGCTGGTTCCTAAGCGTCTTGTGAAGAAATGCAATCCACTACAACTGAAGGGAAAGTACTGGAATCAAGCAACATCTTGCAAAACTGGCAGAGAAAAACTGGGACAGGAGGAAGTTGGAATACTCTAATGACTGTTATCATTTGCAACTCAAGTCTCTCCTACTCATAAGAGACTTAATTTTTAAATACTAAGAAGCTCACTCATGGGAGAGATCTCTTTATTTCGACCATGTCTCTATGTTTCTCCAAGATTCCATGTTCATTCGAGCACAGCACGTCTATGGCAGAAATCGGACTTATTTTCCTTTAGGAATCTGTCTGGTCCTAGGTCTGCTTAAAATCATCTTTCACTCACAAACCTAAGTGGTGATACTCTAAATTTTTGAAAAAAATGCCATCTTTTTAAAAAACACACAGTTGAACCTTATGAATACTTTATTGGTCATTCAGGATTATTGATGAAATGTATCCAAATAGAAATTTCAGAATAAGGAAACTATCATGTCCTAAAAGAAAGAAAAATAATTATAATTACCAGCCAAGTTCCAACCTCCTACCACTCACAAAGGATGATCCTATCCAATTTATTCCTTCCTACGAATAACAAAAGTTAGCCTAAAATTAAAGCCTAGACTTTCCCCACAGTTCATGGAAGCAGGTACCAAGATATTATGTCCCTCCAATCCTAAATTCCTACCTGTTAAACAGTTTATATGTCTGTATCCTGCCCTCTCCTAAAAGATCACTTCCATATTCAAAGTGATTTAATACTTTTTGCAAGACTTCAGACTACCTCTTAAATTCTGTTATTGTCTACACCTACGCTGACATCTGGGAAAGGGTCAGACAAAGAGATTTCTCCCAGAGACATTGTCTACGCTGAAGCATGCAGCAAAATTATTCTGCATTTAGCTCTTAAAGTGGATTATTTAAACTATGTTAAATCCCGGGTAGCCATAATTCATTTGGAAGGGAGTTAAGTTAAACCAAATCAAGGCAATTTTTATTCTGAATGAACATCTGTACAAGGACTTAATTAGGTTTAAATAATCCACTTTAAATTCGTTTTTACAGATTAATTCTCCTGAACATGACTGCGTAAATAAGCTTTCAGTGAACTAAATGTAGTTTCAGTAAATTATTACCAAAAACCAATTCCATTTCAAACATGGACTGTGTTTTGGTATGTATTTTCTTGTTAAACTTAAACTATCAGAAAATATCACAGAGCAGACATGGCACTAATCCATTTAAATGTCACTAGTAAACTGGCTGGCTTTTTTATTTTTTATAAAGTGGTCTTGTTTTTAAAGGATTAGTTATTTAAGATAATGTTTTAGAAGAACTATCACAACAAAAGGAGGTGTGTAAGTTTTTGCAGCTGATAGTAAAATGTTCTCAATTATTTTCTTTTTGTGCTGTAAAATGCTATTTAGACAATAAATGAAGAGCATTATTGGACAGCCTTGTATAACAAAGGCCTTATTCTTGTTCATACTGACCTTGTTAAAGTAGCAAAAAGCCAGACCCAAAAAAAACCCCAAGTTAAAACTGGTTATTCTCAAGTAGAGGCATTTTGAACATAAAGCTTTAATTTAAATTAATTTAATTTAAACTGAGTGCGCTAAGATTTAGAGCAATCCATCCAAATATCTTTTTTTACAAAAAATCCACAGTTAATTTCCTTAGAAATAAGCAAGGATACTTTGCCCTTACTGAGCAAAGAAAAAAAAAAAAAAAAAAATCAAGGAATGAGATTGAAAGGTTCCTCATGCATTTAAGAAATGTTTCTGTGTCTTCAGAGGAGCATGATAACCTCACTCTTTTGCAAGCAGAAGAGAGTAATGAACATGGCCTCAATGCCCAGTTCTATCTTAGCTTTCTAAGTTTCAAGGAAATTCCTGTACCTCACTTTCCCAACACGTAAACTGTGGCTAACTACTGAATTCCTTTACAAAGTACTCTCAGCTCTATGACTGAAAAGCCTTTAAGAAAGAGAGAATACTGTATTACTATTTTAGTAATAAGGATGAAACACTGACATGATGTAACCAACAGACATGCGTTCAAACTTCTAGCAGAGAAAAAATCATGTAGAACAATAAAAAATGCAAACTGATGTATTTAAAATAGAAGCCTAAAATCATAAAACTTCTTGCCTGTCAGTAAAGCAACAAACCTAATAATTCTTCTAGATTTCAACAAAATGCATTATATAAAAGCTTAAAAGGGAAAGGGATCGGGGGGTTAAGGAAATTATGTTCCCGCCACATGAATAGATGATAAATATATTAATACTACAGCATTCACCTCCAATTGACTGCTTGGAAACTGAAGAAACATTATAAACACAAAGGTCACTGCAGCCAAGAAATGAGGTGGATTCCCAAGATGGAGTCACTAAACACGAAAAACCCTCAGTAGTGAAATAAAGAGCTGTAACATAAAACTTCTCTCAAAATAATTGTTGCTGAGCTAGCTTTATTCAAACCAAACTACAGGCAGAATTATGTGTATGGGGCAAAGGCTAGGACATTTAATGACATCAGCGTCTGTGAGGAGAGAGTTCAGCACTTTCCATCCTTCATCACTCCAAAACAACTGTCGGAGAAGGAAAATAAAATAATTAATCTGAACTCCAGAATATGAATTTGAATTAAGCAGTTTGCAGAAGTACAATGTGTATTATCACAGGCTTAGTGCTATGAGCACCTTCAGTGATTTCTAATGTCAAAGTCATAAGAGGATCTTCTATACATATATTTTTTTACCCAACAGAGAAGAGGTCTCTTTGGCTTACAATAATGGATTTTTGGAGCTGCTTCCTTAAATCTTAAAGCTGCTAAAAAAAGTCCTTTCTACATAACTTTATTCTACATTATTCTATTTTTTTTCTTTATTTTTAAGAGACAATAACATCCTTACATTAATACTGTGAAACACAAATTTCTCTGGGAAGAAGGAAAGGCTATCAGCACCATAGTCCCTAGTCTATCAGCATCCATCATTACTTTTTGCATTATTTGATGACTGAAAACTTTGAGGGTAGAGGATGAAGGCAGGAAAGTGGGAGTAAATACACAGTTTCAATTTCATTCCAAATTTATAGTAAAATAATTCCCCTGCTCTCCTCGCCCACATCCACATACCTTCTCTAGAGCAGAGGTGTGATTTGGCCTTGTTTGCCCTCTGTCTGACCTACACAAACAGTTTATATCTGAAGCTCAGTAAGGAACATGCTTTAGCAGCATTGCAATTACTGACATACACCCATAATATTTCTGCAATAAAAGCATATTCTGCCATTTTCTCCTCCAGTACTTCAAAACAGTCTATTCCTCTTTCTAAGCATGTGTGCCACACTCCTTTGTCTGATCTATGACCTGTGTACATCTAAAAAAAAATATGCCTGTTTCGTCCTTTTTTCACATCACTCAAAAGTGAAATATTTCTCTTTTTTTCTTTTTTTTTCTTTTTTTTACATTTTTTCCCCTAAGCAGGAATTGCTGAAGTTAACTGACACAATCTATAGCTTGTCACACAAAGTAGAGGAAAAAGCATGAAGGGACCTGTGGTGAAAACAACAGGTCTATGTGGAACACAATGTAAGAGGCTGACACTGAAAACTGGATAACATTCCTGTTTGCCAGTTGCAAACAGAGAAGGAGAGAGACAAGTCTACGGATGATGACTTAAAACACACTTAAACCTTTAATTTAGCTTCTTCTAAGACCAAAGGTTAAAAGTAAGTTTGACACCTTGTTCTATTGCCTGTGCTTACCCTTAGGCAATAAATGAACCAATGAAATATAATAATGGGTCCCTCTGAGCCGTGACACTGCATACCATCAATTACAGATCTCAGGAATATCAGATGTACTCCTATGGGGAATTTAAAATCACTAACATGCTCTTAAAAATACAGCAGACACAACATTTTTAAGTGGTTTTAGTTATTCTCTCACAATTTTTTATTTAAAGACTTATCTGATTATCTGTATATCACAAAGTATTTATCTTCTTTCTAAATAATGCCTGTATGAAAACATGTAAATAAAAATATCTGGTATTCTCACAGCTGCTCTTATACCTCATTCATAGGATTTTTCCACCTCATCACTGCTTTCCTTAGTTCACAGGTCCCTCTGGAAAGTAAATAAACTGTATATTGCTTTATAGTTTTGACTGTATATATCTCACACTCACTTTGTAAGAGAGTAAATAAATAAATAAAAAGTCACTAAAGGACCTCTTGAAAGTAAACCTCGTGATTTCTGAGCTAAGGAGATGAACTTGACTCTTTGATATTGATTCAATGACAATTAATACAGACAGTATTTCCTTTAAAATTTTCAATTGTGTAATGCCATGAAAATTTAGACATACATCTCTTTGAACTACATACACAATAATTCCTATGAATGCTAATGAAATACAGTAATGAACCACAATTCTTTCATGTTAAGACTTTTGCTTAGAGTGGTGTATAAATGCCCTGAATTAAGCTACAAAACACACATAGGAATTAAGCACTATTATTCCTGGCTTACAAATAAGGGAACAGGCTCTGCAAGATTGGTTTGCAGAGTTTAATATGCATGTTGCATTCCTGAAAGGTGTTATGGCAAGTAGTGGGATTTAAACATGTGCTTAAAATTTAACGTGCCCTAAACACCTTCTCGACTGAGTCCTAGGTGTGTGTCGATGACAAAGCTCTAACACAAAATTTTGGCTGCCAGCCTTGAGCTCCCAGTCGTTTGTGCAAAGAAAGTAAAACACTGGCTTAACGTCTGCGTATGGTAAGCACAGATATTGTACAGGAGGCAGTAAAAAGCATGAAAGGATAAAGTATGGCTTATAAAAGTAAGCACTGTAGCTTCTCCTCGGTTTTGAAAAACAGTAATTCAGATTTCTTACAAAATCGTGTTCTCTCCCTCTGTTCTACATTCATCTCCCTATTCTTTCCCTTTCCTTTCATTCTCTTTAAAAGCTGCTAACATCAGCTGCTTCTTTGTGGATTTTTCTTTTTGCTTCATTGCCTACAAATTGCTCTAAGCTCTTCATTCCCTATGAACCTGTTCAGCTGGAGGAGAACAGCTGTACAGCAGGCTGTTCCTAGTACACCTCTGGAAAATGTATAGCAAAATGTTAACAAGACACACAGACCAAAGTTTTTTGTCTTCTGAAGATTTGAGTGGGGATATATATTTACATATATTTAAATCCGCATGCATCTAAGCAAATGTACAGTTGGGAAACATAAATAATCATTAAAATACTAGGTACATTTCTCCAGAGAGCAAAAAGGCTAAAATTCTCAGTCTCTGATTTACATCCCCCAGGGTGTTGGAGGATGTCTAACCATGTCAACTGGAGTGGAAAAACACTGCATGTCAGCACGAGAAGGCCTGATTGCTATAAAACAAATGTCTTTTTAGTTCCTTACTGCCTTAATCCCCTCCCCCACATAAGAAAACCGTTCACTCAACTGACTCTCGTACTTCAACTTCTTACTTAGGTTCCAAAGATAATGAGCTCCAGTATACATTTTACCTCAAAGATAGACCTATTTTCAGAAAAAGCATGGTTGTTTTGTTTTTCTGGTTTTGTTGAAGTAATCAAAGATACTAAGATAAGAATCTTGGTTAAAAGTCTCCAAATAAAGGACAGACTTCTGCAGAGTATGAGAGAGAATATGGGAAGAGGAATAGTTTTGAGTTTTGTTTGAAATTCTCCAAAAGGATGCTTCTACCTGAAGAGAATTGACCCTGAGTTCCTGATCAAAAACTCCAAAAAGAAGATGGAAAATTTGCTACTGACTTCTAAGTGTTATGTCTAAAGAATGAGATTCCTCTTCCCCAGACGTGGACCCGCTAGTTCAAACACAAAACACGCACAAGATAAATCATCATTTCTAATGGTGATGTTACTGCTGCGCTTTACGGGTCTACATGAAAATGCCAGATAAACCAAACTACATTAAAGGCATAACACTATGACTCTAGTGCTTTTCTTAGCTTGCTTTAGAGGAGGTGGTTTCACATTTGCCAGATGTTTAAATATCTTTTTACATACTTCTTTAATGGAAGTTTTAGTTAGAACAATGGAAGCTTAAGTTAGAACAATATTGTGATGGCCTTAGAAGATTTGGTAGAGAAGAAGAACGTTGGTTTTGGTTTTTTTATTAACAACTTTGTCTTGGAGAAACAAATGAGAGTAGTTACAATGAAAGATCCCAAATGACATAGAAATTATTCAATTCTGATCCTTCAGCAATATCATAATACAGTTTTTGATGCCTTTTCCTTCCCTTTCTTCTTCTTTCCCACTAGCTTCTATAGTTTTGAGGCAGTGCTCCCCCATTGGCCTCTCCAGGCTGCCCAGACAAGGGGAAGGAAGCAGAGGCATTTACACCCTCCTCCCCATACTAACTGGTTGCCCTTCATCCTGATATCAAAACACCTCAAACACGACACTTTTGAGACAAGCATTGGACCTAAGTTAGCCTGAGGGCTCTGAAGGAGGCAAAGCATTATTTATTCTACGACTATAAACTAGAATATTTGGAGGTCCCAGTACACCTGGCAGATACTAGTGCTACCGACTTCATCCTGGTCAAAGTGTTCTTAGGTCTCTGAAGAACTCCACAAAGTCCTCCTGATTCTTGTCTGAAATGTTTAATGATGTTAGGATACTTGAAGGATCATAAAAGTCTCAAAGAGCATTAAAAGATTTTGGTATAGCCCATCAGTACTGGAAAACACAGCATTTCTAAAGTTGATGTCATCCAGTGCTCACACATAGGAGATTACACTACAATCTGAAAATCAAATAAAAGCCCAGAGCAAACCCCTGATAAAACACAAAATAATAACTATGGGATGGCTCATTAACCTCCAAAGTTCCTAAGAGGTTGGAGATCTCTGAAATGCCTGTCCTTCTGCAGTGCCTGCAAGCCCAATATGAGATTTAATGACTCCTCTGTATCAACACACAAAGAAAGAAATGTTCTCTCGTTTACAAGTCATCTAGCTGTCTTTTTACTGCTCTAAAAATACGGTTATGCCAAGGACTTAACTGCAACTTTACAGAACAGTGCTCTCTTTCAATAAAATGAATAAGGTCACCAACTTTTTAACAGTTAAAAAATGATGCTTTTATGCAGTAGAGAGAAAAACTTACAAATTAAATTTATTCTAGGATCCACTTTTATCACTATTTTCTCCAAGAAAAATAAAATCAATAAGAGGAAGGATTTTTTAATGTGATCAGCAGATCTTAACACTTCAAAGGGCTGAGGTTTACTTCACTGAATCATAGCTCATGACAAGAAAATCTTCTTAAGATGATGATTTATGCACTGGTAATTCCAGACATCACATGTTCAATATCTACTGTAATAGTAGTTGTACATACAGTTAGGTTTATTTTATTTTTTTCTCAGAGTTATGTTGGAAAGTTACAATATCAAACTGAGACAAAAGAAATGCAAAAGACTCTAAAAGCAAAGAAAACAATCTGCTATTAAAAAAAAAATCTATTGGAAAGTAACTGCTGTGGGAATGGGTGTTAGGTGAACACCCTGTGAGTGTAGGTGGAGAAGGATTGCAAACATTTCAGTCCTTCTCAAAAATACTGAGCAAATGTTGTGCTCCTGATATTATGGTCTAGATGGGTTCCTCCTAATTTCCAGACTCCAGCTAAACCACTAAGATGTCTCTCTCTAAACATGGCCAAAAAGAACCAAAGAACTGGTTGGGTTTATTTCATTTTCTTTGTAAAAATCTGTCCATAACAACTGTCCTCAACATTGCATTATTAAGAACAAATGACTGCACAAAACAAAATAGGAAGTTTCTGTTGTAGTTTTTCATAGTTTTTTAGTCTTATCTTCAACGATTTCCTTTTTAAAAGTGAAAAACTCAAAATTAGAGAACACTTGATATATTCGTGCTTACAAAATCATTATTAATAATACCTAGAGCTTACGATTGATAAACAGCTAGAGTAAGACAGGAAAATCTAATTTTATTATGGAGGAAAATTGGTTATTGAAATTAATGTGTTTGAGTCAGAAAACAATGCTTACACATGTACTGTGGTACATACTGGACTGTAACTTATCTCTTGAAAATCTTCTGTTTTATTTGATTGCCAAGTAATTTTTGCATCAGGTTCTACTGCAGGAATGAGTCTGACTCCAAAGCATGCTCTCTGCACCAGGTTTTAGCATTAGCTAAATTTTACCTACTTGCACAAACCTGCAATTTAATCAACAGATAAACGCAAAAGAGTTTCACTGGTAATGACACACAGCCTAATAAGGACACATACAAAGTTTAAGAAGAATGGAGGACGTGTAAAAAGTCTTCTCATGCTACTGCGGCCCCAAATAAGCAATGAAATCTGTGACCTTGTTTAGGTAGGTTACTTTCAGTTATCCCAAGGCTGATAGGACTCTTGCCTCCATTCCCTTCTAAGATTTAGTGGAAAGATTATACATTGTCTGGAAGACAGTAAAAGAATTTTGTAAATATGACACCAATGGAAGGCTTAATACAGTATGTTTTCTGAAATACTAAGTCATAAAATGAAATAGTTATTAGTTGCTTGGGGTTTTGTTTTGGGATTTTTTTTACTTTGTTTGCCTGTAATTTTATTCTAGTCAAAACAGTATTTAATTAATATAATGATAAAAGCTACAGCCTACATACGCTAGCATATGTTGTCAGCTCTTTCAGGTTTAGCTTGGGGAGACTGATTTCATCCTTATGTTATGTGAGGCTGTGATAAGTTACTATTATCTATGCTCAGAATTACCTGTCTGATGATGCTAACAAACAGCATGGATTTTAGGCGCCCAAGGCTGTAACAGCATTTAACTGGTTCACTCACTGTGCTGCCTGCAGCAAGTTAGCACCTGACATACCCAACCAAGCAACAGCAAGCAGTTCATGGGATTCAAACAACAAAATTTTAAAAATAAATTTAAAACTCCATCTGCTGGCAATAACCTTATGCTATTTAGCTATTGCTGACTTAAAGGTATTTTTTCACATCTTGGACTATATTTACAGTCGCTCTAAAAATCTTACGTTTTCTACTCCTTAGAAAATACTGTAGCTACATTTTAGTCTATTGAAATCTCACAAATAATTAAGATAACTTTGCCATAACGTTTAGTTATCACAGGTTTAGCAAAATGTATGCCAGTGCCTATGGTACACTAACAGCCTTGGCATCACTGACAATCTGTATCATAATAAGTAAATTTTTCTTCTAAGTTGTCTAGTTACAAAACATATAGCAGAGTATTTTACAAGAGTATCTGATGTTCTATGTCCTTTTACTTATATACCAAATAAAAGTGGTGATAAATTCATCCTGAAGAACATATATTGTAAGTTGAAGGATTCAACTTAATACATTCTTTCATGTTGTTTCCTTGCTATACACACACAGCAAAGCCAAATCTCTCCTCCAGCTCTGGAGTCTTCCTTTAAGTTCCCTAATGCAGGTTTAATACATTTTCAGCACTGTAAATCTCAGACTCCAGCAGCCAGATAGCTTCTCCTCCCTGTGACTAACAGTAAATATGAGTAGTAACAGACAGTTTTTACTACCACATTCAAGATTCTTATCCCACCCGAAGACAAAAGTAGATCCAGAACTATATTCTCTTGGTTGTCAACATTCTCATTCTTCAGCTCATAGGTAGCCTACAAATTGCACATAAAATGGTAAAACCTTATTCCGCTTCAGATGCTTGAGAAAATTTTGAAGACTCGGTGAAAATTCCCTATCTGACTGCTCTTCACTGCTTTAAATCATCTTCAGCCACTCCCATGTGTCCTGTCCCAGAGAGAATATCTGCTAAGCATTTATTTTTAAAACTGCACAAGGAGTAGACCTAAAGGGATTACATTTAAAAAAAAAAAAAAAAAATAAAAAAAAAAAAATGGAATTTAAGCAAGTCAAAGGGAATAAGTCCAAGCTAATTTTGAAAGAGGTAAGATTGCAATGTTATTGTAATTCTCATTAGATTAATTTTTACATGTCCATGTTAATATCATGCTTCATGATGCTTTCATGTCTCATGGTAGAACAGGTAAGACTGAAATTTCTGAATGTAATAAAACTATTCCAGAATATAAAAGCTCCCCTTTCAGTAGACTAGAGAATCAGGAACATTCACACCATCAAATCCTCTGACTGACTGATGATGCCAAAGTGATTTCCAATTGCTGAAGTGTTCACTTCCATTGTGTGTGAATAATGAGGGGCTGAATGTGTCACTCGGCAAACAAAACTGTCAAGTCTCTTCAGTTTGACTTTCCCTGGTTTAGGCTTGAATGCTTCCCCCCCCCTTTTTTCTTTAGTTTAAGTAATGTGTATTTATTGGTATAAGACTTTCCAGGAATACCAGCAATTCAACTTTTGGCATGAGCATGAATACAGGAAGGTCAATGAAAAACAAGAAAAAATCCCTTCTGTGGAAAATTAAACTGGCCTACTGGGAGGACAAAATGTAATTAAAATATCTGCATCTTGCACTAATCAAACTGAATCTATTCAAAGTGACTAAGAGGAGGACAAAGAAAAGTGTTGTTCTGCTATCCAATAGAGGAAAAAAGTTACTAACAGATGTGAAGGCCAAAGCATTTAATGTCTTCTTAGCACTAGTTTTAATTAAAAAGGTCAACAATGAGAAGGTGACTAGCATAATTAATACAAAATGAAAAGAATTATTTCAATTAAAAATTACAGACAGAAAAGGTTATAGAGTACTTAAGTAAATTAGCTTTCAGAGCAGATGTGCCCAATGAACCTCCTCCTAGGGTACTTAGAAAATTGGTAAAGCGATCTCAGAATCATGTTGCCATCAGAAAAAGAGTCTGGGGAGGACACATGAGGTATCAATGAAATGGAAAAAGTGAAAACATAATATTTATCTTTCAAAAAAGTGGAACCTTAGAAATAATAGGTGACAGAAAAAATTGTTAAGTCCTAGAAAATCTCTGGAACAAATAAACACGATTTTTTAAGTAGCTGTAAATACCAAAAGGACATAAGAATGGTCAAAAAACAATTAGTTAAGAATTAGTCAATCATTTAAGACCAAATCTAGTCAACAGAATTCAATGTCTCCACAAAATGGTAACAGATTTTGTGGAGGTGAGTTGTGAGCAAGGTCATTTATGTACATACCCTTTGCCTCATAGAAAATCCTCATGTATACAAAAAAGGAAAATTTGTCTAAGTGCTAAATAATATTGTGTGGGTTCAAAACTGATTAGGCAACTGTACACAAAATGTAATCATGATTACGCTGTTGCTTAAAATTATCTTTTACATTTTTTTTCCTTCTAACAGGCTTGCTTGAAGTTTTAATAAAAGAGCCATGAACAGAGTGCTTATTGCATTTACAAACTACACCTAAGTACTGGACCTGCCAGTGTGTTGAAAGGTCAGCCAGAATGCAAATTTCTGAAGGGCAGGAGCAAATCTAGATACCACAATTGTGTAGGTAGGGGTTTCTTAGAGAAGGATCTAGACATCCAATCTCAATATAATATGGAAATAAATCAAAAGTGTTGTTCTGTTGCAAGAAACACATCTTGGATATGTAAAACTGTAAAGTACCTGCAGGACACAAAAAATAAATCTTCTGCTTTGCTCCAGTTTTGGGGAAAACTTGAGATGGATTGTTCTGTTTGGGGCAGCTCAAAGAGATAGAAATGAACAGGAAAAAGTCAAAAGGAAAACTATCATGAGACCAACAAGGAAATATATGAGATTTAATAACACGTGATTGTTAAAGCTTAAAGAAGAGGAGGTTGACGATAAAGACGATAGCAATCTTTTAATATATAAAAGGTAGATCTAAAGAGGAATGTCTTATCTGTGATAAAGAACTAGTGAAATTAAGTTGTGCCAAGATGCTGAAAAGATTTCTAATAGTAAGAAAGATTACTGCAACACTAAAACAGATTGTCAAGCAAGCCTTGGAGTTCCCACAGTTGGGTGTCTTTAAGAAACAAACATCTGTCAGGAATGACTTAGGTGTAGTTAATCCTGCTTTGGAAGGGACTGGATCATCAGCCATATTATTTCCTCCCCCTTTTTTTTTCAGTTCAAACAGTAGAGAACTTTAAAAGAGAAATTCCTCAGTCTACCAGAAATAGTAGCTGTACATTTAAGAACTACTATAAATCATTTCTGCAGAGTCAAGCTCTCACCTTTGTAATGCCATAGGTAGCTATCTATATCTGAAATTATAGAACTCTAGAATTCTTTGCTACTTCCTCAACCACTGCTTGATCAGACCATTTGTTTTCAGACTGGAGAGTAAATCAGGTTCAGACAGATTCAAATTTCATTGAAAAATTGCAAGAGTGATTTTAATATGGTATTTTAAAGCTCATGCATAGTTTGAATACAAAACTCAAAAACGAGTATAGGAAATTCAGCTATGAAAGTAGAAATGTCTGCAAAAACTGATGTTATAAAAATACTTGCACACAGAATGATGTGATAATGAGCCATACATCAGAAAAAAATTATAGCAGACAACATGAATGGAAAACATATTTAAACTCAAAAGGACACCTGTGCCAGTGTTAAAAATGATTTATTACATGAATTGCAGGTCAGAGCAGACAATACTTGCCTACAAGAATAAAACAAGAAAGAGTCTCTTTCCACTCAAAATTGGACTATTACAAGCATTTCTAAATCAGTGTCTCATCTAGTGCAGTACAATTAACTCAAATTAGCATACTATAAACAGCACTATTAAGAAATTTAAAGGCTTTGACTAAATGAAGAAAAATTCAGCTATAGTCATCACACAAATCTTAATTAAGGCTGCTTTCTCTGACATACAAAAAGAAAACAAAAACACAACCCTTGGACAAGTTGCTGTTATTCTCAGGCGAGTCAATCACAAAACATGCCACAGCTTTGCTGGCAACTCTAAGTCAACAGTTATGTCAGTGAGGTCAACTACAAAATAACCTTTTGTGTGTGTGTAACCTATCCTTTCCAGTTTCACGTTCTCATCGTTAGTCAAGTATTATAATAACTGCATAAGTAATGGATACATATTTGTGCAGGCATACAAATGCGTGGTACAGCACACCATTTCAGAACACTAATTGCATACAACAAAATTTATATTCTTTTTTACTTTTCCAATCGAGTTTGGTATTTTTTATTATAGGTTACCAACACGTTCCTAATTTTTAATTTAAGTCCATAGTACCTATTTTCAGACTATTTCAACCATTTCACAAGTAGACAACAGTATTTTATTTACATACTTCATAATTTTTATTACAAGCTCCTCCACGACAAGAAAGGCTCAAAAAAAGTTAATTTCTGTCCTGTAATTTTCTATCTTCCTGTTTTTACATATTTGAAACATTCTGAGGGGACTACCATGCAAATCTTACATTAAAGAAAAATTGTTGTAAGAAAAGGGATACTGTATAATAGCATAGACATATCTAAAACATGGCTTAACTATTCATTATTCCAAAATTAGAAAGAACTGTTCAGAAAAAATATAAGTATAAATCCAATGCATGTGACATGGAGACTTCTGACATAGGTAGGAACACACACTGGATTCCAGATTTATCACTGTCCCCAGATTCCCTATCCAATACATTAAGCCATGAAGAGGAAGCAATGTGCCACCAAGGGTGGAGAAAATGCTGGGGCACTTCTTGAATGGGGCAAAACAGTTTTTAAATACAGGTAAAAAAGTTATCCTCCATTAAGGATTTCTTTCACTCAGGATTGAAGAACCTGAAGCAGCAAAGGGTCTAATGACATCCCTAATTCTCAGAGTTGCATCAAAGTACCCACTATAAACCATGAGGACTGCACACAGCAAATTAATTCTGTGTGGCCAGTTGCAAACTCTTTTGCTGAGTCTTTCGTCAAGAGCATTTTCTTAATGACTCCAAGAGCTGCAACTTGCCTGGAAAGTTTTATTTCTGAGAATAAAACAACTGAAGAAATAATGTGACTGTATAGTTGTATTATCCTATGCAGATGAACTGGTCTTTCACAGCCTAGATCAGAGAAAATCTGAAGATATGCTCTAAAACACTCAGTTTCTAATACTCTGCCACAAAACAGTGAATAGCTCTTATAGTATCTCTGACCAAAATCACACAAGGAAATTAGGAACAATCTCTTTACATTATTTCTATATATCTACAATTTCCTTATATTTATCAATATAAATTACCATGCTGTAAGACCGTGACAGAAAGATCATGTTCAACAGGTGGCAAATCCTATCAAAGAAAATACTTGATATTTAAGATACAGTGATGTTCAGCTCTGCTGTATTGCCAAGCCTATGAAATTCAACATATTTTGTTCTGCTCTGATCTGCATCAATACAATGTTATACTGAGTTCCTCCTAGTCAAATACCTGATAAATGGATCAGTTACACGAAGCAATTGACTATAAAGCAAGCCTCTGAACACATTTTCATTGCATTTGTCACTGCAATAAATGAATAAATCTTTCAAATCACTACTCTGGTGCATTCCCAAAAACCCTCACCATGAAACCTGAACTACAGTATTCTGAGCCATAGGTTGTCTCTTTGACAAAACCCAAGCATGTTAATTGTCTTGATTTGTCTTTCATCCTCAGTAATTACTTTTGCTCCATATGGTGACAAGTTAAGTGCCCTCTATTTGCATGCAAAAAAGCAGTATTTTTTTCTGATACCAAAACTGCCCACATTTTGCATCACGCAAGAAGCTGGATTACCAAAACGGATTACAGTTTTTTTGATAAAAAACTGTAACTTTTGATAAAATTTTCCTTTGTCACTACTGCAGATAAAATTAATGGAAAACAGTTTCTCAGCTTTTTACAGGATTCTTGGGATTCTCACTTCTGTGCCCTGCTTAGAGTAACAGGTGCTGATCATTCAGAAATTAGGTCCATGCAAGACCAATTCAGTCTGTTTCTTGTGGAGGTGGTAGGTGCAAAGGCAAGACCAGAAAGAGCAGGAATATCAAGCCATTTGATAATAAAACAACAGTGCCCCCTCCTCCTCCAGTTTCTCCCCATGCTTATGCTACTTCAAGCTTTTCTTGCTGCAAAGACAAATTTATCTGTTTCTTGTTTTACTCAATGTTATGAAAGATGGATCTAAACTAGAAGGAACAAGAAAATTTGGGAAAATATCCTGGTCTATACAATAACTAATGCAAAGCCATTTTATGCTTTCTGTAGTGTTTTATAAGCAAGGGAGGGGAGCTGTCACTTTTGGACCTGTCAATGATCAAAAAAAAAAGCATGCTACAAATCTTAGAACACCATTTTCTGAACAGTTAAAACTCTGGTCACTGTTATTTCAGCTAATTCCTAGACCAAATATATTTCACCCAAGTCATTTACTACCAGTCTGGAATACAGATAGGCTGTCCCAAAGGTTAATTTAATTTTCCCCAATTTAACTCACTTTCTAAAACCCACACAAATTTCAGCAAGGATTTCTGGAAACAAATCACTAAAGTATCAAACAGCTTTGTAATCATGCCCAGCACCTAGGTAGAAAGAACATTCAGGAATATGCCAATGGCTTGCTGTTAAAATAGAGTTAAACTAACAAACTTAGAAAAACTGTTCATACCAGCTTTTCTTTAAAATAAAAACAAAGATATCACAGTTGGTTTTTTTGTTGTTGTTGTTAATGTTGAATTCAAAACTTAGATATAAACACTTTATATCTAAACTTGTGAGAGCAACAACCAAAGTGCTGTGAGATTGAGCTAAAGGAGGCAGATAGTAATTTAAAATAACTTGAATGTGTGCCTTGATAAGCAAAAAGAGATTAAACACAGTGAAATATTGAAGAATAAATTTAATCTTTACTTTCTTTGTAATATATCAATTTAAGGAGTAAAAATAATATGCTAAGGTTATGTACTTCAGCAATTACCCATAATTAAATAACACAAATTTCATACCCAACCTGTATCTCAGTTTACAAATCACCACATTAGTAGGTATTACACCAAGTTTCCCTTAAGTTAACTTGAGCACATTTTTCACCCTGCAATACAGATACAGACTCTCACTGTTATCTTCTATCAGCAGCTTTGCTCTCTCTCATCCAAGTGCGTAGCTCTGTCAAATGCACTCACACACTAAAGAAACTTCTTAAGCTTTGGAAATAATGAAAGGGTCAGACTGTTACTCTGGTGTTTTGAGACCCTCAGAGCAAATTCCTTGACTGAAAAGGTGAGCAGAACATACTCTGAGCACTGGAACAGAGAATTTGAAAAAAAAAAATCTATTATTTTTCAGTCTTCATCTTATAAAACTACATTATTCAATTACGACTCAGAAAAAGAGAAATAACTTAAAATGAGACATCTGCCAGCATTTACCAGGACTCTTGAAAAACATCATAGGCTTCTCCTAAACAAAGGGTGAAACTGGAGCTGCCATATTCTGAACTTAGTGCTAATGGTTTTCATCTCTTCTACTGTAGGGCTAAAATTAATATTTTATGGAGAATCAGTGTGGGAAACTCTTTGGGGAAAGTAGTCTAAGAGATTCTTATGAATCAATGTTTCCTTATACATATTTATTTTTCCTCACAATGCTCTCAAAAATAGCAGAGTTTTTTTTTATTTTAAATCAAAGCTTCACTTCTTCCCTTAAATAAAAGGCCAAAGCAAGAACAGATTGTGAAGCCATTATATTCATGAAGAGAAAAAGAGAGGTTAATTCAAAATTGTATGGTCTGTTGAACCCAATATCCACACGTTCCCCAAAGCAACAACAAACGCACCACGGAAACTCAATCAAGGCATCAAACCCACTCCAGCAAATGTGTTGTGCCAACCCATTATTAATGTTGCCTCTCAGGGAAATTCCGTATCAGCATGAACTTGCTGAAAATATTTTTCACAAATTCACATTATAGTATTTCCTTGACGTTAAATGCCGAAGACGGCAAATTAGGAGAGGCCTAGGAGACAGAAGATATTCAAGGATGTGTTCTGTTCACAGAACCGAGCCAATGAACAAATTGCACAAGTACACTCAGAAAGGGTTTAATACACTGACATTAGCTTTTAGCGAATTTGACAGGTTATAGATAAGAAAGTTGTCCTTGTGAAGAGAGCATCTATGGACTCATTCTCCTGTATTCCTCCCCATGCCAATCACAGGAACAGGAGTGAAATATCAGTGAACGAACATAGCTGAATCAAGCCATTCAGCACAAGCGTATGGAGCTTAATTGTGTTCCCTCACATCTTTTCCTACTGCCAAATAAAAACACCATTGTTCTTACTGAAGAATTCCCTTTCATGTCTCAAGGATCTCAGCCAACTTAGTTGTGAGAGTCGCACTGCATGCCCGACTGGAAGTGAGGGGATCTCACGTCTTCAAATTCATCCCTTCACCCTCTTTACAGCAATACAATTTGAATGTAGTAAGCACTGCTGAACACACTGAGAAAGTTCATTCAGCAGGTGCTTACACAAAAAAAAAACCCCCAAACACGTCATGTTACAATTTGTATGCAAGCTACATGCATGGCATCTAAAAATGCATGCTAACTGCAACTGAGCCTCACAATTTGAGAGCACCAATCTTATCTGAGGTGATAATGTGAACATCCACTTTCATAGATGAACAGCTGCAGTAGGTGGGAGAAGGAAGAAGGGAAATACTTTCCATAATGTGACCTAATTAAAACTGTACATAATAAAGGAAATCGATGGCACAGACGTTCAGATATTAAACACATTTTTTAAAGATTCAAAACCATGTTGGGATACGAGTATTCATTAGCAGGCTCTGTGAGATGAGAGAGCATAAGAAGAAATTTCACAAGAATTTTCTGTAATGCCAGTGACTGAATTATTCTGAAATTCCATATTTTGGTTTTTTTTAGAAAATATGTCATTTGATAAAACAGCAACAATGATACATGATATATGAAGCTGTTATAAGTCATTATAAGCCATCATTGATAAACCAGTTAAAGACAGTTTTATCTGTCCCATAAACGTTATTTAATATCCAAACTCAAGTTTTATACAGGTTATTACATTTTTTATCATTATAAGATGACTTATTAAAATAAAACAGGACATGGAAAAACATTTTCACTGAGGTGAAGGGGAAAAAGGACTTCGCTGAAATATTAAATAGCATGTGGAAGTATGAAAACCACAATAAGGATAATTCATTCAGTAGGAGAACAAATAGAATTCTGTATTCATTTCTTTAAATGTCTGCACTGAAAAATCAGCTCTTGGCATGTGTCACACAGCTGGGACAAAATGAGTCTGTAATTTCATTCGGTGCTCCAGTTGGATTTGATTTCCTAACACCTCCTGCAATAACGACAAACTGTTGTTTTTGCAGAAGTCTGGGCAACTAACCCTACAGAAAGCCTCTAAAAACACACTGGTTGAGAACGGAGGAAACTGTGAAATGCACAAGCCAACAGTTTTATTTGGTAATAAATTCTATCTTTTGGCATAATTGCCATATGGCATATTATTTTCTTTTTTTTATGTTTAGCAGTTTTTCATTAGAAATTAGTGGCTTTCTTCTGTTTCAAAAAATCCCTTTTTTTAAGGCAAACACCTTTTCTTACTCTCCTTTAAAGCCCAAGAGCCTGTCAAAGGTAACCACATATTCACAGTATCCTATTAGGCTGCTTTATATTTTGTTCCAAATCCTGAAGAAAAAAGCAATATTCAGATGAAGATGGACCAGAATCAGAACTGTAAATTAAATCAAACACATTAAAAAATGAGATTTATAGCACATTTGCTTCTTCAATCTACAGCTCATTTATTCTAAATACCTCTTCCTAATGAGTAATTTTCTGGATGTCACCACAATTTATGAGAGTCAGCATCCAAGTGTAGTACAAGCAACATATTTACATCAGTTTATTTGGTCAGGAAAGAGCAATATCACCTGGCATATGTCAAGAAACTATTAATTTGGCTATTCTGGGACAAAAACATTGCAACTGTAACACAGGGGTGTCAAGCTAGATATAAAGTACCCTTTTTGATCACATAAATGAGATTCTTAAAATAATGAATAAATATGGATCTAAAGTCATTCTTCCAAGGAGGGTAGTAGGATTCTAGCTGCTAAATATAAGTGTTGGATTCAGACTGTGAGAAGCATGGACCAAGATCCAGGCTAATCTGCATGCATCAGGCAGCCTAGGTCCACAAAGATAAAAATCCTGTCCCTTAGTTCTTATTCCCTCTTTCCACCCAAGATACTTAACAGCCTTTATCAAATTATTTCCATGTGGTCCAAAAAGGCAGAACGAGGACAGGATAATGAGACAGTTTTGAGTTTCTGACCCTCCGCCTCTACAGACCAAAACCAGAAAAAGTATCTCAGGCTTAATACTGTTCATTTTGTTACTAGTTTCCTCATGGTGTATTATGACTGTACCATTTATGTAGGCTCCTAGGTTTTCCCCACACTGGAGAGAAAGGATAATTAAAAGCCTTTTAATTAGAAAACTATCCTGTTAATGCTAAGAAGGATAAAATCTTACAGACTGATGAATTGAAGAAAAGTATAGTATTCATTACAATATGCAGCATATTAACGGTAAGAAAGCTCTGTCTTTAAAAGAAAGCATGAAAATAGGTAAAATAGAAGCTATCCCAGTTTCTCAATTCTGTGGGAGTTTTGGTATATGCTAAACTTGCAGTAAAAATGAGTTATGAAAATAACTGTCATAAAGGCCATTTTTAAAACATGAATAATTCAAACAAGTTCCTATTTTTTTCCTCAAAAAATAATAAATTCTGTAGCTTGTACAATTAATGCAGTTGAAATAGTCAGACTTTTAAAGCAACCACTTATTCTATACAATAACATTCCATCGGAATTTTTATTGTGTTTATTTTCATGGATCTCAATAGACAATATATCCTGCGCAAGGAAAAAATGTAATTCATTTTACCGACCGTGCAGTCAAAAGAGAGATGGAATTTGCACGTTGCATGTTGTGAATGAAAATTGAGAATATATGTAATAAGCATCTCTAAACCTTAATGAGTTATTGAGCTGTGTGTCTCCTAGTGTGTCAGTGATTCTTTTTAATTTATTTTCTAGTTTCAACACAACTTTTCTGTAGGAAAAGAAAGCCCGAATGAAATTGAAGTGAAAATATACAATGAAGCAAAATTAATAAAACCCAAATACTATTGAAATTAAAACTGTATTTGCCCCAGGGTGAATGCACAGTAAGAATCAAACCAGGAGTGACTATGGCACTGAAGCGGTAGTTAGAATCATCCCTGAGACTTCACAGTTTCTCTCCGGAGGCACATAAGCATACAGAGGCAGGAATGATAGCTGCTGCTTAAAATACTGAACATTTTTAAACATCAAAGGCAAATAATTTTATTTCCCCTCAAGATTAAGTGAAGGAATTCAAACAAAATATGTATCTTGTTCTTGCAGTATTTCCAGCAACAACAATTTTAGCAAAACCATACTAGCTCAGAACTGCATGGAAAACATCTAAATAACAAATAGAAGCCAGAACAAATGATGTATATATGGGATGGAAATACATGCACTATCACACAGATTGAAAATAAAAATCTGAACGATTGTAAACAAAAGCTGTGGACTCAATATTCTGTACAAACGAAGGGCAGGGTTAGTGAAACCGCAATGAGGTTCCCTCTTCCACAGCAGGCGGTGAGAGACTGAAATGGTTAATGGCTTAAACATTGTTAAGATCATCGGAGGACTTCTGCCCACTGTAGCAAACTGCAAAGATGCAGCTCCTCAGCTGCAACCAGGAAAGCCCACCGCTCCCCAGATATGCCTACTAACTGGAATTTGGACTTCGGTAGGAATTTAGAGATAAGTTAAAGGTGGTACTATTGTCCAATTATCCCAGGCCTAAGGAGAAGTTAACAAGGCTTGGGAGAAGAAAATATCCACAACTGTGACAGACTGGAATGTTGGTGGCTCAAACAATCAGGAACAAGCTGCCGATGTGCAAAGTAACCTCCCAGGTGCAGAGGGCGAGCACACCTAACACCTCAGGCTGCAGCTGGTGTTGAACCAGATAAGAAAAGAGGCAAAGTACTGTTCCTTTGTCCTTACCCAAGTGATTCAGCTGTGATAACTCCCCTTCGGGGAACTACCGGCACATTCACGCGTAGCCTGAAGGTATCCAGCCCTGCTGACGGGACACCATGGGCCATAACTGGCTCAACTCTGCTGACTTAACATTGCAGCTGCAACATTTAAGGTGTCAAAGACTCCTGAAATGTCCCATGATCCAGTATTACATCATCCAGTGTAGTACTCCCGGCCTCAGGGGAGGTTCTGGGGCATTTCCACCTAGACCATGCAATAATATAAACATAACGGACTTTGTGTTTTGGGGACTTTCCTCCCACACTCCACTCCACCCCCGATGGATCCAGTCTGCAGCCACCACTTTGACCACCAGAGACCAAACTTGCAACAATCGAGTCGGGCCACGAGATCCACAAGTGATGATATCTTATCTACTCTTATCCTTTCTTCCTTTTCCTTACACATTTCCTTAAGTGCTATTTTCATGCTTTTATATTGCTATGTTACTATAGATAATAATAACCAAAACCATTGCAACCAAATTGTTCTAAAATAAACCCTACATACATATATTTATGAGCACAAATCATTCAGTGTTGTTTCATTCTACCCCACTCTGAAGGGATCTATTAACAAGAACTCAGGTTACCCTCATCTTTTGAGATGGGTCATAACACAGGCTTACAACATAACTTCTGCTAAACGGCTAAGGACAAGCAAATTCTTTTGTGGGCCTTCCACCCAAGTCACCTCTACTCATAAGAAAAGAATTAGTGTGTTTAGAAATTTGTGTCTTCCAGATCCCCAGTGGTAGTAATAGTACAAAGCAGTTCTGCTTAATCAACTTTGCTGCTCAAAAAGTTTTCTTAACATCTAACCCAAAACCCCCCTTTTTTCTATTTAAAATCAGTATTTTTTGCTTATCTAAGTTGGCTTAATCACAGTCTCAAATGACCTTAGACATACCACAGCTGAGCTGCATCAACAGATCGTGTCTAATTACATTTCAATTAACACCAGCTAAAAGTACTCACAAAGTCTGCTGTTGAAGCTCAGAGGTTGTGCAGTGACCATGAGGCTTCTCTAGCTCAGTCATCCACTTTATGCAGGCACGAAATCAATTTCCTTGCTTTCTCAGGACTGAGTACCTTCTCCAGTGCATCCAAATCCATGAAAAAGGCTCGCTAGATCAGTTTCCTTAGTAAGCACCCTTGGATCACATCTAACAAATCTGGTTCCACACACAAAGTTCAAGCAGTTGTTGCTGCTTCATCTAACAGGTTAGGATGCAGATTCTGAATTGGGCTGATCCCACCTTTCTTGATGGGAATGATTTTCCCACTCACACAGGGAGATATCAGTGCATAAATTATATGACCTACGGTGAAGTAAAGTGGGATAAAAACTAATAAAAGCTTAACCTAATAGTAGCATTTCACTACTCTATCTTTGCTGCATTCAAAAGAGAGAGGCAATGAGAAGTGTTCGCAAAAGTAGGCTAATGATCCAGACTCATCACCTCAGAGATGATAGCCATTGGTCAAAGAACGCTCACATATAGTCAGGTAGATTCAGTACACCAAAATTTAAAAATAAACCCAAAACATAGTAATTTTATTAACTCATTTCCAAGGTTATTAGGATGAATTTGTTGTCACCAAATTGTAAACGCACACCACATTAATTAATTGTGCCATTAATCGTGCAGTCCTGTAGCTACAGCACTACCCTGCAAGCCTCCCTAGAGCCCTGCTAGCAAAGTACCTGGAAAGACTGCCTAACTATACCAGGTCTGGAATGATCTCCCAACAAAAACCGCGTACAAGCAGCATACGGAGAGCTGCAAAGAGAAAAAAGGACTGGGTGCTTCTAAAAAAAGTACACAGATACTCTCTAACATCTTTATTCATCCTGAAATAAGCTAAAGCTCCTGGTGAAATTGCACAATTCTGAAGAGATAGGTAAAAAATTCTGACTAATAAGTGAAAATGCAAATTTATGTTCCCACTCAGATTATTATAAAAATCTAATCCCTCCCTTCATTTTTTTTCTCTACTTAGTGTTCACTACATATTTGACCATGCCAGCTAAATGTGATCCTTTCCACTCCAGCCTAACTTATTTACACCTACATCATGAGTATCTGTCAAATTCAACTTCCTGAAGTATGATAATTTGCTTCTACAAGAAACTTTGCCTAGCAATGAAGTTACACACCTTCACAGGATTCCAGAGTGATCCTATCTGCTTATGTACCTTAAATCTCTTCAGTAACTCCATAAAAACACAGGCATCCAGGTCAGGAGATATAATTCAATAGGCAATAGATATTAAAGCACAAATTAGACTGCAACTTTAGAATATTGCTCCTGAACACTTTCAGAAAGATAACTAAAAAGACTTTCCACAGCCATTTATTGTGATAATACACAGACCTCAGCAGTCAGACAAAGGCCCACAGCGTGGTATCTCCAGTCATGTCAGCTTTCTGTCTTTTTGCTCATGGCTGTCCCATTTTCTGCTGGGAAATAATTTTTTTTTTCCTTATTTCTCTGCTACATTTCAAGACAGGTGAATGAATAATTAAGTTTGCAGCACATGGAGATTCAGTGTGTTTTAGAAAGAACACGTCTTGAGCTCCTTAGCACTGCAGTGGCCATAGAATTCTTTCATTGGACTATACATATTACACCGCACACATAAAACACACATGCATGTATATGTACACATTTTTTGCACTGATGCAATGTGTTATATAAAAATAAAGAAATAAAAATCAAAAGAAACTACTTGCAAGGAAAACATGGTAATGTTATTTTCCAAAACTTTTGAAAAGGTACCAGAGTATTAAGAAACACATATGACTACTCATGGAAATGAAATCATCATAAAAAATACTTAATAGCAAGGACATCCGGATATTTATGAATGCATGTTATCTGCTTTTCTTTTAAAAAAGTCATGATTCCAAGCTATCCGATGACCTAACATCCATATGTACCTGT